>AZNH01000003.1:356236-529811 GCA_000814955.1 Metarhizium guizhouense ARSEF 977 | reverse complement strand
TATAATAGCTTTTTTAATATTATACTTAAGTTTTACTTTTTTAGAAATCTTTTTTTTTAAGTTTTTTATAATTTTATTATTTTTTTTAATTTCTATTAAATTAAGATTTTTAGTTTTATAATAAGTATTTCTTTTATTATAAAAAGCTTTTAATTTATTATTAATTATAATTATATTACCCTCTTAGCTTTATTAGCTTTAACCCCTTAAAGGTTATAATAAGTAATTTACTTATATTAAGCTTCTTAGTATTTTTGCCTATATTATTAGTCTATCTTTAATGTATAATAGTTTATAAATAGCTGTGGCGGATATTAGCAAGGGAGCAGTTACAGTGCTTATAGGAGATATATATATATAAGAGCAGGGACTTATAATTAGTTGTGTTAAGTCTTAATAGCAGAAGAATAACTTGGATAGAGAGGAACAAGATTAACTAGGAATATAAGCGAGACCTCGCAGATATACTACGTGTATAAGTATTTTAGGTTTTTAGCGTAACTCAGCATAAATTATAAGTGTAAAACTAGTTTACTTTTATAATAATAGTAGTTAAGGCTATTATAAAATAGCCTTAACTAGTAGCCGCGGTGTAGTACTAATTATACTAGTATATTTAATGCGTTATAATATGTGTATAAATAGTTTATATTTTATTTAATTATAGAGTAAAATAATTAAAAATTAATTAATATACTTTTAAAAATAAAAATTATAATATTTATTTTTAAAAAATAAGAAACTAAGTATTAGTGTAAGAGAATTACAGTTTATTACTGTATTTTACGTGGCTGCTATAGAAAACAGAGGGCGCCGACACTAGTACAAGACCATGTTTTTTGGTATATTACGGCCACTCCCTTACTGCTAGGCAACCCCTGATTACTTGCATAGTTCAGACATGGAAGACCTGACGTCTCCCACGGGTGCTTGGTCGAACTATTGTACGTTGTATGCTGTGTGCCTCCCTAGCAGTAGCTCAAGGCAGTATATTTACAGGGCTTTCGTGGATAAATCAGGCGAACATGCCATTTGGTGGCAATCCGCCTTATTCGAAGCAGGCGTTTTGGAGTAAAGGTCGAGCCGTGACGATTCTGACATTGAATGTAGGGCTTCACATTCAGCCAGCCACTTTCTAGTAAGACGCAAGGTATTCGAAGGAATCCGATAAGTATTTGGGTCCAGAAAGAATGAATCCGGACTTGACGACTCTTATCTGCAATTAGTAGGCTTTCATCGTTCAAATGCTTGCTACAACGTACTGCACCAGTAGTAATTCAACAAACAATAGCTAGAGCTAGCACCGATAAACTCTATCCCTCCTATCCAGCTAAACACACCAGACCCTTGACTGGTTGGTCTTCCGCATGCGCCGCGCTGAGTTCATGCAGGACTGAGCGGGAAAATAAACATCCTGCATGAGCAGACGACGATAAAAACTCGTTAATACGTCTGATAGATTTATTTTCGCGTCCACGGGGAGTTGTAGAGCCATCAAATGGCATCGGTAGGATGATGGATTGTGGAAGCGCAGGACTCCATGACGACACTACCGAGCCCTTGTCACTGAAGTCTAGCAAGATTTGCTGGCAACAGGAACAAGAATGAAACTTGGCTCGCAAAGAATCGCCTTCTTCAACCGACATTGTGGCGCCTTGAGATAGCGCACTATGGGGATCGAGATGGAGAGTGTTGACAAGACGAGCTGGATTACATCAATGGTGCGGGGAATTTCAATGTTCTCAAAGGTGCACTATCAGGTATCATGGGAGCGCCAGCAAAGAAACGTTGCAAGAGTGAAAATTTCTGAGCCCGCAGAGGCAATCCCTCTTCTCTTACTTCCAATAATACCCCAGCGCTGTTCATTGCCAATGTTGTGCTATTGTGTCAGAACTTGATTGGCTGTCGAAGACACGTGCGTTGTGACGGGCACCAGACGAGGCTTCATCGCACCGAATATGCAGCTTACATGCATCATCGAGGCGGTTCTGCCCAGTCAAAATGCCTTGCATGGGTTGAAACAAGGGCCTTTTTCTATTTTCAAATTGCCTTCTACGACACCGTCATTCACAAGGGGGATGTAGCTAGAGGCCGCTCATCGTGTGTTGCAACTCCTGTAAGGTCTTGTGTCACTGTTGCAATTGATGACGCGATCTAGAGGGCTGGTAGCTTTTTTTTTTTTCTTATTTACTTTCTCTTTATTCTCTAGCATTTAAATAATTTTAGTACTAGCATCTTCTATCCAAGCAAAAGACCTTTATGCATTCTTGTAAAGACTAACAACAACTACGTAGGTAGCCAAAGATTAGATTTTCACGCAATATATTGCAAAATGTTACGTATTAATTTACCATGAAGCCTTGCAGGACTGCCCGACAGACTCCTCCGCGTATCGGGACCCTGGCGTTTGTCAAAATTGCAGATCTGGGGAACTCGGAATGTTTCATTATTCACGATTCGTCCATGTATGATCAAAGTGGAGGCTACCTAGTACTGATATTTAATCGCCCTGTTGTTCCGAACGTATGCCTATCCGATTGGCCAAGACACTAAACTGTAGTTCCGAGCAAATGTTAAGCTGTGGGCGTGTGAGGGACATCAAGGTGCTTAGTTCGGCATTATTACTTTAAAACAAGCATAAATATAAGTAGCTATACTTTATTACCATTTATATGATGTCAATTGATAGTATTTTATAGGGCCCTTTTTTTTACATGATATAGAAACATTTACGAGGACTGAATACACGACTTTATATTAGTGTTATAAATTATCACGCATAACCACTACGACAGTCACGATTAATTCAATTGACTTGTTGGTATTTATCATTATATGGAAGGTGCTGGCCCTGAAATTTTAGGCACCTTTGGCACCTCTTGGCACTTTTAGCACCTCTTGGCACCTCACGGCACCTAAGTGGCACTGCTTTTACACCCTGCTAGCACCTCTGTTACGGTGCCGCTACAAGTCCTCATAGAGCCCCACTACTAGTGGAATATCGCATCGCATGTATACCTTGATCCGTTTATATACTTTTAATTATTCTAAACGGATGCTTATCTGATTAGCCTAGTCATTGAACGGGATTTCCGTGAGAAAGGGGTCGAGGCTGTATTTAGCGCTAGAGTTGCCCCAAAACCATAACCCTACTAGTTTTCAGTAATTCTCTGCTCGGTGTCAGTCTAACACTTCAAGCCACACTGCTATTACGGGTGCCGATAAGTTATAAGCGTTAGAGAGTGATTGGTCATTTGATAAAGCTGATTTTCACGCCCGTCTAGGTTTAAAGATGCACGAATAAAGTAATCTTCCAGAAATAGAGTACAGATCTACCGGTTCCCGGCCGCCACAGCTATGCTCTGCTAGAAGTGCCGGGCAGGGCCGCGTCTGCAAATACAGGATTTGACTCAGACCCTTGGTGGCCATGACCGGATAACATGAAAGAACCTTAAAGCATTGTTAAATTGCGTTTATGCGGCCGACGTCGATCGGAATGAGAAACCAACAGCCGATATCACGCAATTGTTTTCTAGAGATGACATGGCCGTCGATGATGGAAATACGCCTGCTACCGCAAATGACGACACTGCAGCTTGTTGCTTGTTCGGTAAATGTATAAAATGTTATATGCCCGCTGCCTTCAGAGAGTGGTCACCAGTCATCATCACACTCGTTTCAACATCTTTTCTCCTCATCTCTTGACCTAGTGACTACCGACACAATGAAGGTCACAATGCTTCTTATCATCACCCGCTTAGCGGCAGCTATTCCTTCAAAATCCACTGAGCCCTTCTGGTATTACTCAAAAGTGGACGAAACCGATTCAAGACCATCGCTACCCGAGGATTCGAAAACTGTGCTGAGAAGGGCGGGTGAGCAGGCCGATCTGCGTATCGCCTCCAAAAGAGCCTATTACGATAATAACAAACCGTATGGAGAGTCCGAAGTAATCACTCTGTACATTTACAATGCCGGTCCCAATCGAGCAGTAGCCCCCGAGATCAGGGCTGGCTACGGAGGCTCCATGGACCAGGACAAAGCCACAACTACTTTGCGTCAAGTGCACGAGTGGCGTCAGCCATCTCAAGACATAAAGCATAGATCTCTTGCTTGGACCAGTTTGCCCAATCCGTCCAGTAGGATTGACGGGTGGGACATGGTGACTACTCTTCCAGACGTTCAAGCCGGGGTACTCATGGAACTCAACATAGAGTTTCCCATGACACATGCTGCGTCCTATGCCGATAAAACAGTGAAGGCATCAGTTTCGTCGTCGACAACCGATCCACGTAAGGAGAATGACGAAGCTACGTATATCATCACTCCTAATCATCACAATGATGGTCAAGATTATTGGAATACCCCCGGTAACCTGGCCAATCTCGACTTTAACGGGCTGACAGCCGAGCCACTCTCACAGGCAGATCTGCGCATTGCTTCCGTCAGAGAACGCTACAATAACAATTTGCCGTACGGAGAGAACGAGGTCTTGACATTTCTTGTCTTCAACGATGGACCAACTATTGCCACTAGGCCTGTTTTAATGGCGGGCTACACCACGTCAATGGACTACGACAAAATGTCGTCCAGCGCTGAACAGGTTTGGGTACCTGATGGGGTCGATCCTTCGTGGGATCTCGAACACCACGTCTGGCAGCCTCTTGACGGCGTCAGTTGCCGCATTGACGGATGGAATGTTGTCTGTGATCTTCCAGATATTCCACCCACAGTGTTATATCGAGTCCACATCACTTTCCCAATGAGCCATGAAACTACATATAAGGACTATACCGCCACTGCGAAGATCTCGTCTCAAGCCACGGATCTTAATCCAGATAACGATTCTACGAGTTACTTCATCACACCAAATCACAGCAAAGATGGTGATGAATACTGGCGGGCTCCTGGGAACATGGCGCAGTTGAATGGTCCTTCTGCTCCGGTTGGAGGTCGACCATGCTTGACAGGCTGGCTTCTAGATACCCCAATTATCATGTCAAACAGTAACGACCGTGCGCAACTTCCTCTAAGCGAGCTAGAGGGATGGGTTTCTGCAAAGAAGGGGCAGGTCATGAGCTACGACATTGGTCAGAAACAATTGAAACCAAAAACTGCCACTGACGTCGAATATGGGACTTCTACAGAAGTCACTGTCGTTTCTTTCTCCTCAGATGGTGAGACTCAACTATCCTACAGTGCCCACCCAGACACGCTGGTGTACCTGGATCCTACGACGATCCAGGTTGGCCAAGACAAGGTGCGCCTTGGCTACTGGATTCCGGTGCGAATGCTTTGGGTTGGCGCAACCGTGCGAGGGATGAGTCCCGACGGTGGCATAACATCGTCCCAGGTGACGAATACATGGCAAGCAAAGGGTTCAGAGTTCCGAAGCGCCCAGCCTCACATGGTGAGCCAAAGCCATAGCTACGTTATCGGAACAATGGGCGCAGGAGGCATACTCACCCACAATCCAAATGACAACCGGCTCTGCGGCGATGCCAATCGCCCAGCCACGCTGGCAACCCTTGCCTTTATTGCGAGGCTCTTGATAGCAACACCACCTCTTCCTAATGTTCCGAATCTTCCACAAGCATACCACCTCCGTCACCGACGGCCTACCGACCCTCCTCCTGCACGGCCCGCACACGGGCCGCCTGTCCTGCCTGCGGATGTACCCCGACGTGATGAGCATGGAAACTGGCTGATCTACTTATATGAGGAAGACACTCCAGCTGCAGTGGAGAATGCTCGCTACGCGGTCAACGAGGCAGGGCATCCTTGGCAACTCACCTATGATCCAGCGGGTGCAGCTCCTCGACGAAGACAGTCTACTGGTTCACATCCGTCGCAGAGGGAACTTCTTCAACTCACAACCACGGAGCTCACGGGCGGTGCTGGAACCGGACAGCTGGACCGCGATGAGTATCCGCCTGCTATCGCACGGGAAGGTGGAACAGGGGCCGTTGTCACCTATATCGAAGCTGGCGATAATCGCAGAGCGGGCAGCTTGATGGGACAGCAGTTTACAAACTACAGAATGGACCCGCAGCCGGACGGCCATGCACCATTTGGCCCTGGTGATACATTCCGATATGCCATTATTCACGAGAATATGAGAAGTATTGAATATCTTGGAGATGGCATGACAGATGAGACACAGATTGATCCACCACCCACCCCTTGAAATGGGTAGGCGGCCTTGCAATAGAGCAGCTATTCTCTAAGCACCCAGGCTGTATTGGAGGGAGTTGAAGCACAGGAACTGTCAACATGTAGGTGAGGTGGCCCGAATAACGGGCTGAGCCCGATGGTGATTCGGTTTGCACTCTCGCCTGCTGTCCCGGGACACCAATAAGCAAGATTGGTAGCGGCGACCTCAGGAGCTCTTCTTTTCTGCTTCTTTCTTCTCCTTTTTCTTTAGCTTTGGATATTCGTGGGAATCATCTAGTCGGTTGTCAGTTATAACGGGCTGAGCCCGAGGTGGCTCGGCTTGCGCTCTCGCCGAGAGATTAGCTGCGTCGAGCTCTCTGTTTCTTGTTCGATTTCTCCTTGTTTGGGTTTCGATACTCGTGTTTAGTCATCCTAGCTAGTTGTCGATATACTCGCTTGACCGTTGTAGCCTTTTTGGTAGTTCAAACATGTTGCTGTGATCGCCTAGTAGTTGATTGCTCCAGATACTTCAACGCTTCGGGGGTCCATCCCTCTTCAAAAGGCAAGTTGGATGCCACCCCTGCAAATGTGGACCACACAAACTGCTGATCTTCTCGACTCAGAGTCCGGGTGTGAACAAGCGGTAGATACTCTAGCACCTCGATTCCTAGATGATGCCGGCTCAAAAGACTGTTGGAGAAGTTGCCCAATAAAGTTGGCCGAGATGCATGATTGCGAGCAACAAGCTTTATAGCTAGGCGTCCCATCTGGACTTGGTGTGTTCCAACTGTTTCGCATGCTTCGTGTATTCATAATGCAGAGTGAGCCAAGATCCTAATTTATTTAGCCAATCTGCCCAAATTGGACAGCTATTTGGCGAGCAATCTACGCCTTGTTGTAAAGTTGAAATTGCCCCTACCAGGTCGGATACATGTCCTCTGTTCGTGAGGCGACTTTGGAGAAATGTCCCGACAGTGTATAGCAAAAGCCATTTATTTGATTCGCTTGGTATGTTGCACAAGCCATAGCAAACTTGTCCGTTTGAACTGCGGCTTGAAACACATCTCGTCTGTCTGTATGCTTACACAATGATTTAGCCAACCTGCAAAGCTATGGAGCATCATTGGGAAGAGCTGTGGATAATCCTGTAGTTGAATAGATGCTAATGATACTTGGATCGCTCAGATGGCGTTTAACATACATGATCCTAGAGCATAATAGAGAGGAATGAAGTTCATCTATTGGGAGCTGTATGCATGGACGCTGTAGCCCACATCGCCCCCGCCTTTGATATATACACATCCAGGCTGCCACACCCTTACATGTAAGTTTTGTGTAATTGAGTGGAAATCGTGATATTTACTTATAAATTAAAGGTCAAAATGGAAGGTCAAAATGGAAGGTCAGAATTGAAGGTTGAAATTGAAGGTCGAAATTGAAGGTCGGAATTGAAGGCCCAAATTGAAGGTTAAGATTGAAGGTCAAGATTGAAGGTTAAAATTAAAGGTTACCAGGCGCGTGGTAGAAAATAACATATTCCCATTTTTTTATGTGTGGAACACACCAAGGGGTGTGGGTTATAGAGTCCCCGACCCCATTAGGTTAGTAATGTGGGCTACAGCGTCCATGCATACAGCTCCCAATAGATGTACTCGAGGAATGGTGTCTATTTGACTCCCGGCCGAAATGCACATGCAATATTGATACGGCATTTCTTGCGAAGAGCACCATCAAAGATGGCATGGCCTGGAACTGGTTAGCCTCTCACCTCGACGTGCTCAAAAACATGTCAACAAATGATCTTACACTCCAAGTCACGATCTACGACCCTGATCACTATCGTATAGTTGACTTTGTAATGTCTTGTGCCAACTTTTTTATGCCCATTCGGTTTCATAATGGGCTCTATCGGTGTAAGGATGCCTTGATCACGAAGAAACGTGGCATCTACCACAATTTCACCAACACATTCAGCCCCTATTGTCGACGGCGTTAGCTAGCAAAGGTACAAGTAAAGTACTACAATAGACCAGAATACCTTCATTGTTGACATGTGAGCGTCTGAAGTGGGACTTGGTAGCTTTATCAGACACATATAGAAGCTCTTTGCAGATCAGTGGACGGACAGGCCAGACGTCAAATGTGTGACTAGAGGGAAAAGGATCACACTCCCACACAGGAGGAATATCTTGTCCCTATAAATAGTGTGTCAACGTAAAAGACCGCACGATACCAGAGAGAAACTTACTAGTTTGAGCACCCAATCAATAGTGTTTACAATATACGGTTGCCCGTCGTGACGGTCATAAGAGGGTTTGAGACCATGGTGTTCGGGGTACTCTCCAAATGGTTCAGTGCGCAGAATCCCATAACTGGACCGGGCACGTCTCTGCGGACCTTGCTCCTTGTTCAGTGCGCGAAGGACGGCTCCCGAGGCGACGGCATTAACAGTGCTATTTCTGGCGTTAGTGGTGAAGTTGAGATTGGATATAACAGATGACCAACTTGTGTTCCGGGAATGTTAGGGCAATCTGGCAATCGTTTTGCTTGCTAATCTGTTCGAGTCGGTGTTGAAGAAACTTTCTAAGAGATATAGATGCTGCAAAACCACCGATTAAGATAATCTTCTACATGGCCCGGTGAGCACTTGGACGAACGGATCTGGAGATGGTGAGATGAACCTTGACCTCATATTTCCGATCCTTTGCTGCTTTGATTTGGCTTTCCATAATTGCGCCAATGCCTTCAAGGCATTCCTCGAACATGTTCTTGATATCTTTTCTAGGGCAATATGAGCCTGGGGCTAGGCCTTTTGCTAAATGTATTGCTTTGAAACTTACGCAGGAACAATCATGTATCCTCGTTGAAAGCCCTTGCTGGGATTATCCCGAAGTCCGACCACAGCAAACTTTTTGACACTTTCCGTAGCCGTGTAAAGGTCAAAAGATCGTTTAATTCTGTACTCAAATTGGTCAATCATTATTGATTCGATGATGCCATTAATAGTTTCCGTTCCCTGTTCAAGGTATGTTTCGCTCGCAAGCCGTTGCTTGAGGTATTTGCAGAACTTCTCGTTGAGGAAGCTCGATCCATAAAGGCCGCCTACACTAGTATTAGATAATACGAATGCTGGAAGTTCAGTATGTTCTCTCTTACCTCCTGGAGGGACAATCTCTCGGGTAAGCCTTAACGGCGTTTCATTGCTTATCTCGTACGTATTTGCATCGACTGTGCCGCCACCTGGCAGACTTTCATTAGCACGTACATCTCTCGGTGTCGTCGTTGTTACATGCCTGCGTCCAGGAGAACAAATACATCACCGCACTAGGAAAATGAGGTTAGCAGAGAATCGATTCATATAAACGGATAGCGAGTCCATCCCCCTCACATTAAGACCGCGTTTATTCGTGAGCACGTATGCCGCGGCTGCTTCTGGCTCCGAAACAATAAAAAGATTTTCAATACTATTATTCTCTGTGTCTACGCCTCTGAACTCAGCGCGCCTCATCGCAATAGCCATGCAAGTCTGCATTTGTCGACAAGCTTGTTGGGTCCAAATGGCGGGAACGCAAAGTACAATCTCTTTGCGAAAACCGTCGTCGAAGCCCTCGTTCAGTAGTTGCGTTTGAACGTGCTTCAAGAGATAGGTCAGGAAGTCGGCGATGACACTCATGTTCCCGCTGACAATTTTTTGCCTCTGCAGCTTGTGTACCGTATGTTGTATGTTTTCCCTGAGTCTTTGGGTGACAGCACTGCTATCGAGTAAGAGCTTGAAGCGAGATAGTGGCTGATTTGAGTTGTCGGCGTGCGTCGACGGTAAATTCCAGAGTTCGTGAACTTGGTACCCCCATCGGAATTGGTCGTCCAGAGGGTTGCTCAACGTGTGGACGTCGTCTCCATCTATATCATGTCGGTTTATATGCTCCGAGTCAAGATGGAAGGCGGGGTTAGAAGTATTCCTATGGGTTTCATTCTCAACACCGTTGGTGGCATTGTGATGCATGTCATTTGAAGCTTCTTCTTCACGAAAATGTCTATTTAAGGGGTAAATGACTTCGGTAGGGACCTCCGCAACCATTTGATCGTTTGAGTTGAAATTCCGATCCTCAGGGTAATTTTGTATAGAACGGATCGAATGCGGGCCAACAAATTCGGGTGAAGATCCTTGGGGTATGGGTATATATGAAACTGCAGAGTACGTAGTGCCAAAATCCACGGCAATAATTAGTCTGTTTCCCGGAGGCACCTCGTTCACTTTGTGCTTCGCGCCTGCATTAGCAGGATCTGGGCTGAAGTCATGGCTAGGATGCAAATTCTGCCGATGAACTGAGTCGCCCCGACCTAGAGTGATTGTTGATTCCCGTGAGACAGTCATGGTTTCAAGTCAAAAGAAAGAGGTAATGTGCGGCTCATCATGGCGAATGGGGGGAACTGCCATTGATTTTAATGGTTTCTTGCTTGTTTTCTCTTTCCTCTTTCCCTCTAACCAACCGGAAGAATTCCCAAACAGGCAGAAGTGAAAACACAGCCACCCGCGCGAGAAGGCCTTGGCGGCATCCAAGCGAACCGCTTCCGCGGCCCGTTGGGTGAACAAGGCATCCAATCAACATGTTCTTCCAGTCAATTTGTTCGCTAACGGTAGCTTCATGTTGGGTTGCATAGATATGCAATGTGACACAGCCTCGTATTGCGCAATGTGACGACCAACAAAGTGGGCTCATTCGGTGAGTTATATTAGCAGCTGATAGATATACTAGACCCAGCAGCCTTTCCTTTCGTGCTCTCCCCAGGGAATCCACCGACTCTCACCACAAAAGCCATGGCAAGAAAGAAGACGAAGTCGAAGCACACTGCCCACCCCAACTACAATGTGAAGATTTGGGATGATGGCGATCGGCTTGAGCTTCTGGCTTATCTCAATTGGTGCATACAGGCTGAAGTTGATTTCGAAACTACCGCAGTCGATCATTTAAGAGAGACCACAGGCAAGGATTTCTCGGTTCAGCAGATTGAGGGTAAGCTACGGAGAGAGTGGACGAATTTTGGGAAGACTGATAGCTTTGAACATGTTTACAGGATAGGCACAGCAGCCTTCCTGTCTGCTGGGGAAGAAGAGGACAAACGTATCGGAGACATAGTTATCCGCCTCGGCCCTCCTCCAGTTCTTCGATATGACCTGCGCAGTTCCTTGTCTAGATTCAACACAAGGTCTCATACTTTGTCAACTGTCCCCTCGGTGCGAGGGACACCGGTGTCTGCGCCCACGCCGAAGCAAGCATCGCATTTACTGGGGATATCTCATCCCAATGACAGCCAGAAAAGCCCAAATCAAAGAGTAGGTACAAGTCAGCTAGCAGCTCTAAAACCGCCAATAATACGCTGACTTGGAAAATAAATGCAAAGAAAAATATTGGGACTCCTGTGCGGTTCATGACACCCGACGTCAGCCATAGTTCTAGTCACGGACTTGCGCACGAGGTTTGCAGCGGCGTCTTTAAAGAAGAAGGCTCAGAACTTGCCCCAATTTCCTCTGTCAACAACTCTGACCGGGAATTGAGTGATTCGTCTAGCCTTTCAATAAACAAGGATAACGGCTCGCAAGTCAGCACCCAAGCTCAGTTTTTGGACATGAAAGCAAAACTGGAAAGCACGCAGGCAGATCTTTTGAAGCAAGAGGCCTATGTTTTTACTTTAAGAAATCGACTCTCTGAGACGCGGAGTGAACTCGAGGCAATGCATAACCACAACCAAGGCGCAAGCGTAGACCTACACAAGCTGCAACAGGAAATTCATCACCTCAAGGGGTGTCTTCAAGAGCAAGATCGCCTTCTGAATCATCTGACACCACTTCGAACAGAGAAAGTCGGCGTGCCTGCGGTCAATGTGCAAAAGCATTATGATGCACTCTCTCAGGAGATCCACGATTCATGCTCGTTTGTAGGTGATGTAGATCCTAATGAGCGTCTCCCTCGACAGCTAGATCATTCCCATAAATCAGCTGAGGGGTGGGCAAAAAGGGTCTCCAACTGGACTCTAGAACATCTCATTGCCTATACTAAGTCAAAAGGAATACCTATGGACAAGGCCTGTGCATCCCTGATCGGAGCTGCCATTTTAGAGCTTGTATTCGAACCAGTCTTTCCAGAAGTGTTGGCTCTTGAGTCACCACTCCTGCATCAGTACCGAAGACAAATTTTCACAAAAGGTAAGAACAGGTTGACCTTGTCACAATTAAATAACTAAATGAGACGCAGAGGGACCTCAAGCGCTACGGGAACTTGACCACGTTGCGCTAAAATGCCTCACATCAGAGGAATATTTCAAATCAGAACTTATTCCAGAAAAGGCCAAGTCACTAGCCGTTTTCACTTTGCAAAATTTGCAGTTCTTCCTACCTCTGGGGAGCGAAATTCCTGCCCACCTAACACGAGGTTGTTTAAATGATCTCTCAGCAGACTTGGTAAACCCGCTCATTCGAGCGATAAACCTCAAAGTCAGCTTCGACCTTTCTATGGCACGATTAAAGTTTATTTACTTTAAGCCTGGCGACGCATTCAACGCAAATATAATGAAACGAGATATTTCGCAGCCGGTTAACCCCTATAATACTTGTCAAGATAGCCAACAGGGTATAAAGATATGCCTTCTTCCAGCCTTATATGCTTTGCCGGCAGGAAACTACGATAAGACCATGGAAGATTCCATAAAGCAGTTTAGTGCCAGTTGCAACGACTCTTTTACGGAGGGTAGAGGCAATGATCTCGAGTCTTCTGTTCTCATGGCCAAGGCCATCGTAATAGTGTGACTGGTTCGTAAATGAGCTTACGTGCCTTAGATACAAAAAAAAAAAACCTTAATATTTTATACTAAATAAAGAACAGGACAGACAAGAATATATCACAATTTTATATCTCTATAATAGTGCTACTATATTTCTAATATATATTATTAAAAGTAAAAATAAACTTAAAAAAATAAAAATTTTTTTTATTTACTTTTATTATATTTATACTTAACTTAAAATTTATTTAAACTAAGTTTAAGTTAACTTTATTAAGAACTTAACCTAGGTTTAAGCTTCTAGCTTAAACTTATAATATAAGGTAATAATAGCTTAAGTAATTAGATTTATAATATCTAGTTTACCCTAGTCTTATCCTTCACGTAATTAAAAAAAGTAATTTTATATATAATTATTTACTATATACTATAAAAGTATATTTTTTAGCCTTTATTAAATTAAATTTAATATAATATTTAAAAGATAATATAAATTTTATTAAACTATTATTTAAGATATCTAGCTTTAATAGAATTCTTAAAGGGTACTATAATTATTCTCTTATATTATTAATAATAATAAGCTAATTAATAACCTTTATTTATACTACCTTTAATCTTTTATATATAAACTAAAATAATTTATCTTGTTATTATATATAATTACAGCTACTATATAATAATTAAGGTTTTTAAGAAATAAACTAGTTATAATTTATATTAATAAAGCTATTTTAATATTTATAAAAGCTTTTTTTTTTAAATTTTTAATTATTTATATAACTTTTTTAATTTTTTTAAAATTAAGATTTTTAGCTTTAAAGTAAGTATTTTTTTTATTATAAAAAGCTTTTAATTTATTAATAATTATATTACTTATTAAGCTTTATTAGCAGCTTATTATACTTAGTTATTTTATTATTATTTGTACTTAATATATAATAGTTTATAAGTAATTATAGTAGATATTAGTAAGTACTTATAGGAGATATATATATATAAGAGCAAGAACTTATAATTAATTATATTATTATAATAGGGTCTTAATAGCAGAAAAAGTAAATAACTTAAATAAAAAGGAATAAAATTAACTCAGAATATAAGTAAAAGCAGACCTTATAAATATACTATATATAAGTATTTTAGGTTTTTAGTGTAACTCGGCGTAAATTACAAGCGTAAAGTCAATAAGATTTACCTTTATAATAATAGCTAAGGCTATTACAAGATAGCCGCGGCTAGCAGGTTGTAGTGTAGTACTAATTTTACTAGTATATTTAATATATTATAATATATAAATAGCTTACTTTTCTAGTTTTTTACTATTTTTAGCTTAATATAATTTAATATTATTTTAGATTTTACGCTTATATAATACTTATATTATATATATAATTTTCGCGGATAAAGCTATTTGTCCCCTCCGGAAGAGGTAAAACCGCCAATACAAATTTATTTAGCAGCTTTGCCCTTGGCCTTGCTAGCCTTATCGGCCCCTTTAGTGGCTAGTGTAACAGCCTCTTTGGTGCTGCGCTTAAGCTTTGCTTTATAGTGGTTAAGGCTATTGCGAGATAGCCTTGGTTAGCGGCCGCGGCGCGGCACTAATTACGCTGGTACGTCTGACGCGTTATAATACGTGTATAAATAGTTTACTTTTCTAGTCTCTTATTATTTTTAGCCTAATATAACCTAATATTATTTTAGATTTTATACTTATATAATACTTATATTATATATATAATTTTATTTAATTATAAAGTAAAATAATTAAAAATTAATTAATATATATAATTTTATTTAATTATAAAATAAAATAATTAAAAATTAATTAATAAATTATAAATAAATAATTAAAATTAAAAAATTATAAATAAAATATAAATTAATATAATAATTATATTAAAAATTAAAAAATTAAAATTTATTTATAAAATAAATTTTAAAATTTTTATATATTATAATATATATTTTTTATTTATTAAAGTTTTAATAAATTATAATTATATATATATTATTAATTTATTTAAAATTTATTAAATAATTAATAAATTCTCTCTTATTAATAACTTATTTTAACTTTTAATTTATTACCTATTATATCTACGCCGTGCTTTGCCCTTGGCCTTGCTAGCCTTATCGGCCCCTTTAGTGGCTAGTGTAACAGCCTCTTTGGTGCTGCGCTTAAGCTTTGCTTTATAGTGGTTAAGGCTATTGCGAGATAGCCTTGGTTAGCGGCCGCGGCGCGGCACTAATTACGCTGGTACGTCTGACGCGTTATAATACGTGTATAAATAGTTTACTTTTCTAGTCTCTTATTATTTTTAGCCTAAATTTTAAAATTTTTATATATTATAATATATATTTTTTATTTATTAAAGTTTTAATAAATTATAATTATATATATATTATTAATTTATTTAAAATTTATTAAATAATTAATAAATTCTCTCTTATTAATAACTTATTTTAACTTTTAATTTATTACCTATTATATCTACGCCGTCTAGTAGCTTATACAGCCGGCCTAACCTGCGACCTACGCTGCAGCTTGTGACTGGGTCGTAACACGCCAGCAAAAATCACGATCCCGTCCGATCTCGCACAATAAACTAGCGAGCGCCAGATTAGTAGTTGGGTCGGTGACGACTAGCGAATACCTGGTGTTATATGTTTTTTTTTTTTTTTTTGGTTCAAAATAGTGGCACCACGTCGGGATTTTGTCGGGTACCTCGCTCGTGTGCACGGTCCGCCAAAAGCGGCCTGAACTTGAGTGCTCATCATCCCTGCTGAAATTTTAATACTACCAGACCTGCTTGTCGTGTGGTTCTTCTAGTTTTAGTGTTTTATATTTTGACACCAAAGCCGGTGCATTTCCGCTAGCAATTACAGCTTGGACTGGTGTAATGGCAACGGTGAGTGACACCAAGGCGGTAAGGTAACTCTTAGCCCTTTGGGGAACACAGCTCTAGATTCGATTCCTGGATCCAAGGGACTCTCTTTTTTAAACTCATCTCACGTAACAATGAAAAGAGTTGCTTTCGGACGTGTCATGCATTGCTTTTCCGCGTCGCTAGCCTTCAACACATGACGCCGCACCCTGCACGCCGACGACTTCAGTACCTCTTCATCACAGCCAAACTCGCGTGCAAGTTGCAACACAATAATGTTATTAAGCCACAGCATGCTACCAATGCAGACAGTTCATCAAGCATCATAATCCGTCATCTCGGTCGTAAAAAGGCCACAGCGCGGCGACTCACACCGCACAATCGCTGGAATCCTCCCAAGCATGGCCACCACATCCTTTTTGTCTATTGCCCAGGATAAAAAAAAAACCACAATAATCCGTCTTGACCCGCCCCCATTCTTGTTTGGCAATGAGAATAAAACAAACAAATGCCCCTTTTTGTACAACAGGCTTCCGTCCACCACAGATACAATGTTGTCCGCGCAACTTCACTATTGGCCCAACTCGACGCCCTTGTTCCTGTTCTGTAATCCTGGGGGTACTGTGCTCCAAACAGCCGACATGTCTGAAATGATAACAATCGCCGCGGTAGATGTTGTATTGTCTACATGGGTAGCTCGTCAAACTGAGAGACGAGTTCCCGGATCGTCCAGCGCCACATCTCTTGATCTCGAGGCCCGCGGCCAACCCACTTCTCGCACTTCTTCCGCCATCGCTCTTCCTCTTCACGCTGTCTTCTGACAAACTCGGGCCCAACGTCAAACTCTTCGCCCACGAGCCAGTCATCCTTGACGTCGCTGACGCGGCCGCCCTCTCCGCGGTCTTCTTCTGCCGCGTTATCGTCCAGGTCGGGAATGTCTTTGAATACATCCTCGTCGTCGTCGAGTGCATCAAAGCCATCCAGGGTATCGCCCGCATCCGACCTTGTCTTGTCCTGCTGCCCCATCCTGAGCCAGCACATGTTTTCTGGATCAAAGACCATGCCGCCGACAACTTGGACGCCTTTGGTCGCGCTGAAATTGGCAATCAGCGCAGGCCGAGGAGTGGTTGCCTCCCGTTCACGCGTGACGTGCGTCGACGCAGTGGTGGTCGACGGGGTGGCCACTGTGGCGTCGAATGCATTCAGGACATTCTCATTCCCTTCCCAGCGGAACGTCTCGGCATTATAAAACATGCCATTCACGACTTTGGACTCCTTGCCGGTGTTGAGGTTGGCAATGAGATGCGGCTTCAGCTGCTGCGGTCGCTTTGTCTTCTTCTTGGAGCGAATGGTTGATTGAGGGAGATGGGGCTGATGGCCCACGTTGGTCGTCCTTGAGATGAGCGCACTACCGCCACCACCACCTTCTCGCTGAGCGGTTATGGCAGACAAAGGACCGTGGCTTGGCGCACGGTGAGCTAGAGACGTCTCTCGGGCAATTCGACTTGCGGCAGTGTCGCGCGCAAATCGGGGGGTTGCCGCGGATTTCAACGGGAAAAATGGACTCGGCGGTGCCGGCGTTGCGGTCCTGTCGGGCAGAATGTTCTGGTACAGCCGATTTCGAATGGTGGTCTTGGTGCCGCTGGCCACAGGCTGCTTCATGAATCGCGTCTCCGTCTCTCGCGACGTGGGCAAGTCATCAAAGCCGTCGAGCTCATGGCCATCACCAAAGTGTTTCTTGTTCTTTGGCTTGCTCAGGCGCTCCCAGGTATCGGCAGCAACCTTGTATCGGTGCGGACTAGGCGATCGGCCCCCGGACCGGGAAAAGGCCCTAGAGATGGGTCGTAAATCGATTGCATTCTCCGAGTCGTGGCGTCGGAACTGGCGCAGCGTCTTTGAAGCGACGTGCTGCGACTGAGACTGCGATGCACCAGCCGGCAAGAACGGTTGAGGTTTCCGCGTCAACGAGGCAGGGCTGTCGGCGACGAGACCCGGGCGCTGCCGCTCCACGGGTGTCTTGGGTCTCAACCCAGTTTGAGGCCGTCCCGTCTCGGCCCTTGACGGCGGTCTGTCCGTTGTCGATCTCTGCGACACGGGTTTTGGTGCGGTGGTTGTCGAACCCCGGACCGCCGGCAGAGATCGCTTCTGTTTCAGCAGTTGAGAACTGGTGGTCGGTGCGTCACCCCTGAGAGACGAGAATGATGATCTTGAGCCAACTTCTCGCCCTCGCGGTGTGGAGAGAGGAAACTGTCGTCCGGGAGAAGTTGTCGTCGGGGTGGGAAGACTAACAACTGACGACTGGTGTGAGTGTCCAAGACGAGACTGGGAACGGCGACTGCCGCGCGAGGGCGCTGCTGAACTGCCAGATTCATAAACCGGCTCCAACGACGTCGAATGGGCCCGTTCATGGCTCAAGCGAGGGATTCTGGTCTGCGTTGTTGTTGTTGTTGCTGTTGGCTTGTTTGTAAACGTCAGTGACACGGCGGTCTTGGGCCGTGCGGGGGACGCAGGCTGCGTCTCCTTGACCTTGATGTTGCGATGCAGGGTCAGTTTGCCGGGACCAAACACATTTCCATCCCCAATTTCGAGATCCTCAAAGAAATCCTCGCGGTCAGCCTCGGCCTGGGTCGTCGGCGGCTTCTTTGGGGCTGGCGGAAGTGGCGACGGCAACTCCTCCGGAATACGCTCTGGCGAGAAACTCTTCTTGCGCTTTTGGAGACGCTCCTTGAAATTAAACGGCCCGGCAGGCAGGACAAGACCTTCAAACGTCTCGTCCTCGCTCTCGGCAGTGATGGAGCTCGAGATGCTGGGGCTGAGTGCCGAGGCCGAGGAGCTCCTGTTTGAACGGCCGTCGCGCCTAGTACCGCCGTACCGAGTGCCGAGACTGCCCTCGCCCCAGTCCAGGTCGTCGACATTGGACGACGGCGTCTTTGGAATGTCTCTCCTAGTAGACAGTTTCAACTTGCCGTCAGAAGGCAGCTCCAAGTCCTTTTCAAAATCATCCTCGGTTTCTTTGGCTGTCTCTGATTTTTGCGGCGTAGGAGGTGTAATGAAGGAGACGGGCTGCGGAGCAATTCGGCCCTTGGCGACTTTGATGGTAGCAATGCCGTCCCCCAAGAAGTCGTCATCTTCTTCCGTGTCTTTGAACTTGTCCAGGTTGAGAGCAGATGAAAGCGCGCTCGTGTTTGACTGCGCCGAGAGCCTGCGCTGCGGCTCTGGGAATGATGGCCGCTTCATGATTCGGATGGGACTGGTCTGCACCGAGCCCGCGCTCACTTGGCGCAGTGTCTCGGGAAACTCGACATCAGGCTTTGGTTTTATGCTGAAGCTCTGCGAGGCTTCCGGGAGCTCGAGGTCGTTTTCCCAGTCATCCTGGATAATCCTGCGAATTTTGCGGCCCCCAAGTCGCTTAATGGTACCGCCCATGAGGGCAGACGAAGGGACGTTCTTGGGCAGAGGAATGCCAGCATGCTCTGCGGCAGCAATGGCGTCCATGGTGGAGGATTCGTCATCGGCAGGCAAATGCAATTGCTTTTCCTCGCCGTGCCAGGATTCTAATTCAGACCGGAAAGAGACGTGAGAAGACGTAGAGTCCCGCCGCCTAGACGGAGGCCGTGACAGGGCGCGGGAGTTGGTGGGACCGGCCGCGGTCGTCAAGGAGGTGCGAAATGACAGCTCATCACCCTCAAGCACCAAGTCGTCATCGTCATCCCAGTTCTCAATCTCATCCTCCACGGGCTGCCGCGGTTTTAATCGTAATGTCTCCATGCCCGGCGGCGATGCGGGCTGGGACGTGCTGTTGTTTTGAGGATTTGTGTTTGTTGCCAAACAGCACCAGCCAGCAGCAGCTCAGCTGTTGGTGTTTCGGTGCCTGTTTCGTGATGTGCGACGTCGCCCACAGCTTGGGTGTCAATTAGGCGAACTCATAGTCGTCCACAGCACTAGGGTTTTGTCGCGTTGTGGCTGTCTCGTCGATTGCAAGCAATCGGTGCGAGAAGCACAGACGGGGTGAGGGTTGACGCCTTGCAGGGTTTGTCGCTGTCTGTTTTTTTCTTCCCTTTCCTTTCCTTGGTCGTCGCAATGGTCGCGGCTGGCAATTGTCGTGCAAAGTGGTGCGGAGGGAGAGTGGAGCAGGTTGTACGGTCGCAGGTCACGCTTTGTCGTCAAAGTGCAGTTTGTCGGGCGGTCGAAAGTATGAGAGTCTGGTGGCGAACGGGGACCAGTTGGGATGATCCGGAGTCGTCAATGGGCGCTGGTCGGGGCAGCAGCTGTCGACAAGAGCTGTGCAAAAGAGTCTTGGTGTTGAGGTTTTGTATGGTGTGTGCGGGCAGAGTTGAGAAGCAATGGCAGGATTGGCGATGCGTCAGCCAGAGGGGGGATGAAGGGACAGGAATGCGAGGGCCCGGCAAGAAAAGGCTGGGGCGGAGAAGGAGCGACCGGTGCGTGAGCAGCAAGTGCGTGTAGCAAGTACCAGCACTGGTCAGCGGGCACAGCGAGCGCCACGGTGTTGAGAGCGCAAAGTGCGCAGCGGTGGCTGGAACCAAGAAGCCGAGTCGAGGGAAAATTGGTGCCAGCACAGTCTGCAGAGTCTGCAGTGCCCCTTGACGTGGAGGCCTGGCGTATGCTGGAGGTTGGGAACAAGCAGCCGTCGAAGCGGAGTCGACCCTTGACACTTGTCCCAACGTGTATTAGCGCCGTCGCTGCTTCAGCGCATCCCCCGTTGACTCCTGTTTGAAGTGTCTGGTGCAAGAAACCCGAGACACGCAATGGGAACAACTGCAATTAGGGGTCTAATGGAGCACGTATGGGTTATTAGGCTTTATATTCTGCCCTCGACCCCGGACAGGAGAAATGAAGTCGAGCTTTGTGGCCCGCGGAGAAATTGCGGACCCCAAAATGTGCCCAATCAGTCGAGAAATTGTTTCGTGTGGCACGAGTGTAGTGGTATTCAGGTTTTCTTACTCTGTACAACGGCCCGGCAATGGGCATGACCTGCTTCAAGACGAGGCAAAGATGCCTGCGATGGCTAACGGACCCTGATCCGCGTAGCTCGGCTCAAACTTCACATGCAGGGCCCGGGATCGTGAAGGAGTCCAAGACGGTCATGTTGGTTCTCTCCGGAGCCGGCCAGGGTTCCCCAGATTACAAGCACACAAGTTTGGTGGTACATGCGTGTGTAATTTAACAATCCCAGGTGGCTTGCCGCAAGATATTCCTCAACGGGCGAGGCAAAGTAAGCCTTTTCATGTGCCAAACTCGCCGCCGCGGCGCTCGCACTTCACATCAAGAGACTCTACCAAAACTGTTGAGCAATGTGTCTAGAGGCCCAACTGTGCCAAGAAGATGTCTGATATTGTCTGTGTGCCTCCAGGGGAGCCACGTCCCCAAACAGCCACGATTCTTGCATAAAGTCGTCCAGCATGATGCCACCGAATCATGTTTGCCGTGCCTCTTGGCTTTCAATGCACACCGTGGCCCTCGTCCTCTTGAAACATAGATGATGAGAGTAGTAGTATCATCAGTCGAGAATCGACTGCCGAAGGGGCCCATCGGCCGCCATGCACATCATTCATGCAGTTTGCATGTTTGTGCGGTCCCTCCCGAAGACGGACACGCAATGCGTAAAAGCGGCGCCGCGTGATTTCGCAAACACCGGCCGCTGATTGGATCTTGGTGTCGCGCGGGTCCGAAACGCGTCAGGCTCGTGATTTGAAAGACGCAAACACAAACAAAAATTGTCACGGCCCCGAGAGACATTCTCCTGGACAAACATGACGTATTGGGTCTCTACGCCCATGATTTTGCGACTATGCGGCTATCGGGCCACATAGCCGGTCAAAATGCACATGGCTGGTGGTCGCAGCCTCGGCGACCGATTTTCGACATTCCAGATTTTTTTTTGGAGCGGGACAACAAACCAGGCCGACAAATGGGTCTGCTGGCATCCCATGTCCAATGAAAGCGGATTTGTGGTTTGTCGGGCAATTCTCATCGTAACCACGACGGACCAAGGCTGGCGCTGTCTGGCGCCCTGACTAGCTGCCGTATAGCATGCAACGTGGATTGGTACTATGGACCCTCGATTTTATTTGCAATGGCCACTCTGTCATCTAGTTTTCATTCACAGCCGTCCGATAGCCATCTCGGGCGGTCCCAAGTCGAACCCGCTCCGATCTAGGGTAGCCTTTCGTTTTCCAAACCCGTACCATCGACCGAGCATGTTCACGTGGCAAGACAAGCATGAGCCAAATTGGCTTGGATTGAATGCAGTGAGCGGAATCATCTTCCATCGCATCTCTATGCAGCAGATGCCCCGGGTGCCGACTCGAATGAGCCCGGGTGCCGCTACCGGCGTCGGTTTCCCACCGCGATCCACTTGCCTGTTTAGGAAGCAATTGAACGCTCTGCTCCGGTGGCTTGCAGATACGGGGGCTAAAATGCGTTGCTTTACCGTCATTGACATGCTGCTCAATATGGAAGTGTTTAAACGCGCTGGGCAGATTATAGAGATGAACACGCAAGCACATGCGTTGTCATGATGAATTTCGTAGTCGGAGCATGTATATAAGGCACAAACATGGCATTGACTACATCTGCTCACCATTTCATTTCCTCTACATCTTGCGAGTCAACACCATCATCATGTATATTTCCAACATTGCCCTACTTGCCTCGGTCACAGCCGCGGCGGCCAAATGCCCGTCTTTCCCCTCATCGCTCGTGGAATACTCTTCTGAATTCAAGCAGCCCACGCCACCGGCGGTCAAGCCCGAGTTCCAGACACACTTTGTACAGCACAAATGGTAGTCTCCCGCCTCAAACTCCATGTTAAAAAGAAGCACATGGCTAGCTCTAACCTTTTCAGCCAGGAACCAGAACCTCTCCCACATCCAGACCGGCTACATGTACAACTCACCCGCCAAGAACCTCGTCCGTGTCGACGAAACCTTTGAAGACGGCCTCGCGACATCCGTGTTCAACTTTGCCAACGTTACAGAGGACAGACGAGTCGACAACACACTCACCTCGGTGTTTAAAGATTTCGCCCACCCCCAAGTGTGGAGGGGCTACGTGAACACCAATTATCCCCTCATTAGTGCCGATTTTCTCGCCAAGGCCGGCGCCGTGTTTTCAGGATTGGTTGAGCGGGATTTTATTCCGGGGAGAGTTGCTTCGGTATGTTTCCGCTCCCACTCATGCTTTTATGCTGTGACTGATGGATTTCCTGTTGCTAGTGGAGCATTATGTACCAAGGCGCTATTTCGGTCACGGTGTATGTGGATGGGTGTAATGTTGTGCAGGGCTATGATTACTTTGCTCCCATTGAGAGAACTAGGGTGACCACTTCGTTTTTCAACACGCGCGTCGGAAAGGTGGATATCTGAGGGCTGCGAGGGGGTTGCGGCGCTTTTGGATGTACACTTTGGTGTTGTTGTCGCGGAACCGACTTTATATGGGCGATTGTGTAGGGATTATTTGGACGTTTTGTAAGAAATTAGACGAGGAGGAATCATGGTGTTGAGAAAAATGCACCCCTGGGCCAAGCGTGTCTACAGAGGATGACGGGAAGCCAGACTTTCGACCGTGTCCTTACATCAATAGCTTTGGATTCATAAATTCACCCTGGAAATGACGACATGTCACGCACCGTCTTTTGCCTGTCCCATCGTGTCCATGGCTCATGTGCTCGCCGTCGGACAGAACTCTGCTGTATCTGCACTCCACTCAATGGCCGTTGAAATACTTTGGTCTTGCGATTAAAAAAATAAGTAGAACAGAGTTTCTTAAGCAGCAAGCCATCGCCCTCTCGTTTCTGCCGCATCTCAGATCCACCGAATACGCAGAGCAACGGGGCGTTGGGTGTTGGTGGTTGTCGTGGTGCAGTTGCTCGCACGTGACTTCCTCACAGAGTCACAAAGCAGTTCTGCACAGACTTCTTTTCTCGTCCTTGACAACATCTCCGTCCACGACGACACACGAGTCCAATCTAATCATCTCAAGCACCATCACACTGCCCCGTACTACTTGGCGGCACACCAAGGATATCTAGACAGTATGCACACTGTTTGCAGGAGCTGTCTACAACCGATGCGAAGATGACTTGCTGGGTTGCTGACGGCTTCGCGCATGATGGAGGAGGAATTTGGCAGCAATGATTACACGCCGTGTCCCGAAGACTACCCTGATTTCCGTCTACTGCGCCAAGTGCCATGCAGTATCCAGCTCACTTTGTTCAATCACGGGGAGAAAATTCGGAGCCCCTCAAGACTGCTTCGGTGACTCACTCCTTCAGGCTGTATGAGTTTATTGTCCTGAATCGGGTTCTCGAATATCGCAATGCCCTCGAAGCCTTCTGCAGACAACGCGGATGTGGCTGAAAATATCACATACCCATGTGACGACGACGGGGAGCGATATGCATTCATTGCAGGATGTCGCACTTCCTTGGCCATCCTTTATCCAAAGAGTCAAGCCAGGCTTCAAGCGAGATAATCCGTTCCTGATCACTCCAGAGGTAGAAGAGAGTGCCAGAACCGTCCCGCCCAGTTTCGCCGAAAAAGATTCCGGAATGGGCAGGCAACGTGGCACCGCTGAAAGACACTTTGTGCGCCCAAATCTTGATGGAGTCACAGTAGAGGATAGATGATCCCAGAACCGACCCAGACTTCTTGGCCAAGGACATTTTGCTGCGGACATCATCCTTTTTACATGGGTCGTTGCAGCACATGCTGATCTTTCGGAAGAACAAGACAAATCCTCACTATTGCAAGCAGCAACCAAAACTTGCAACTTCAGCCATTCAAGTCTTTTCTCAGTCTAGGATAGACCAATCAGCAGAACAGCCCTCTTGCCCAAGGCCGCTCTTTTACTCCTGTATTCAGACAAAAGGCCTTGCGCATCGTTTCCGGTGCTTCGTTCACCCAGGTGGAGGACATCTGCCGCACTTCATGTATCTGCAAGATTCGGCCGTCACTGATAAAGCTGGCAACGACCAAGCATAAGAGCCTGGCGATATTTGGCAATCCGTGGCGGCGGTACGCAATCCCGGCTTTCAATATCACCTGAATCATTCCCAGGGAGGACATTTTTGCCTCTCTCCATCAAAAGCAGCCGCACATCATCACCACCTACGGTCCACCGCGCCTCCACCTTGACAGGTGTGATTTTGATCGGCCTCTGTCCTCACCCAACATCTTCGGCTATATTCGAGCTTCATATGGATGGAAGACCGGATTCCGACTTTGCCAATGCTGCGCTAGTGGAGCGCCCGCAGAATGAGCTGCGAAATGCCCCAATTGTCATCGACGTATAAGCGGGTTGCACAGGATATAAGAGCTGAAGTGTTGTCCTTCCTTGAGCCAAGGTCTGCGCCCAAGTTTCGTATTATTTGCATGACATGCTGGCTGATAAAAGTCATAGGCTACAGATCAATAAGATTATGGACCGAGGCCCTTGATTTCTCGGTCGAGACTTGCTTTTCTCGACACCAAGCCTGGACTGGCTTCAAATCCAGCCTGCGGGAGTATGTCGATAAATGGAGCTTCCAAGCTCGAGATTGCATCCCGCGCTCTGACTGGTATTGATGAGCACAACACCACACGCGCTTGCCTTTCAACTTTCACTCAACACCCCGGCAGGCCACTGAATGCCCAAAGATCATGCAAGTCTACCTTGACCCTGTCTGCCACGACGTATCCCTTCCAGTATATCGTGTTGAGCTGCGCCACGACTCTCATCCTCGCTTCTGTCTCTGTGAGCAGGGAACCGACGACTCGCAACGGGAACAGCAACATGACGCCGGGCACATTAGACGACTGCAGCAACTGGTCAATCAGAGCGACAATGCTTCTCGTGTGGTTAGAAATTGCCGAATGGCTTAGCAGAGGAGTGGCCTTGCCCGCCCAGCAGGGGTAGTACGTGTAATTCCGCGACAAGAACAGCAGAAGTGTGTGGTAGTAAATCAGGGCTAGTCGGCACTCATGCGCTGTACTCTTGGGATGGAGAGCCGAGCCGTGCTGCAGGTACCACGTATTGAGCAGGCCTTGGACATGGATACCTTGTCGGCCCAGCTCTTCGATACTTGGATGAGTGCAACGCTCCGGCTCTGGAATCTGCTGGATCCGTGCAAAGAAGCTGCAAAAGTCAACTGTGGAACTGCATCTGATCTGTCATGGTCTCTACGTACCTCTGACTGAAGGATGCGGTGTAGAGCATGAGAGTAATCATGTCATCCATCGGGAGCCCAGCACACTGGCCAGCACGCAAAAACAGAGTCTTTCTGACAACAGTCCACCTGTTCTCGGACAGAAAAGTTTCCACCCCGTACATGATTGCCCTGTTGGCCTCTAGGACCTGGAACGCGTCGAAGAGCATCTGCTTTAGAGGAGAGGGGCCACGGCTCATATCCGACAGCTGCAGCATTCTTCCTGTGCCGTAGAGCATGTGTTTCGTCCATCGGTCACCGCTTGGTTCAGCCATGAGCTACATAACCAAGTTAGCAGACTTTTCTTGTTGTGATGGAGTCAGAATGTACCTCAAACAGCCCCAGGAGAAAGGTCGTCCAAAGCACATCGTCTCGCTGTGGCGCATCGCTCGAACCGAGCTCATCTTGCAAGCTGGCCAAGGCGCGCTGGTATCTTGTATATGCCACGATGCGCGGCGATGGATACTCGGGACTTGTGCCGACCTGCGCTCGTCGATGCGCATCCAAGGCACCTAGTGCAACTGCCACATGTGAAAGGTGACCATGTCCACCCATCACGGGCAGCAGCGCCGTTGCCGCCAGCGGAAAACGAGCCGTGAAATGACAATTACGAATGACGGCGACAAAGTGGCCCAGATACGTGCCCTCTCTGTCGTTTACAGCGGCTGGGAGCGCCAGTTTTGGTGTTGTGCGCCTGGTTGACTCGTAGGCGACGAACTGGAACGAGTCACTCGACGTCGCGGGCATTTGTGGCTCACATGTCTTGCCCGTTCGAGTACAATGATGACACGGGAAACCGCCTTGGCACTGTGGCCGGCATTCGTCAGTGGCGATGGAAGCTGGAGGAATGAGTCAAGACGTGATTTCGGCAGCGGCGGCAACTCACCTTGATCCTCCGCTTGGCGCATGGCTGGCATCTCGTGAGTGCCTTTCTCTTGTCCAAGTGCCCGATGGCTTGCTTTGACGGCGCCATCTTGGTACCCGACCTCAAGTGTCTACATGCTCAGAAAGCTGCCGAGAAACGTGGAATTTGGCAAGCTGTTGTTTGTGGTCGTCCATGAGATAGGACTAGTACGCGGCCGCCCAGGGCTGAGCAACAAGCCATGCCGAATCGGGCAGTAATGAAGCGTGGTTCCACAGACGGCGTCTACGGAGCGCGGCTGACGGCCCGGAGAAGCGGCTTAACCTGATAGGAATTCCGATGTTCTGCCTTGCATGAGTTGTTAAACGGAGGACAAGCGCGTCGGGGATTCGACAAGGCTGTTTGCTGTCCGCTCGCCGTAGGCGGAAGCCCGCTGCAGGCGGCCCCCGAAGGGCCCCCAAAGGGGAAAACAAAAGAGGAATTCCATAGCTAACGTTCTAGCAGCCTCATTCAGCCCGCTAAAAAGTGTCACAAAAATTACGCCGCTAGGCCAAAAGTGAAGCTCCACCATTGAGGGCGGATTATTTGGTACAAGTATGTGCGACAAAAAGCTTCAAATTCAGCAGTGGCCCAAGGGTCTGGATTTAATAGGTTCAAAAGGCTCGAACCAGGCTGCCGCATTAGCCCGCGGCAAGCGACTCAGCAGGCAGCTTTGCTTACACCTATGGGAGGGCTCACGATGGCATCGGACCTAGTAACCATGTTGCCGAATAAGAGAGCATGCCTGACCACCACACAGGCCGCATCATCCGCCTCGCCGTTCGAGCCGCGCAAAGGCATTACCAAGGGCGGCAAATCCATCAAGTTCAAAGTCAATACTGACAAGGGCAGGCAGGGAAAGACTGGCTGCAACTGTGTGGCTTCGCCGAGACAGTACGTCTATCGACAAGGGCAACATGCCCAACATTGCCGACGCGGGGATTACAGAGAATCATGCTGGCTGGAGAGGAAATCCTGGCTTTGCTCTCAACTTGAACGGCCCTTGTTTCCGCGCCGGGGACTGCTCGCATGAGATGGCCGGCCTGGGACATGCGCCTCTTCCTGCCGCGAAGCACGGCTACATCTGGGCCTGGTCGGCCGCGGCTTAGCTGATGGCGTTATGGCAGTCTGTCTCGGGTTGCGAAAGCGGCTGCTTCGACTATTACGCTGCGGCTGAGGCTCTGGTTACAGAAATGGCAGTGTATTTCTCTGAAAAAGGGTGGGCAGCTAAGAGACCGACTTGGTCTTTCATCTTCCTTCAGAGAAATACATTCTGCTATTTCTGTACAAACAATATCTTTTTAGTGTTGTACTGGTACCTTTTATTCTTCCCCTCTTTATTCAATATGTGTATTCTGATTATTAACACAAGGAAAAACATTGAACCCAATCTGGTCAAATCAGTCACGCAACACGATTGTCACCTGCCGCGATCACGATATCACAACTGTGGTTTGGGTTGGCAAAAGTTCAACCCACCAAGATGGTGGCTTGCTTCGTCTGAATTTTGTCAGCCCAGTTCGTCATGGACGGGCATGTATCGCACCGAGTATAGTCGACCCCGTCAGAGACAAACGTGTCAGGCATTTTGAAGCCATTCTGTTGACAGGCCCCCAGAACGGGCATATATGCCTCAATCACAATGACAGCACCCCAAAGAGCAGACGAATGAGGGGTGCTTTTTGGGCATGATCAGTTGGGCTAATAGTTGAGAATACAACGCTGCAAGTGACAAGTTTGCTGCGGATTACGAGGACCTCAACTCTCGTCATACAGCACTCTGGATATCCCATTTTTGTTACTTGACCGTACGACACGTCTGTTCCGGCATTTAACAGCTCTGCCAGAAACAGTGCCGATGTGCTCACAAGAAGTAGTCAGCGTCGCAATATCGATTGCGCCATGCATATTTTTATCAACGCAAACTGACCATGATTCGCCACGGCCCGTGAATGGCGACACAAAACACCGTTGTGGCTTTCTGGGCCGCAAAGAAATTGCCTGCGAGTTGCCGTATTTGGCAACTCATGCGCCGGATGTGCATTCATGGTCAAATAAAGTTATTTCGGACAGCTGCAAGTTTGCCAGACCCTGCGTGTAGTACGGGGAAAGGGGCCAATGTTTGCCAACGAATAGGCTTTGGGTGCGAAGAGGGTAGCATCCAACAACTCTGCAAGTGCTTTCGTGACGAACAAGTCCTACTGGCCACGGCTGCATGGGCCGTGTCTTGGTTTGTCAACAGATGATGGGGTGGTATCGATGCATGCATGACGGCAAGATGGCATGTTTCTCGCCGTTCTTGGCTCGTCAAAGATGCACTTACAAACGACTTTTCCGATCCAACGTGATGCAAGGCGGGGTAGAGAATAATGTTCTGGACTCAATTCTCGCCCTGGTTAATTCGAAAGCCTGTCGTGGCGTGTGCTTTTCAATTGTCTATAAATACAGTGGTGAGCCCGTCCTGACTTTTCTTTCCTCATGGGCATCAATCAACAGAAATTGACTCGCTGATCAACTAGATCAACATGTTGAAACACTCGCTCCTGTATTATCTGTCCCTTTTCGCCACTACACAAGTGTGTAATGCGCGGGCTGTAGAGAAAGAAATCCGTGCGCCGGCGGCCCAGTCTTGGAGAGGGTTAGGCGGTCTCTTTTCAGGTACGCAGATGGAACGGACATGACTGTTGTCGTTTTCACAAATGGCATTTTTAAGCTGACTTGTGACAGGCCACCCTGGTGTTGTGTCTTGGTCGGCCAACCGGACGGATGTCTTTGTCCGGGGAACCAACAACGCCGTGTACCACAAGTGGCAAAATGGAGATTCTGGCTCGCCATGGGGCCCGAGCCAGACAGACTATGAGAATCTCGGTGGTGTCATCTACGGCGACGTTACTGCCGTCTCCTGGGGCCCCAATCGCCTCGACCTCTTTGTCCTGGGCACTGACAACGCCGTGTACCACAAGTGGTGGGACGGCAGCTCCTGGGGCGGTTGGGAGTCCCTCGGTGGCACTGTCATTGGCGAGATCAGTGCAGTCTCCTGGGGCGCCAACAGACTGGACCTCTTCGTCCGCGGCACGAACAACGCAGTCTACCACAAGGCCTGGAACGGCGGCTCCTGGAGCTCTTGGGTGAGCCTCGGCGGCGTCATCGTCGGCAACCCCCAAGCGGTATCCTGGGGACCTAACCGTATTGATGTATTCGTGCGAGGCACCGATAATGGCGTCTACCAGAACGCCTGGAGCGGGTCATCCTGGTCAGGCTGGTATAACCACGGCGGCGTAATCGTTGATGATGTCACGCCGGTGTCTTCCGCGTCAAACAGACTTGACCTTTTTGTTCGAGGCACGAATAATGCCCTCTACCAGAAGTCGTGGAGCGGTAGCGCGTGGACCGCGTGGATTTCCCTCGGGGGGACCATTGTGTCTCGGCCATCCGCAGCGGCATGGGATGGCAAGTACATGGCGGTAGTGGCTCAAGGTACTGACAACGCAGTGTACCTCAAGGAGTTCAACGGCAACTCGTGGGCTGACTGGCGATCTATTGGCGGTGTGGTGACGGATGCGCCCGTGATCAACCCGAGAGGTGGTTTTGGGGCCGCAGTTTTTGCAAGAGGAACAAACGCTGCATTGTATGCGTATGAGTAGGCGGTTGCAGCGGACGCCTTGGCTTCGTTGCTGCTGTTGATTTTGTATGATGCAAACAACGTCGTGTCATGCCGGGCAGTCAGCGATAAACATGGCAAACCAAAGGGTAAAAATGCTGTCTAAAAAACTTGTAGTCGTTATTCGTAATCCATCCATACGCCAAGAAATTCAAGCATCAACTATATAATTTAGAAATACCGGTGACCACCCAGATAATATGGATGCGGGTATAAAAATATCTTTTCCCAGATTGTTTCGATTTCCATGACTTGTACTGTTCGGTCCCACACAGTCACGTGTAGGCAACATATCACTTTTGCTGCGCCGGCACCTTCCAACTCTTTTCCTTTTTCATCATGATCAAGATTTTCTTTCTTTCTAGCTCTCTTGCCGTACGACTCGTCAGCTGCATCACGAGCTCCGTGACGTGTCTGATACTCATCTTTATAAAGACACGCCAAGTCCAGAACCGACGTCTTTTGTCGTTCCGTGCTCTATCGTGCAGTCATCCTCAACGCACATGGCTCAGGCACTGGTGTGCGTACCTCAAACAGCCATTATCGGCGGTGGCATCATTGGTCTCCAGAAGCGTTGTGAAGGGCTCGGTATACAGTTCATCACCGATTCTGAAGTAACTCGCGTGCATCGAGAGCCTCATTCGAACAATGACGATCTATCTGCAGTAGATATTCACGTACATCAACCAGCGATCAGGCAACCCGTGTACCCTGTGGTGCTTTGGTGATTTCGGCCGGGAGCTGGTCAGCAGACCTATTACGTCCCTCTTCCCCTTGGCAGACCTTACAATAGGCATGGCTGCGCGCGGGCCAAAGAGCTGAGCCTAAAATGGATACAGACGTGGCCAGCTTTGGAATAAGCTGCAGCATACATGGTCTCAGTCACCACCCGTCGATCAACTTGACGCGAAGCTGGGGTGCATCATTACCACCAAGTCTGGCTGAAACCTCTGAATGATGAGCTCGATCTACACATATCCTCGTTCATAGAGGGGGAGTCTTGTGCCGAAGGTGCTATTGAACTTGGTGAGCACTCACCCCCCTGCATCGAGTCGTTCATCACGCCCAAGGATCAAAAATGCAAGTACATCCACACGGCAGCAGTATAAACTGGCCGTGCATACATGCCTCGTACCGCCCATGGCCAGGCATTCATCGGCAGGGTCCCCGAAGCCGTCCCTTTTCCAGGAGCAAACAGCACCAGAGACGGCGTAGGCGGCGTCTATCTGCACTTTGGCCACGATTTTAAGATTACACTTGGGCCCAATGCCGGGAAAGGAACGGCAGAATTGATACTCGGCCAGACATCAGTGGACTCAAGGCCTTTTCCCAACTCGAATCTCGTTATTTGCATATAATCTAAGAACGCTCGAATGTTGATTTCGTATGGGAGCGTCGGCCAAAAGTAAAGTGTACAAGACCTGAAAATGTGTTTGCTGCGGCATGGAGCAAGATTACGAAGCTAATGTACCCGAAGGGTTGAAAACCGCAGCTGCGACAGTCGTCAAGTACATCCAAGTGGCATACGCAAACCCGAAATACGAGCGTAAGCCGCGTTGTCACGGGCGCGGGGGCTTGCATCGTCACTTGCATCATCTGCAGTCAGCATTGCCCAAACAAGTTTCGATTTGCAGCGCTTCAGTCGGGCGTAGCACTGAGCGTCCAACGGTCTGACTGCGAGTGCAGCCTCACCACCAATGTTGCACCATCTGTCTCACCGGTAGACTGCCTATTCATCTGCATGTACTCCGTAGTGGCGACCGATGGCGGAAACAGAGCACGAGTAGTTGGAGACGTATGTCTTAAAAGCACGCAATCCGCATACAATCCGCATTGTAAATTGTGCTTTACGCAACTTCCTGTGGTAACCATCTCCTCGTGTACGTACTAGACGCATCGAAAAAGTCTCGAGTTATACGCTTGTTGCTCTGCAGCGCTTTCCGGCCTCGTCGCTCGCAATGCTTGTTACTTTTCTGTTGGTCGGGCTGGGACTGGCCTCCCCGCCGCGGACCGTCCGAGCCGTCCTCTCCACCGACTCCTACCGATCGAGCCCCGGGTCCGTGGTCGGCGGGGGCTCGGCATACGACTACGCGCCCAGCATCATGCTGGACGGCGTGTACAAGATGTGGTGGTGCGGCCAGGTGCCCGGACAACCGGTTGCCGGCGACAGCATCCTCTATGCAGAGTCGTCCAGCCTCGACGGCCCGTTCCACGCGCGCGGCAGCGCAGCCTCGCACCAGGTCGTGTTTGGGGGAACCGGCAGCGGAAGCTTTGACAACGAGCATACTTGCGACCCGTCCGTCGTCCGCGTCGGCGGAACGTACTACATGTACTACGGCGCCGAAAGACACGACGGCGAGCCCACGACGATTGGCGTTGCGTCCAGCCCCGACGGCATCTCCTGGGCGAGGCTCAACAGCGGCCAGCCCATCATTACGCCCTCGAACCAGCAGAATACCGGCAACACGTACGGAGCGGGCCAGCCGAGCGTCGTATACCGCGGCGGCCGGTTCCACCTCATCTTCACCGACACCACCGGCGCCGGGGCACTGGGCAACGGCGCCGGACAGTTCGCCTGGCGGTCGCCCGATGCGACGTTTCAGCGGGACGTCGACGTCTTTACCGCCTCTGGCTGGCAGCCCAAGACGGACGCCAACTCGCGCAGCTTCTCCGTCGCCAATGCCTTCTCTGCGGACTGGCAGTTCTCCGACGCCCTCGACGCCTTCATCATCGCCCACGACAACGGTCCCGGAGAGACCACGCTGACGTTTCTCGACGCTGAAAACCTCGCCGTCCAAAAGTACTCGCAGGTCGGCATTCCGGGGCCGTGGTCCGAGGGGCCCGGCATTGTCTCCCGGCCCGACAAGCACTCCGTCGTCTCCGCCAGCAACGACTGCGGGCGCGTTCCCGTCGACGTGATTCGCTCGACCACGGGGCCGCCGCCGCGAGAGCTGGGTCGCATTGGCGTCGATCTAGTCAGCGGCGCCAGCTGCGGCTCCATGCCCGACCGGGTTGCGGCCATCTACGAGGGGTACGGGATGCAGGTCCCCGGCCTCCCGGCTGCCGTTGTCGTGGACGGCCTCCGGCTGCAGATACAGAGTCTCGCCGTGTACACGGACCTCACCCACAACGCAATCCAGGTTCCCCCGTCCATCTACTACGCTGTTCCGTACGGTGCGTCCTTGCACGAGGGCGACGCCGTGCTGGGGGCCTCGGGTCTGCCGGGGGCCTTTCGGCTCGACAACAACACCCTCTGGCCGGTCAGCTGTCTTAAAATCGTCACCGACAACCACTCCCAAATCACAATGATAGACCCGGGAGCGTGGCAATCGTATAGGAAAGGGCCGAGCCTGTTTTGCCTCGGCTAAGTGGAGACCCCGATGCCACCGAATTGTTCACCTAGGGGTATCCAAAGCGAGGGATTGAAGCTGTCAAGTTGAGCCTTTATGGAATTTAGGCCTTTTTTTATTCCCTCCGGGGGCCTAGCCTGCGGCCGGCTGCCTCTTAAATATATTGCATACAAGGCCGTCCCAATTATCTGATTCGCTCAGGATAAAATACTTTCGGCTGGTCAACGAAGCCATTCACGTGCATGTCGCGATTCGTGAACCTCGAAAATCCTGCCAGCTCGCCGCAGGCGGCCCCCGGCAGGGCCCCCAGAGGGATAACTTACAGGCGTCTTTTCCAGATAGTCGGTGCCGGGACAGACGTAGCGCGGCGGCGACGCCGATATCCAGCTCAGGGTTGCGACACCAGGTCGGGTCCTCGACGGTGCTCTGGCGCAAGAACAGCCGCGAGAACAGCCGCGAATTAAGAAAAAGTAAATTCCATGGCAAAACACAACACAACCGAGGGATGCGCATGGGCGGGGATGGTGAAACACTGGACGTGTACTCGACGCTGCGCCGGGTTTCAGGCCATGACTCGTGATGCCAAGCTTGGTCGTTTCATTCATCTGAGCCGACAACTTTGACAAGCCTGCTGGGGTATCAAATCAAAGTCTAAAATTTCTGTCATGGGAGTGTAGATGGTATGTACTATGGAATCTCGAGGCTGGGTTCTCGTGATGGCTTCACGGCTGACAGCTGTGAGATGTCTTTTATTCAAACGTCTTGAACAGCAGTTTCGAAGCAACACATGGTACTGGAAGCTCTTGACCCTACGCAGTTCTAGTGGCGTTCCTGGCCATGCCTTTGCACTATACTGACTACTTCACGCCTGCTCAACAGGTCTTGGCTTTAACACCAAATGTTTGATGGCAATGACGCACGCTTCACTTGTAAGCGCCTTCGGCCGAAAGCCTCACCATCTGCCGCCCGGCTAGAACATTAGCGCAATGGTGGATTCGACGGCGGGTTTAACGGCACTGGGTGCACGGCAAACAAATCGGAGCCGGCCTGGCGCTTAATGCTGGCGGGGAACTCCAAGTTTTGCACATCCACATGATGCAGCACTAGCGACGACATGACTATTTCCTATCTCACCCAACTAGCGCGGTTGCGAGATAGTACATAGGTTTATTCAGTGGCAAGCTCGAGTGTATTAGGCGTATGCTTCCAACATTGTACACTGCGACGGCAAACAACATGCTTCCGTTTCTGCGTTTCTGAAACGCCCCTCGGGCAGCCCGGCCATGAGCTCACTCGACATATACTGCGCGACCCGAGTCAGCCCACACCCGACATATATCTATTTGCAACACGCTAGCCGCAGCATATAGTCAATAGGCTTTGTCGGGCCGGGCACGGCGTGATTATCGGCTCCGTCATGGCACGGCTGAGACGGAGTACTGGAAAAGTTGCCATGCCGTGGCCGTGAAATCATATTTAACACTTGGCCAACCTCGCAGACTCTCACCGCTGTCCAGTCATCTTACACCATTCCATTTCCACTCGCCCCTTTGCAGAAACCAACCATGACAATGGGTAGTCGCAGCGATTTCCCGCCCGGCACTGTCGAGCTGCTAAGCCGTAAGTCCTTCGCCAGCAGAGTGGTCATGGCAACTTGCTCATGGTGCCACAGGTCAAAAGTCGGGCAAGGAAAAGATAACTCGCAGGCCCACGCCGTCAGACGACCCCAACGATCCTCTGGTCAGTCTCGTGTCCTGCCCCCCCATGCCACCGGAACTGACGTTTTTGTAGCGATGGCCGATGTGGCGCAAAATGTTCAACTTTGCGCTTCTCACGGCCATGACGATGGCCATTTTCACCGGGTGAGTCCCTTGACGGCCATGGCGATGCCACAAGTCTGCTGCCGCGGCTGCTAACGCCGTCCAGCCTGGCCATACAGTCGCTGTTTTTCAAACCCCTGAGACAAGAGCTGCACGTCACAAACGGCCAGCTGCTGACGGCCAAGGCGATCCTGCTGAGCGGGGAGGCGGTGACGTGCATCATCTTCATCCCCTTTGCCAAAAAGTACGGCCGGCGCTCGCTGTACATTGTGTCGACGGCCGTGTTTACGGCAGCCGTGTGGTGGACGGCGTACATGCAGACGGCGACGGAGCTGTACCTGACGAATCTGCTCAAGGGCCTCGCGGGCGCCATCAACGAGACTGCCGTGCAGATGAGTGTACGCCCCTTGTTGTTCTCTTCTTTTGGCGGCACCGTCTCCTAACAAGTTTGACAGATCCGCGACATGTTCTTTGTCCACCAGAGAGGCACTGCCAACGGCTTCTACTTTGCCGCCCTCAAGTTTGGCTTCAGCCTCAGCCCCATGGCCGCCGGCGCGCAGGCAACGGCATTCGGGTGGCGGTCGTGCTACATGACGCTCGGCGTCTTCATGACGGTTCTCACCGTGGTCTTTGCCGTCGGGTACGAAGAGACCAAGTTTGTGCGGCCCGCAGCCGACGACAAGGGCAGCGCCGAGGACGAGGATGCTGTTGACGGCGCGCTGGAAAAGGACCTGGATGAAAAGCGCACGCCCCAGGTGCCTTTCCCGCACTACCTCCGGCTCCAGCTTTTCACGCCGACGGGCGAGTCGCTCTGGAAGACGCTGTACCAGCCGATCTTCACCATCGCCATACCCCAGGTCATGTTTGTGGCCGCCGTGTATGGCGTCGATCTCTGCACCATCACCGTGTCGGGGTCCATGAAGTCCATCATCTTTGTCGAGCCGCCGTACAACTTTACGCCCCGCGAGCTGGGGCTGATGCATCTCGGGCCGTTTATCGGGTCGATACTCGGCACCCTGTACGGAGGATTCTTGATCGACGCGGCAATTGTGCGGCTGGCCAGGCGCAACGGCGGCATCTATGAGCCCGAGATGCGCTTGTACTTTTTGCCCATCCCGGCCCTTGCCATGGCGGCGGGCATGGCCATGTTTGGTGTCGCGGCCGACCGCGTAAGCCCAGCCCTTTTTTGCTGAACCCTTGCGGTGGTGGCCGATTGCTAACCGTGTCTCGTAGGGAATGCATTGGATCTATCCAATCACCGGGACCACGCTCAGCTCCTTTGGATTCGGCGGCGTTGCCGACATTGTCTTTACGCTCATCATTGATTCGTATCCCGATGTATGTATTGGCCCACCCGGCTCGGGAGACGGCGGCTGCTGACAGTTACACACCAGATTGTTTCGCAAACCTTTGTGGTGATTGGCTTTTTCAGGAATGTTATTGGCGTCGTCGGCGCCTTTGCCGTGGAGCCGTGGCGGCAGGCTATGACGGTGTCGGGCATGTTTGTTCTCACCGCAGGCGTAATCATCGTTGTTCACCTTGTGGCGGTTCCCATGGCCATCTGGGGCAAGCGGGCGAGGGCTGCCAATGCTGAGCGGTATTACCGCCTGTCGCAGGAGACATGGTAGGACTTGGCTGGAGGGACGTGCAAGATGCAGCGGTGGACAATGGCCAACGAGACGTCATCTAACGTGTGCGTCCGTCGTCTGGCCGGCCCTTTCTTTGATTTCGTGGTGTTGGATGGAGTTGCATTGTGTAAACTAGAAAAAGTAGAATCTACAGTCCCTTATACATTGGAAAGGCGACCTTTCCCCTTGGATAGATTCAGGACCCAAGTCCACATTCTGCCATCGTGGCTGCTCGTGGCACAACAAGACCTTGTCAAGTAACTACACAGCCAGTTGAACCCCTTTGCCGCGCGTCGTCACCAAACCGATGCCTTTGTTGGCTGCCGTCCACAACTGACGCAACGATGCCGTCCGCATCACCGGTGCGATTTCACGGTGTCCACCCTTTCCGCGTGTATATAATCACCCCCAAAGGTACTACATTTCTCTGCTTGTAGCTGACGGTTTCTGGGTAGTTCACAGACCCCCCTTGACTTGTAGTCGTCGCTTCGACCTGTTTGAATGATTAGCGGATAACTACATTCTGGACGGTACGTATCTAGCACAAGGGACCTGAATATACAGTATCAAACGCGCTGTAGTCTCCCGGGGAGCTGACACAGGCGCAACGCCCAAGGTAGACGCCACAAACAATAATGGCATGCTTCCGCGAAGAAATGTTGTGGTTTTTCGCATAGAGATTCGCTTCTACAGTGCCCATTAGACGCGTACGCTTTCGAAGCGGTATACATGGCGTGCATACTGGAAGAGACAATGGTGGAATAGATTGCCGGACCAAACATGCTAGACGGGGCTGCAGCCGAGGTTAGCAGCGCCGACGCTGGTGGGAATTTCAAACAGCGCCACTCACCCGACTTGCTGATGGAGAAGCCATTCCGAAGGATGCTGCACGTATAGCAATCGTTGTTGGAGCAGGGCTTCCACTTGTCGCCGCTGCTGCCTTCGTAGCAGGCTCGCTGCGTCCCGTGAAAGCGAATATGATGTCGGGGGTCTTTGCAATTTTTCCTGAGCACAGGACTTAGCGTGGGAGCTGGGGTTTGGATCAGAGCCCGGCCCAAACGTACTTGATGTAAATGCTCTTGATCTTGGCGCTCGTTCCTGGGTGAAGCCATTTACAGTAGAATAGATGCGTGACTGGTGGTTTGGTTTCACGGTTACTCGTCTGGTCGAGGCTTGCCGAGGCTGCAATGGTCACTCACGGTGCTTGTAGAACTTGCAGTTCTCGTCGAGACGATCAAGAGACTGTACGCAGAACAGAGTCAGAAAAGGTACAAAGGGATGCTGATCAATATACACACCATGGTAAATTCAGCTTGCCTTGACTCAAAGGATCTTGCCAGAAAACAAGTCTTTTTACTCTGGGATTTTGAAAGGCATCACCTGGCTGGAGGAGGTCCCCAGTCTAATATCAACTGGCTTCCAAAGGTCGCCGGTCGCCAAAGTGTTGGGCGTACATGCGCGCGGCCCCCATCACGACGCGGCCGGGACCGTCTCTTGCGTCCGTGGACTGTGCCTAAATCATCAGATGTGTAGTACCGAGCGGCAAAAGAGAGACAACTGAGCCTTGTCTGCCATGTACGACGTTGGGCCGGCGGCGGCGCTCGATTACACCGCATAAATGGCCTTGTTTCCTCGCACCAACCCCGGACGGGGGAATCCAGACCATGACCTGAACTCGGCAGTGCAGTTGTTGGAGCCCAAGGCAGTCCTGTTTGGGCGTCAAGAGCAGAGCCGCCAGTTTCTTCTCGTTTCCCACCTCTGGCCTCAAATCCACGACACCTCTCACAGTCCTCGCAGCCCTCGCAGTCCCTCGATAAAACCGCAAGTGTTTGCATCATGGGGTCCTCTGAAAGCCGGGCAACAACCCCTCCCGCGTCTCGCACACAGCGAGCAAGAGTCCCTCGACCGCAGAACAGCGCTGTTCCCAGCTCCAACAACAAAGCCATGCAGCAGAGGGAAATACTGCGAGAAACGGCCAGGGAGACGCTGGCTGCGGTGCATAGCATCCAGAGCCAGCTGCCATCCGTCGACCTCGGCATGTCGACAAAGTACTCGTTCAACTCTCTGCGACGCCTCGGGCCGAACCAAGGCGTCGGCCTCCCCCAACGCACCACCATCCAAGTCGTCAACGAGGACACTCTCAACGCGGCCACCAAGCTGTCGGCGTCGGCGCGGGCTCACGGCAGCAGACCCCCGATCGTGGTCAACTTTGCCAACGCCCGCACGCCCGGCGGGGGCTGGCTGAACGGCGCCGTCGCCCAGGAGGAGGCCATTTGCTACCGCAGCTCGCTGGCCAACAGCCTCAACCCGCACCACTATCCCCTGGCCGCCGACGAGGGGATATACAGCCCGAGCGTGCTTGTCCTGCGCGGGGACATGGCCTCGGGGCACCAGCTGCTGGTCCCTCACACGCCTCTCGCCGACCTGCCCCTGGTCAGCGCCGTCACCATCTCGGCCATCCGCCAGCCCGCGGTGCGAACTTTTCAGATGGGCCGCGGCGCGGCGCGGCTTCCCGCGCACCAGCAGGTACAGCGTGTGTATGCCCGCGACAGGGACCGCTCCCTCACCAAGGCCAAGATGAGGTTGGCACTGCGCATGGCGGCCCTCCACGGCCACGACATGCTTGTTCTCGGCGCCTTTGGCTGCGGCGTCTTTGGGAATCCTCCGGATGATGTGGCCCACTGTTGGCTGGAGGTGCTGCGCGAGCACGAGTTTACCGGCAACCGGTGGCGCGAGGTGTGGTTTGCCGTCTTTGACCCGGACAACCGGGGCAACTATGAGACGTTTCGCCAAATACTATCCGGAAAGAAGGTTTGAGCGTCGTGGTTTGAATGGGGTTTACGCGACTCTAGTTGAGCGTCCAAGATTGACATGAGTATGGACCGGCATCTGAAAGGCGTCTGTAAATTGGTAGGCCTAGCAAAGTGCTTATTCTTTGTCGTTGAATTTGATGACAAACACCTAGACCTGTGAGTATCAAGATGAATTTCCAGTCGGCCGAGACAGGTCACGCCCAGTCTGTGTAACTTGGCCTGGTCCAACTTGGATATTCCCAGCCGTATACTCCGTACCCGAGCCTGGATTACTCTCGACTCAGCCATCAGATGCTGCGTCCCAGGCTTCCAGCGTTTGGCCGCATGACCCATGTCCTTGGCGGGCGAGTAGCTTGGTTGGGTCGCTGTGCGCATAAAGCAATGCAGTCAGACAATAAAAATAGACAGTTTCGGTTCGACCGGGTAGGCATGGACAGTTTGGCATGGTGGTATCATGTCGGGGTGATTGGTGATGAGTCAAGGATTGACTACATTCAAAACAGCTGCAGCTCGATTCCCTTTGGCCGATAACAACGCTCAACAGGCAGAACTGACGTGGCACGCCGCGACACCAAACGAAACCAACCTGGTGCCGATTCGTCAAACCAGAGTGATACGGGGCGACCGCCTCAGTTTCGAAACAACCAATGCTCTTCAGGAGGCTCAAGTTCAGTGACCAGTCGGCAGAACATTTACCCCAGAATCCCTGTGGTTTCTCTGTGGCCACGGACGAATAAAGCACGTCTTGCCCCCGTTGCATGGATCCCCAGGCGGGATTGTCCGCCGCATCCTGGGCACCATGTCCAGCCAGGGTCTTGACTGGCAATCCGAATATTCATGCGTCAGGCTGTCAGTGGTGATGCGGAGGCTGCAATGCAAAGATGGAGATGCTTGTGACGTGTCTGTCGCCAGGCCGACCAAGCCACGGGATTGTTGTTTGGCATCCCCGCGAGCTGTTTATACGCGGCACTGAGAGGTGAGACGACTCGCAGGCCAACGTGGCCGGTACAATGTACGTGGCGAGTCGCGTGAGGCATACGCAGACATGTCTCTTCTGTTGTGCAGGCAAATTGACCTATGAAATGCACTCGAGCACAGCCAGTGTGGGAGCCTGTTGTGACTGTCTAGCCGCAAATCGTTCTGTGATGGGTGAGTGAAGCAGCAGGTGAGCCTTGAGAACCATGTTGCCCCCTTTTTGAAAATATGGGACTCTGGAAAACATGTCACTGTATTTGGAAATCTTGTTCGCTCTCTTCGCGTCTGAAAAGTAATAAATACTCTTGTTTCGTCAAAAGCTTATCTATAGGATCATTAGTCCCCCGGTCCTACTTTGACCATTCTCCCCCCATAAACCTATTCAGAAAATCAAGCGAGCCCTCGCCCTCGTACTGCGGGACCTCGTGGCCGGCTTTGTATATCTGCATCAACGACAGGCCCTGTGCAGCCCTGACGTTTCCGTAATTCTTGCCCGACTTGGCATGCAGTTCCTGGGACTTGGCGGCGTTGAGCGCACTCTTTCCAGGCCATTCCAGCGCCAGCGTCCAGGCCTCGTTCCCCAGCCAGTTGCAGATGTAGTCGACGTCGCCCGCGTAAATCAGAACCGGAATCTTCTCCAGGATACCGGGTACAACTCGGTGGGCAGGCGTCATCCAGTCACCGTTGTTGACAAAGTCGTCATAGACATCAAAGTTGCACTCCTCGTATGCGCGGCTGGCCTCGACTCCCAGCGCCTGCTTGGTCTTGGTCGAGCTGAGGAACTGCGAGGCGTAGCTCGTCTTGCCGGTGCCGATGGGAGACGTAATGTCGTAGACGCTGTTGTTGGTGCCCCTCTGGTAGATGCCCAACGCAAAGTTGTTGCAGTAGCTTGTTGCTTGCCTGCAGGCGCTTGCGCTCGGGTTGTCGTAGCATACACCAATCTGCCGCTGACACTCGGGCTCGGCGTTCTTCATGGCCTGGCAGTCGCTCTGAGACAGGACGGCGGGATAACCACCTTGGCCGCAAGCCGTGGGCCGGTAGTACAGGTACTGAATGTAGGGATCGGTAAGACCGTTGCCAATGGCCAGGCCCTTGAGGTTGATGTTGCTGTTGTTGTGGGAGAGCAGCTCGGCGCCAATGGCGGGGATGTAGTGCCCCGCGTACGATTCGCCCGTGACGAAAAAGTCGCGCTCGGCGTAGTCGGGGAATTGGTGGAAGAAGAGCGTGAGCATGGCGTAAATGTCCTTGGCTGCGGCTTGGGAGCTTCCCGTGATCTTGGTGCCGTAAGAGTAGCCCACGTTGACGGGCTGGTCGATGAAGATGACGGAGGCATTCGAGTTCCAAGAGTATGGGTTATCCACGGGAACCAAGTCCTTGTTTGGGATGGTGGCAGGGCCAAGCTCTTGAAAGAGGCCGAAGAAGGAGGAGCATCCTGGGCCGCCGTTGAGCCAGAGAACCACTGGGTCCTTGGCGGGATCGTTTCTGGATTCGAAAAACCCTGACAGAGAGAATTAGTCTGCTGGCTGACAACTCGGGCTAGTTGCAGTCTTACAGTAAAATAGGTGCTTGTCCTGCTCTTCGTCGTCGAGATAGCCACTGAGCTGCTTGACTTTGTCGACACCCAGCGTCGCAGGGTCGGCCTGTCGAACTCTCAGTTGGTAGTTGGCCAGCTCGCCGTCCAGTCTCTTGTGAGCGCCTGGTTTCGTGCTGGCATCCTGGACCTCGGCACCCTTGACAATGTGGTCCCAGAAGCTGTCTGGCCGGCGGTCTATTGCTTCTTGGTAGGTCGAGGCCCTTTTGACCTTGGTGAGGTCGGCGACGGCGGTTGAGGCCGCAGCCAAAAAGAGGACGGAACTGGACACCCGCATAGTGAGTGAGGGGAGTGTAGATTCTGGGCTGCTCGGTGCTGTGGTGCAAGTTTGCTTCTTGATGTTGCCCGACTACTTATACCCTCCAACCTCTCAACCTCGTCGCCGAGCGACCGAGCGACCGGCCGTGCGTACTCATAGTTACCAGAGGCAAGCCCTGGTTGCTCAACAGGGTCAAAATTCATGCGAGGAAACCAAGTCTGGATAGGAAGGTACAAACGTAGACGTTGTTGGCGTTTATACGACACAGCGGCGACCATGCGAGCAGCCGCTGCATCTTGGTTTCATGGCCCCCGTTGTGATGGCGCCATTCCGCCATGTCCTAGTGCACGCTGTTCCACAACCACGGAACTGGGGGCCTCGATGTTACCCTCGTGTGGCTGCATTAAGCAGGTCTGAGCAAGATGATCACGATGAGTAGCCGAATCGGCAGTTCAAAGGGACAGAGCGTTTTCCCTCCCCGCTTTTTCTCGGCGATCTTGCACCGCAAGAGATACAAATCTGGAGCACGGATGGTAACGTGCCAGTGAGTCGTCATCAATGCCCACTCGCTAGTCGTGCGGCGATTGGGTTACACTGCTAAACGTGGAGCGGGAGAAAAAGAAGCTTCCAATATAGGTAATTTTTCTGCATTCGTATTCCGCCACTTTTGGGTCGCCGCCAGGGTTGTAGATTGGTAGTGGCGTTGCTATTCGACAGAGTTGAGACTTGCAGTTGCTGTCTTGGGCAGCCAATCATGACTTCCGGTCCTTGACCTAAACTAAATGGAGAGATTCTGTCAGGGACTGGGGTCAATGTCTTTCAGTCTATTCGAGTGCATGACAACGACCAAGTTCCATCGGCTCCCGGCGCCAATTCGCCCATCATTAGTTCCGCCGGCAGCCGGTTGCAACGACTTGGCAAAGGCTGATCAAAAGGGCAGCTCGGGAGTAGTTTGAACTTTTGGAGATAGACAAAAGTCTACCCGCAGTTCTAATGCAGCACACTCCAACCCCGTTTGATTCACCTCGTAGGGTCACTTTTGCCGTGCTTTCGTTCAACATTGGCTGAAACTTTATCTGTAATGGTGACTTGAGACGACAGGTATTTCCAGGCGCAGCGCTCTATAACGAGTACAAGATATCTGGGTCAAGCTGGCTGGACCCTTGCTCAAGTTGCTAGTACCACACCAAGTTCGGGACGGCTCGCACTGTCTGGTTCACATGTATCCCTGAAAAGGTTTACGTACTATTATCAATCTCCTAGTGTAATTTGGTTAGCTCTCAAGGTTCGCAATGGCAGTAGATGACTGGACTTGATTCCTTACAGAAATGCACTCTCCAGCCCTGTGTTGTGAGATGGGGGTCTCGAGTCACATCATCACCAACCAGTCAAGGCTGGGAAACAAGGTCGCTCTCAAGTGACGATTAACAGATTGGATGCCGCAGCCGTCAACGGGCTTGCTTGGTGTTGTGCTGATGCGTTTGGCCCAAGCCTTTCCGTCTCCCCCTCTTTAAACCTCGCGCTGCTTCATTTCAGTAGACCTTTCTTTCTAGCGTTTCTTTCCATCGCCGTCCGTCGCCATGTAGGTCTCTTTTTCACGTCTTTTAGTCAGTACCCTCACGTCCAGGGTAAATTTGCAGACACAAAATGTACTTGTCGCACTTTTGTGTAAGAGATCATTCATCATACGCCCCAGACACACTGGTAAATACACTTTGAGCCAGCAAACCGGTACCTTTCGACGTAGAGAAACGGATCCAACGGGTCTAGCCCGATAAATTTGGCTTCGATTCCTGAAATTCCGCCGGAGATCGCCGGCATTATTGCCCCTGCCGAGCTCACAACCGTCTCGGAGAAAACGTTTCTACCAGGGGCCACGTCGATCTTCCACAGAATCGACACTCTTGTTGCCTGCCCTGTACTGCATCGGGCACTTTGGGCCCAGGAATTAAACAAGGGAGAGTGTCCCGCCAATGCAAACCTGGTCAGCGACTACGTTTCGAGCCGAGAATCCGGGTACAGTCTACTTTGCCCGGCGCGTGGTCCGGACTGGCCACTTAGTCGTCCTCAAAATCTCGGCAGAGAAGCCAGAGACGTGGCTGTCCATTCTCTCTCCTATTCACATCGCCACTCCAATATCAGCTGCTGCGCACGCGCTTTGCATTGTGCTCAGCATAACGACCCTTGTACTCTTGTGCCTTTCGCAAGATTGGTGGGGGTCCTTGTCATTGCCATTTTGGACTTGGGGCGGCTGTGTGACATGACTTTGTTTGACAAGATGGTTGTCGGCATCTCGACGATGCTGGTCTACCTCGATGCCACTTTGGCAAGCAATCTCAAAATGCCTGGCAGGGTTCTGCTGATCGTCTTGCGGGTCGCAACTGCCAGTCTACTGGAAATCTCAAACGCTGCCACAGACAAAATGCTTATGCACGGGCGCGTCTTGGAAGTCGTTGGCCAGCCCAAGCCTTACGACGGGCGATTGTCCTTGGGCAAGCAGCTTGCTGATGAATATGCGGGGGAAGCCGGGCTGGGCCATAAAGGCGAGCATGGTGAACGAAGAGGATTTGCGGAGCATGAATGACTGTAAAGATGCCACGGAGGCAAGCGTTGTGTCCAGGCACAAGAGAGGGGAGGTCCGGATCTGAGCCAAGAAAAGAGGCGACATTGGGGCAAGTGGTCATGTGATTCAAGGCTGATTGTTGGCGGTGAGATGGAGCCAAACCTGGGGGAATTGAAACACGGAGCTTCAAGGGTGAAATGTCTCTGCCCAGTGCTCTGAATGTCAAAGTAAGTAATTTACCAGCGACTACGCATTTATCATTGCTTCAACAATACCATCTGCATCTTCCTGTGCTGGCAGCCAAACCTTGACAACCTCGAAACCAGCTCTGCCGAGCAATTCCCTCCACTGCTCTTCGGTTCGCTCCATGCCTGCATTAAAGGCCATCATGGCCATGTCGAGCATTGCATGGAACGTCGACGCCCCCCTCTCGGGGATAATCATTTCGTGGATGAGCAGCTTGGAGTAGCCCGGCAACATGGCGCCCCTGAGCTTCCCCAGGATCTCCAGGCACTTTTCATCAGACCAGTCGTGCAGGATGTGGTGGTACAAATATGCTCGTGCACCTGCCCGTCATTCAAGGTCAGTCGAGTTCGTCGTTCCAGTTGACATACGGAAATCTACCGTGGCTGTACCTGTGACCGGTTGTTCGGTGAAGAAGTCATGCGTCATAATCTCAATCTCGCGGCTCAGATCTTTGACGTGATCAGTTACCGCGGCCAAATCTTGAAGAACCAATCGACCATGTCCCGCATATTTTTCGTGGAATGCCATCAGATCATGGCCTTTGCCAGCGCCCACGTCCACGAGCACCGCCGACTGGCCATGGAGGCCGGTGAGAAGCCGGTCCTGGACGGGATACCAGTCAACCCAATAACTTCTAGAGCCCATCGTGTTGCCCATAAAGAGATTAAAGTCTCTGAGAATATCGGGCATTGAACTCAAGAGCTCAAACGTCGTCATCTTGGTCTGAAAGGCAAACTGCACAAGGCCGTCCTGTGGATTGGCTGGGCATCGATGCCCATATTCCTTGAGATACTTTGGCGCCTTTTGGGCCGCGTTGACAATCATCTCGCCTCTTGGTTCTCGTAAGCAACAAGTCGTATGAACTGAGGAATGGGGCTGGGTCTGGTTACATCATTCTATGCCCTGCGGCAATTTCCTCGGATGCCATTGCGTCAGTCACTGGAGTTGCTGTCCATTGCCTCTCGCCGACTTCATTGACGATTCCGACGGACGAGAGAGGTCGTAGGATGCGGACTTGTTTGTCGACGGTTACTGAATATCCTCTGGTATATACCGAATGAGCACTCACTAATTAGCAGCTCTTCTCCGCCGGATTCCGAGGCCAGCTGTGTGGAGGTGACTGGGCCAGTGGCACTGGCAATCAACTCAAAAAGCCTCAGATTAATAGCGACCCGAGCCGCGACGGTAATCAATGGCTGCGCAAGAGACACAATGGTGAGCGAATTGTACACGTGGAACCACGAGCCAGTTGCTGTACCGAATAGGCCAAATCCACTGCCACGTTGGGTGGCTGGCCAAGCTCTTTTACGAGCCTTTTGCTCAGCCGGAGGGCATCTTGCCTTGCGCCTTGATTGTCTTGCAGAGCTAGCGTTGGCTTCAAGTTGCCAAGTTGCTCAATGAGAGTGATGGACGAGCTTGTGCCTGCCATGTTGGACCTCTGCTGGACGTTTGCGTCTGAGGTCGTTTTCATCTGAGAAATGGGACCAAGATGATGAAGGTCGGATGAGGGGAGAGGCCCAACTTGGAATGTGATCCACGGATAAAAGGTTCAATGTTTTGCCACCTACACTTTAAACACTGGAGATTTTCCCTAGAAGTGCAAGGGCTTCACGTCGCTAATGTATCGTCACAGAATGCCCAAGACGGATGACGAGCGGTGAGCACAGATACGTTTCATCGCACGGAATAGTTCTATCCAACCTAACCCCCATGCCCCCAGATCTTGGCTATATTATATTCACTCCAGTACAAGGTTGGCTTGATGCCGCAAAGCTTCCACTCGCCGCCAACCTTGCTGTACTTGATATAAACCAAAGCATGACCATGGCCCCTGGCTTCCACTGTAGCCTTGGTGCTGTCTGTATACTTTTGATGCGCAGCCCGAACCTGATGCGCCCCTTGTACCACCGTTTCGGATATCCAATTGTACTTGGACGCCCCAATAAGATGTTGGGTGTCAATTAGGGAACTGCCAAGCATATTCTCGCCGCTGGCAAATGCAATAAAGTCTTCCGCGGTCATTGACTCATCCCGTGGGCCAGACAGGAACGAGTAGTCAACCTGACCGACGTTAGCTCTGTAGCAGCATCACCACGCAAGTTGCCAACGTACATCGAGTATTGGTGCCAAGATGTGTCTCAATCGGTTCCAGTCCTGTCCGTTTGCACTCTGTGAGAATCGTACCATGAAGACTGAATGGAATAGTGGCAAGACGGAGCATACCTTGGTATCAAAGCTGTCTGCCCAATCGAATGCAATGGCAGAAAGATCCAATGCGTCTAACGAAAAAAAGTTGACGACATTCCTGCTTTATTTGGGGGAATAAACTCACCTTCGGGGGTAACCTTGGCTGGCATCATTGCTTCGGTATAATGTGCTGTTTGAGTGACAATGCGGTGACTATTGCTTGGATAATGAAAAGCAAGATGTAATAACAGAATAAAGGGACGAAAATCGTAGGCTTATATAGTAATAAATGGGTTTAAAATGCCTTGGATAGCTGGTAAACTCGTGTACTGCTACGATTGTCCCAGCAAAATAGAAAGAATAAATGGTCCAGCCGGCACAACACGGAAAATATAATACAAATGACAAATTCATAAATAAATTAGTCATTAGTATCGATTTCCAATCCTAGCACGCACGTCATACTACGCTACCAGAAGCTTGAATTCCCCAGCAATTACACCCGAACGTGCCGATCTCGGGCCGAACGCGACGGATTCATGTGGCATCATTGATTTGTAAAAAGGACTGTCGAGGGTATTAAAGGCGGCCTGGCATTCATGCGCTGGCAAATTAAAAGACGATTAAATCATGTTGCATGCACTACCCATTGCGCGCAGAAATACTTGGCTAAGCTGCAACGATACCAACAGCCAGTCGGATTGCTGCCCACGGCTTCTACTTGGGCCATTCACTGCGTGCGTATTCATGAGAGCACTTGAGCCGGCGTGATTGTATCCAATCGGGCGCAGTCCCGGGCGGCCCGGCCGACTGACTGCCGAAGGCCGCTTGCTTCTGGCGGCTAACTGGATTGAAACGCCTGCCCTAGACTCGGCACCCAGCTGCTTCTTCACGCAATCAATAGTCTTGGCCAGTTTGGCGCGCATGATTGGGGTCGACACGCCGTGCGATTTGAACCGCTCGAGTTGATACCTTGTTGCCCAAAAGCGGAGGCCACGTTGGCCGTGTAAGTCGCAACACCACAGCACCACGCGACCCCCTGGTAGAGATGCAGACTTTACATGAATTGGATGCTTTTGCATACCGGAAAGGTACGCCAAGCGGCCATCAAGCAAAGCACGGCCAGCACACCAGCGGCAACGTATGAGTACAGTTAAGTGGAATTCGGGTAATATATAGTAAATTAACTACCCATATGGCCCTATCCCGGGAGCCCATAGCAAAGGAAACCTCCAGCTCCCAATTAACACAACGCCTCCCGAACATGATTCTGAAACCACTTTCCAGCCCAGGATCCGCCACCAAACCACCGCAAAGCGGCGTCCATGTCCAAACCAGCAGCACACAAAGTCGCAGCCCAGGCAATGGACCTCGTTTCGTGCTCAACACCTCGGCGGAACGTCGGTGACGCTGCAAAATCCGTCGTAGGAGAGTTCCCTACTACCGGTACCCCGGCCCTCGCAGCAGTCCACCATGGCCCCGATGTTGACGCCGTTGCCGCCGCAAAGATTATTCGATATGCAGATGTGGGAGCTCTCCTCGAAGTGCTGCTGGCCGCCTACTGCGGCGCAGCAATCCTTGGTGACGCGGTAGTCGATGCAGCCCTGGTCCTTGTTTAGACAGACCTCGGCGTATCCGGCCATGGTGCCCTTGAGCACGAGTGCGATGGCTACGATGGAGGCGTGCATTGCGGCGAGACTTGAGTAGGTTAGTGCGAGGATTTTAAGGCTTGGCCAATATTCTTACCGTGTTTCTTGTCGATGGACAAAGTATTATGGTGGGAATTTGAATCGTGGAGACGGGCTGCCGAGTGGATGAGTTGTCGTCTCGATTCTCGAGGCAGCTTCTGTATTTATATTTCTCATGTCCGAGTCTGGGCGTCTATTTGTCAAGACGATTCACTCCGTCTGTGTGGTTGACTACTGCTCTTTTTTTTTGCACCGGGATGCCATGTTTCCAGTACCAACAGTACATCATGGCCATGCATGTTTTAGTTGCTGCATCTGGAGGACAATCGTTGACATATCCGGTTGGGCTTAGAGTGGTCGGGGCTCCTATGTGCGTTTCCCAGCCCTCAGAAAATTGGTATGTGATGCTGCAACGTCAGCCAGAGCAATGGCGATCGGTCATGGCTTTCCGCATGCAGCAATCAGAGGCTGTGCGTAGTCAACCATACTGCCCTGCTTCACTCGGATGGGTACGTGTAGAGTCAACGAGGTAGCCTTGGACAACTACCATCTGACGAGGTTAGCATTCTATTGCGATGGAGACCCAAGTTTGGCTGCGTTTTACAGACTAGAGTTCTTGATATGTGTCTGACTACAGACACAGCCACCAAATAAATGCACCTTGATAGCGGGAGACCTACTTACGTCTCTTTTATGTAGGCCATCGGACCACTTGGCGGCGCAACAAGTGCCGCCAGCTCGTCATTACGATGAGAGCAGAAGCCGCCCAACCTGATGACGATCACACCGACAGACCAACACATGTACGTTTGCAACTGTCGTCAGAATGAGCAAGAGTAGGGTGTCGATGATGGCGCCAGCTTCCAGTCGTTGTGGTTAAAGTCTGCCAAGTCGGATTAGACGGCAAAGCCTCAGTACAGTACTGGCGACGTTGGCCGGTCGGAACCAGTGATTGCTTTTGAGACTTTAACAAAATATCCGTCAGCGACTCAAGTGGCTAGTCCACTCAGTTGCCAACGGGTAACAGGCTTCAATGGCAAGCAAAGCAGAGGCCTCGGGGCAAGATTTGCATTCATCTCCGCAGAGGCCACGCTGCGCCGTTGTACGATCTGAGCTCCTCGACGACAAAGTGAAATGTGACAGTCCGAGTAAACATCGGCCCTCCTCGGCACAATTGGTCACAACAGCAGCGAATGCAATGCCAGCCCGAGAACCCGTCCAGTGTCGACCAGGGGCGACGTGGTACATGGCGCTCATCAGCCAAAGGGACCAGCACCGTCATGCCTCGATCTTCATGTCTGCGTGCTGTCTGTCGCCTTTGCTTCAAACATGCTGCCGCCTTTTCCCACTGCATAGACGCAGCAGTCGCGAACCATGGCACGAGAGCCGCTCCATCAACTCCCTCGCGAGCCCTGGTACAGCCGCGGCAGTGTCGTACTTCGCGTGCCGTTGATAATGTGGTCGCTCTGCCGCAAGCTCGTCGCCAGCTTCGCCCTGATTTACTGCGCGGTTTGGTACGCACAAACGCACTTTTACCGCGACCCGGGGAGCAGCTTCTTCGACCCGAGCCGGGCGTACGAGCAAAAGTATTCGCGCCACCGCAGGGCCGAGGTCCAGCAATTCATTGAGCAGTACGTGGACGCCGATTCCGCCCAAGACGCCCCGACTCCAGGCGAGTTGGGCGCAGGCCGAAGCCTCTGTGTAACATTCACCTCTGTGAGGCGGCAGCGCATCCAGTACGTCGAGGTGAGCGGCTCCCCTACATGTCAAGTACCATCGTGTACGACCTGGGCCATGACATTGACTCTTTTAGACGGCCGTTGCCAGTGCTCTGGGCAACCTGCTCCCCCAAGAGCGCGCCGACGTATATGTAAACGTCTTTATTGCCGAAACAAACCCCGACCAACACCCGACCTGGCACCGGGAATGGGTCCGCTCGGCCGTCGACAGCCTGTACACGTACAACGTCTCGCAGGCGCAGGCAGAACACCTCAAGACGCTAGAGACCAAGCGGGAGTTTGCAGAAAAGGGCGTGTTTGACTATATATACGCGCTCGAGGCGTGCGCCAACACGAACACGCCGTACATTGGCATTCTCGAAGACGACGTCATGCTCGCCGACGGCTGGCTCGTCCGCGCGCTCCTGGGCCTGCGCTCCATTTCCAAACTCGACAAACCATGGCTGTACATGCGCATGTTCAACCAGGAGCGCTCGACGGGCTGGTCGAGCAGGCATATCGGCAGCCACAACGAGCACTGGATCGTGCTGGCCATCTGGGCCGCCGGCTCCGGGCCCGTGGTGCTCGCGCGCCGCCGGTGGAAAGCCGCCCAGGCGCACCTCGACCCGGCGGCGCTGCTTGTCCTGGCGGGCGTCGTGGTGCCGGCCCTCGTGGTGCTCTTCTTCCAGTGCGGCAAGGCGTCGGTGTGGCCGCCGTCGCGGGGGGTCGTCGACGAGCCGTTTGGCTGCTGCTCGCAGGTTATGGTCTTTCCGCGCGAGCAGGTGTCCTCGCTGGTGAGGTTTCTCGGGACGCGCCGCGGACAGGTGGACTTGTTGCTGAATGAGTGGGCGGAGGAGGCGAGTCTTGCGCGGTATGCGCTGTACCCGGTCATGGCGCAGCACATTGGTACGTACGCGTGCTCGAAATGGATGGTGTGAGAGTTGACCGGACGTGATGCTTATTTGCTGCCAGGTGTCGATTCGGCGAGGGGTACTGTTGTGGACGAAGCCCAGGCGATTTGGAGCATGGCGTTTGAAGATCTCGAGCCGGCGAAGCTGGACCGGGACCATAGGAGAATGGTCAAGGAGTATTATGGTGGTTAAAGTGTCTGGTGATTGTACTAGACTGTTTGGTATATACAACAAGAATAAACAAGGTCACGCTCACATGGCTCTACTCTTCATCAGTGGCACAGGTTGTTCAAACGTGGCCCGTCTTCGCTCCGGAGATGCCTTCACGTCATCCTGCCCCCTTGTCCGCCGCCAGCCGCCGTCTCTCGATAATACTCGTCATTGTATCCCCTCTCCACGGCATCAATCTGCAACGCAAGCACCCTCGAGTACTGCCTCGCCCAGCTAATAGCCCCGGACATGCACCAAATACCAGGGACGCCGCTCGGCCGCCACCACTACCAGAGTGTTAGTGTCTACATGTACTTACACAAGAGTCAAAAAGGCAGACACTTACCCCTATACGCTCGGATTCCTCATCAAGACCTCCCCATTCCCGGGCATTCACCCTCCCGGCCAAGTCCCTCCCAAGCAACCGCTCAACCACGTTACCAGTGCGCTCCCACCCAGTCGCCAGGACAATCACATCCGCGTCGAGCCTCCTCCCGTCCGCCAGCTCGATGCCGCGGTCGTAAAACGCCTCCAGTCCCTCCTTACACCGGTGGACCGTGATCCTCCCGTCCACAATCATCTGCGCCGCCCCCTGGTCAATGTAAAAGTGGCCCGACTTGAGCACCAGCAGATCCAGGAGGCTGATGCCGTCCTCGCCCTTCCTCAGAGCCATGCCGGCCCTTTCCATGCCGCCGATGAGCTCCCCGTCCAGCTGGGCGCAGACGACCGCCGTGCCAGAGACCAGCGTCAGCGCGAGCACATTCGGCACAGACGTCTCGATGAGGTCCGCGTCCTCGACGCTCAGGGGGGTGGTTGCCCAGAGGGCAGTGATGGTGCGCTCGCAAGAATCCGGCGTGAGGAAGAGGCTCGGGCTGCGCTGGACCATGGACACGCTCTTGGCGCCGTGGGTGACAAAGTCGTAGGCCACGTCGTGCGCGCTGGTGCCGGCCCCGACAATGGTGACGTTTTTGCAGGCCAGGTTGGACACGTCCGATGCTGACTTGTGTCGAGACGAGTGGTATATTTGGCCGCGGAAGGCGTCCTGGCCCGGAATGTCTAGCTGAATGGGCTGGTCGCTGTGAAGGCCTGTAGAGAGGACGACGTGCCTCGCCTTGGTGGTGTAAGAGGTTCCGTTTGTCTCGAGCTCGATTATATAACTCCTGTCTTTGCGCACAACGCTCTTGACTGTCGTGCTCGTGCGCGTCTTGAGATGCATGATTTTGCTGTAGCACTCCATCCATTCGCCATACTGGTCTTTGGTCATGTGTCTAGGCCAGTTGATAGGGTACCGCAGGAATGGGAGATTATCCATGGACGAGGGCGTGTGCGTCTTGAGAATGTCGTAGCGGTTGCGCCACGAGTCGCCGATTCTGGGATTCTTGTCTACCAGCAAGTAGCGGAGTCCCATGTGTTCCAGCTGAGCGGCAAAAGACACACCACACTGACCTGAGGATGTTCCGCGTCAGTAGGAAATAAAGGGGGAGAGGGGGATGGGCTCACCGGCGCCGACGACCAGGACCTGTAGCTCGTCCGACTCTGGCGTTGTCTGTCCATTTGCACAGGTTCGACCCGCGTCTCGCGTCTCTTTTAGCTGTTCCAGCTGCGTGGAAACGGTCCAGGCCTTCCACTCGTCGGGTCCCGTGTCAGACATCTCAGTAATGAATATATATTCTTTGCTTATGGCATAATTATTGTTAAGCTTATATATAAGGATAAAAATATGGACGCCGTCTATAAATATATATTATAAAGTCTTAAGAATATAGACCTATTAAGGTATTTATTTGGCGAGTTTCAGATTCTGCTATCTAACGTGTACGGTTACGCTGCTTATTCCGCGATTCTAAATAAAGCCTTGAGTTGGGCGATTTTGAACCTCTAGCAACTAACACCGCGGCGCTACTATACACGATACGTAGCTAGAAATAGCTAATATACACTTACTGCCCTAATTCAACGCCGCATTAAGCTTCTTCTTTGTACTACTGTTAGACAGTGTCTTGTAAGTTACTAGTACTCTGTCTAAATCGGAGGTATCTTCCTCTTAGTATACGGTTAAGAGAAGAAAACTAAGAGTAATATCTATATGGGATCATTTTTGAGGGGCTTAAGGCGATGAACTACGTATAATAAGCAGGAGACTGCTCTACTACTGTACGCGTTATTATAGTCCCTTATGGTTAATATATATATCTAGTAATGCCTGCTATTACCTTGAGAAGGTGTATTATATATATGTTTGAGAGGACTTGAAATCCTAAACCAAGCGCTAACTTGCCATAGAAAATATATTTGTAAGGATAAGTGCTAACTAGCTATAGCAGGCCAGGGCAAATAAAGTGAATACCTTACGTGGTGTTATTAATGCTAATGCCTTTTGAGAGGCATAAATGCTCCTCTTTGCCTGTAGGCACTTGCCGCTGAACTTTGCAACGTGGCCAGAATACCAGGCACTTTTATCTGCGGTAAATCCCGCTGTTTAAGAGCTCCTGGTTAACTCTGGAAACACTATAGTAGTGGACTTGGATTGGGCCTACAATGCGTATTAGGAATCTGTAAAGAAATAGCTAGATAAGTCCTAGAGCCTCGTATATATTGCCATGAATATATAGTCTTCTCCTTAGTGCAAGGCGTATATTACTGTATACGCATAATGGGTTGATGAGGGATATAACCTTTGCAAAGCATTGTTAGGACTCCTAAACCTCTGCTACTCTTATGCTGGCGCGGCTATGACACTGCACTTAATAAAGATTATCGGAAAATACAACCTAGTATACCGAGTAAGCTACTTTACTAGGGATAATAACGTAAAGAATAATACTTATCTCTGCTAGCTTACTCTTAAGCTATCAGAGGAGTACGGCGTTGTATTTGATGTAGTATTGTCTTGAACGCGATGTGTTAGTCATATTATTAACTTGTCCCTTTAAGCTTTTCTCTTTGTAACTAGCAAGAACGCGCTGTAGGCGGCAATAGAACAGGCGTAAGATGAGACGACTGATGTAACCGTTGCGGAGGCGTTGTATGACTAGCTGTACTTAATTACTACTAGCTAAACAATGCACTGTAAACGTAGAAAACGTAATAACGCTGCAGGCTGGCGGAGTATTGGCCCTCTGGGTAAACTCTATAATATTGTAGTTTTTATTTGTAACTCTACGGTTTATAATAACGTATGGGATAATGTTGCAGGAAAGGCACTTGGGATTAATAATGTTACTTGCTGGAACTTATAGTTTAAATTGCTTGATGCGGCTGTAAGCCAGGAGGGTCTATTATTAATATTCTTAAATCAGTATTATAATGAGCTAGATAGTGATATCCTTACCTATAATAACTAGCTAATACTTAAAATAACCTATGAGTTCTTGTAATTGTTTTACTAGGCCACCCTGGAACAGCAGATAGAATAGGTATTAATTAATTAGGTGCTGGAGAATATGGATATTCTTTTTAAGTAGTTTGAGGATACTAAGGTAAGGACTAATAGTGTGATTAATTACTAGGAGTTTTACTGATAGTGAAACAAGTTAAATACGTGGATAACGCGTATATGGTTAATTCTGTGTATATAGGCTAGTGGGTTCTCTCGAAGTATTACAAGGAGAGCAACAAAAATCCCATATATACCACGGTATTATTGCTCTACCTAGAAAAGCGCTGGAGGTACCTTGATTGCTATTGGGCCGAGGAATAGTAGTAGATAGCTATTAATAGTGTACGGCGCCTTTAGGCGAAATATAAAGACCGGCCGCTCTTGTTGGAGTTGGCTTGTTTAGGTAATGAACGACGGGAAGCTACTCTGTACAAGTAAATTAAGTAATTGATAAGTGTCTTAGATATACTTAATAATAAGGATAAATTTAATAAATTTATTAATTCTCTGCTAAGACATATAATAATAAAAACGCTGCTTAAATAGTAGTGCCGAGAAGAACAAAGGATGGAGTACCTACACTTACACTAAATAGCACTAGACGTGCTTAGTATGCCGGTGATGTTAGATAACCCAGAACAGGTATTCTCTTGTATAAAGTGGACTATTTCTTGGGACAGGGCATGGCTCTTGCCCGGCACTATTAAGGGGCTATAATGCCTAGGTAATTGGATAAAGAATGACTTAATCTGTAAACTCTACGTTGTTGTGGACGACGAAATTATTGATGTTACTGGCGGTGATAACGTAGCTGATTATTTAGGACTATATTTATAATAATTTATAAGCCTAATAATATATATGAATATGATGGTGGAACAATGAATATATAAGAATATGTTAAAATTATGTATTTATTCATTACTGAGATGTCTGCTGTGTTGGCGAGGCGAACGACCCCCCGTCCGGAGCCAAACTTGGTCATAAAGGTGAAGCCCGCCTGGATAAAGACCGCGGGCCCCAACTGCTCCAGCCTCGGGCCCAGCAAGGGCGTCTGCACGGCCGTCACCTCTCCCAGCCCGGTAGTTGATCCCAGGACATGTGCGCTGATGGCCGGGGGACCGTACTTGGAGGCCACGTTCCAGGTCAGGGCCACAAGGTCGCGCCACCACGATTCCTGCACAAACAGGCTTTCAAAGGCTGCGACGCATTTCTTGTCAATGGCCTCGGAGAGAGCGGCGATCCATTTGTTCACGACCTCGCTGGCGTTGATGCGTTCACGGGCGGTGGATGCGTCGAGGCAAAGAGGCGGCAGCGCAGTCCGGGGGGGGTATGTGGCGAATCCCTCGGCGGTTGCCGGCATCGAAGGAGACATTGTCTATTGATTAGAGTCGATGGAAAACGAGGAGCGACCAACGGTTGCGGACGGCTGCTCGTTTTAACCGGCAGCGCAGGTAACTCGGAGTCGTGTTGTGTAGTTGTCGAGACGTGTAGACGTGTAGACTCTGCAGAGTATAAACCTGACTGCGACGGTAACCGATCATCGAGACTCGACAGCACGGGGTAAGCTCCGTGATTCAATCTCACTCTCCTCCATAAGGGACGGATGTTGTGACACCAGATCGTCTGGAGATTAAAATCAAGGCAGCAATCGGAGTGGAGTAGATGTGCTTGTTCTCCGCGAGGCCATGTCTGTGCCGTGGAGTTTTGGCCAAGCAAAGGCAGACCGTACAATCGGAACGGAGTAGTTTGGTTGAGCATAATTCAACCTTACATGTATAGCTTATCGAGCCGCACCGCCGTGGAGACTCTGGAGAGGACGCGGCGTACCCGGATACGACCTTGTTCACGGTGCTCGAATACGTCTCGTCGGAGCTGTATAGCGCGCCTTGTCCGATTAGATGACGCATGGTGCTCACATGGACTTTATCTTGACGGTACGGGCCCATCGCCAAGTGACGAGGGAAATGCCGCTCCGTGTCAGCATTGCCTCGGCGGGTTTGCTTTTCCTCTCTTGCGTCAAGGTGCCCGCGTCATGGAAAGATGATCAATACATGTCCGTTCTCGCATCGTGACAACGAATCATTGCCGACCTGGCCACAATCAGCCGCCTATAGTTTCTTATGCACGTTAGCATCATGTCCGAAAAATACGCCTCCTACTTTCTTATGCACACGATAGCATCATGTCCGAGGAAGACGCCGCCTATAGTTTCTCATGCACATGTTGGCATCATGTCCGAGAAATACGCCTCCTACAGCTTCTCATGCACGTTGGGATTGTCCGAGAAGAAAACACGGGGACGGATTGCCACCTCTTATAAATCCCAATGAAGCCGTCTTTTTTGTAAAGAGACTCCAACACATTCCGAACCTTGAAGAGCCCTGCTCACCCATCATGTCCGCCATATCCGAGTTGTCCACTGCGTCGCTTTTCGATGCCAACTCGACTGTTCCACGGGCATACCCAGGCGAAATCGTCGAGTTTGTACAGCGGCTTCGGCTTTGCGGCATACAAGTCGACGAGACGCAGGGCCATGGCTTGCCCCCCGACGCCCAGATGCACGACCGCGCGGCCACCATTCCCGCCGTCGTCGTGTCGCCAAGAGGCGAATGGGGCATCGTACAGACCTTGACGGCCATGAAAAACCTGGACCTCTAGCCCAAGATGCCCGTCTCGGTCAAGAGCGGAGGCCACGGCTACTTCAACGGGGCGACGTGCTCCGGCATCATGCTGAACCTGGCACACATGGCGGACAGCCGCGTCGACGGCGACGTGCTCACGCTAGGGCCGGGATGCGTCCTGGGCCAAACCATAGACACCCTCGCCAGGCACGGCAAGGCCGTCCCGCACGGCGACTGCTACGGCGTCGGGGCCGGCGGCCACTTCACCACCGCGGGCTGGGACCTCGTCCTGACGCGCCGCTACGGCATCGGCTGCCAGTCCGTCGTGGGCGGGCGCGTGGTCCTCTGGGACGGCACCGTCGTGGAGGTGGACGACCAACACCACCCGGAGCTGCTGTACGCGATGCGCGGCGGCGCCGCTGCCGGCGTCGGCGTCGTCTCCGAGATCCGCCTCCGCGTCATGGACGAGCCGGCCCGCGCAACGTGGCGCCTCACGCCGCTCACCAGGGAGCAGCTGCGGCGGTGCGTGGCCAACCGCGCCTTCTCACGGGCCGCGTCGCTCCCCGAAGACATTACCCTGTCCTTTCGGTTCTTCTTTGAGCCGCACGACGAGAACCCCGTGTGCTCCCTCAACAACTTTAGTCTCCTGACAATCTCCGAAACCATCGAGCACCTGCATCGGCACCTCGGCGTCGAGGTCGCGTCGCTGGTCGACGACGCGGCTGCGTGGAACGAAAAGAAGCTGCTGGACCTCCGGCTGCTCCCGGCATCGCGCATGCTGTCCGCCGACCCCGGCATGCTCTCGGAGCTCTCGTCCGCCCGGCTGCACGACAACCCGCACCTCTTTTGGAACAGCGGCATGGTCCGCCGCGAAATGGGCAGCTCGTTCCTCGAGACGTCCTCCCACTGGGTCAGGACCGACTGCGACGCCATGCTGCCCGAGATATACGCGCGGCTCGAGGCCGTCAGGCACTTGCCCATGCGGGACAGGATGTACCTCCTCGTTGTGCTCGGGGGAGGCGAGAGCCTGCGGCGGCAGCACGACTGCGCCATGCCCCTGGGCAGTGCGCTGGCCAGGTTTGAGGTTCACTGGGACCATGAGCACGAGGCGGACGAGTGTCGCGGTTTCGCGGCCACGGTTGCCGACGTGCTGCGTTGTCACCAGGACCCGGGCGTTGACCGGCCCTTTAGGGGCGACATTTGGCGGCCGGATCAGGCGTACAGCGAGGATGACGGCTTGCATGCCATCTCGAGGCGGTTTGATAGGCGTTGGGGGCGAGGGCCACGCGATGTCAGGTTGTGATTGTCTGGCATGTCGGGGACATTGATGATGAAACGTATTCCAAGTCTTTTTGCGCTTGTAGCGGTATATATGAGGGACCGCACGGGGGAATCTACGAGGTCACAAGAGCTCGTGATGCAATTGTTAAGGTATTTTATAAGAGAGCTAAAAAGCTCAGTCATGATAGGAAAGGAAAAGAATCAACTAAAAGTGTATACGTCTTGGCGGGCGAATATATTCTTCCGCAGGTTTTACATGGAATGAGACTACGGAATCGTACTGTAGCGTGGTTCCTATTACATTCGAGAGCACAAAGTATTCAAGATCGCAACTCCTCGATAGGTAAATGCAGCCATCAGGCTCAAGGCTCCAAAGTTCACCTGATGCTGGGCCGGTATTTGTGGCATGGTTCGGTCTGACTCGCAGCCGCGATTCTCATTGTGTTTTACATAAAAGCCAGAATACATATAACATGTACTTGGCTTGAAATGACGGAAAACCCAGCATCGTCCTATCAAAGGCGGTACTTTCTAAAAGTGAATATACGAAAACTTGGCCGCCGACACTTCCCCGTGTCCATATTTTTCGGCACCCCCGAGCCCGTTGTAGTCCTCCATCTCAATTTTGTCACCATTCACAGCATGCACAAAGCCGACGTGTCCATACTGGCCTTCCCCAGTACAGGCAACGGCTCCGGGTGCGGGCGTGTTGTTGACGGTAAGACCTCCTTTGCGAGCGACACCTTCCCACTCATCTGCGTTGCCCCATGGCCCATAGTCGGTGAAGTTTGTTACACCCATCCGCTTAACAGCACGGAACGCGGCAAAGCCGGTGCATTGGCATGCTGTCAGATGATTGCTGTCAGACTGACCACACTTGTCCTTGTCAGGGTAGTCGTCGACCATGGGGCCGGGGTCTGGACCTCCCGCCTCGTTTGAAGGGCTAGGGCTGGGTGGATTGTCGCCCGGCTGGGTGCCGGGTTGAGTGCCGGGCTCGGTGCCGGGCAGAGTGCTGTTCTTGGGGACATCAGGGGTAACAGGAGTCGGACGGTTAGGTTTGCAAGAGCCGCCTTTGTGCGGTGCCTTGGCCTTGGGGTACGTCAGGGGAAGCCGGTTCTCCCCAACGGCCTGGACACCGGGCTCTCGAGGCAAGGCAAAGGCAAAGCCTTGCAGCAAGACGAGAGCAGCAATGGAAGCGGTGAACTTCATAGTGACGAATTGGAAATGAATGACAAGAAGTAGAAGTGATTGAAATGGCGTGGAAAGCAATGAGGGTCTTGTCAAGGCACTCATCGTCTAGAGACGTAGTCACGGTATTTTATAACCATCTTTTCAACCCACAAAACCCATCCCGCTCGCCTTCCGAGCACATCAGCATGGTTTGAAACATTGTTCAATAAGATCAACAGAAGCGCGCCAAAGACCACCCACATGTCCCCTCATAACAGGAGATTACTGATTACCAGTATTTGGTTCATGCGAAACCATCAGCAGATGTTTATAGAGTCGAGTTTCAGCTGAAACTAGCAGAAACCTGGTGTTCCTTGCCATCCGAAGTTGCCATCAAGGTCCCAACGTCCCAACCCGCTGCAAATCAGCCGGATACAAACCACGGCCGGGTATGCCAGCCCCAGGCTTCCGAGGCGACAAAGTCTGGGGATCAATCCCTGTCGTGATTTACTCGTTGAGAACCCGTTAGCTCTTGGAGCATGGATAAGAGGGATTCCACAACGGCATTAACAACTATATTCGGACGGCTGGATGGAGTAAGCAGCCACCCTTTATAAAACCGCATAAATAGTGTGAAACAGTCATATGGGGCGACTAGCAACACGAAGCAAGGAACAAAGGCTTCCAATCACATCGACTAGCAACCCGAAGCAAGCAGCAAAGGCTTCCAATCACATTGCACTTTGACGCGGCGCGCTCGGGAAATCCATATATTTAATTTGGAGAAAAACACTAGTCCACGAGATTGCAATATGGGGCACAGTTCGCGACAATTATGGCTGTGCTACGTGCATAATGAACGTGTGAGATTAATATAAACAAGAACATAATAAACGGAGATGACCAAATCCACCCATATCTCGGGCTGTGTCCGAAGCCGCAGTCAACTCTGCCCCTAAAAGCTGCCCGATAAAAAGGGTCGGTGGTGTTGCCGGGTGCGTGTGCGCTCCTGGCAATAACAACAGTTTCACACAAACTTGGCCAAACCAGCCACAACATTGTCCGTCAATTTCATCAGTTCCCCTGGCAAGCTGGATATATACCGGTCAGGGACGCACGAGGGGCTGCGGCCGGAACAATGGCGGCCAATGGGGAGCAAATTCGCGTGTAAGCTGGCGGTAATCGATATCCATCACCAGATGATCGTCTCTGGGATTACGAGGATCCAATCTGAAACACTGCCCAAGTGGCTAGTCCACTTAGTTGCCAACGGGTAATCGAGATGAAACCCGCTGACCCAATGAATCTCCGCCTTAGTCATTGTGTCGATCGTCGTTGTGACAAGGGCTATATATGGCAATGGCAAGCGACTGGGCAGAATGTGGTCTCGGGTTGTTTCGACTAGGAGCGGTCGACAAGGCATTTTACTGGCGTACCAAACACAACAGCTTGTTTAACTCCATGAACCCGATTCAACCATCCACGTTGCACGAGTGCCGGCGCAAGTGGCGTGCCGGTCGGGATCACGGCCTGGGGTCTTGGAGACTCGAATGCTACTCAAGATACAATGGCATAGCCAAGGGTAAATGACCAGTAGTAACTTTTAAGCTGGACTTTTATATGTTTAAAACAAAGATGAATTTTGTATACAATCATCACCGAGACATGCCCGGGTCTCTGTAGGTGCCAGAGGCCCAGAGAATAGAGAGCCCCAAGGTGTGAATACTTGACAAGGGCCGCTATTACTGGATCTGTTTGCTCCATGACTCATTGGTTGAACCTGATAAACACGCTGACAGCAGGGTACCTGCTTGAGCACTCGTATTTACAGTGTATTGCCTATCGTGAGGTAGCGCTATAAGAGAAAATTAGACTGCCAAGATAAAAACAAGTTTAGCTGGTGTGACACAGTTCAGGACGATCTTTCAAGTGTTCAGAAACAACCATTCCTTGACTACTACAAGTGCGCTGGCATCATGGAAATTCAAAGACCATACAAACATGTAATGTGATTCCAATGCTTTCCCCGCATATATTCGTGTTACATCTGATTGCCCACCCCTGTACTGACAGGCTCAACCCTTGACCGAACCCCCAGAGCATTTCGTACACGGCCCACGCTCTGGGATCTGCCCGGATTCCCGACACAGCTGGCCCTCCACATGCCAGGTCTCATGAAACGCGTGGCTTTCGCCTGATCTCCAGCCGTCTATGCGGAGGCTGCAAAGTCGTGGACTGATGTGCCTTTGCAAATCGTATCAGCACGTCCGTGACGGTTCGGTCAACCCTCTCCCACCGGTGTATGCGTCTGAAGACTCTCGACGGCGGACGCTACCAAAGCAGCAAAGAGCGGCAACTTCTCGCTCCAAGGAACGGACAATTTCTGTTGTTATTCTAAATGTTTGACTGTGGGAGCCGAGTAAAATGCAGAGAGTAAGATGCCAAAGATGCCCCCAAGCGTGCCGCCCATCTCGTCAACTGTCTCTGTCAGAATCCTCAGAAAGCCGGGTTTCGATCCGCTGATGCTGCACCGTTGCCTGGTATACAGAGGACTGCTTCAAAAATCTTTGACTGCCTCACCACATTCCTCATCGCCCATACTGGTATCCCATGTCAGGTAGGGCTCTGACACCATGGCGGCCTCGCAAAGCAATCGAACATCCCTTGCCAGCAGCGCCGCATTTACTGAGAGTCTCGATCTGACGAAAATACGGTATCTGAAAACGTCATCTCTGCTCCCCGGGCTTGGCTGGCACATTCTCGGTTCACATTCTCCCCGTGGACTGGCTTCGCGGTGCTGTCCTTTGAACACGCCGTCTTTAGCCGTGAGACTGTCGTCGTTGGCCGTTCAAAGAGATCCAGCCACTTGGATGCAGTGATATCACACTGTCTGATATCGACAGACGAGTTGGCCAGGGAGATGTAGAATCCCAGGGCGTTGAGCGACGTTCGAACGCGCCTTCCGATGTGCGGAAAGATTCAAGTCATATATTTGCGCCAGCTGGCTCTATATTTTTTCCGTTACTGTGCCGAATTCAAGTACTGATAGACCGCTATAGTTGTTGACGAGAAGGGTGACAGACGGAAACGGTATTTGCGTTCGCTGGCCCAGCTCGTTATGAATGCATGCGCCAATGACAGACATCTTTGACGACCGGGTGAATCTGTCCCCAGGAACATGGCAGTGGTCTAGGGCCGAGTCAATGGACATTATTAAAGCGTTGACGGTTCTAGCGAGACGTATACTGTTAACACGGAAAAGGCCCAACAGATCGTGAAGCCCAACAAAGGGACTTCACCGACAAAAGACCTGTTAATTATATAAATTAAACATATGCCCGGGTAAGAGCCTTAATTATAAGTGTTTATTTTATATATATAGTGGTTGATATTCTCTCCTTTTCTCTTAGAAAACCAAGGACCTTTGACACTCTTCGATATCATCTTTGAATTTGAACCTTTTCGTTCCAAGCCCTCTAACGAGCCCTTGTCACATATACAATCCTCTCAAGGCCACTTCTCGGCTGCCGTAGTGCACAGCATCTTTATTCCTGCGAGTGAGGAAAAGCGTTTGTCAGTACTACCATGGTCGATGCGGATACAAACAAAGCGCCATTGCTCAGAATATGCTCCAGAAGTGCAAGGCACTGGGGCCGTGGCGGTAGGAGTGGCAAGGCACCAAGGCAAGGTTATTCCTCTGGAATAAAGACAAATTGTTATTGAAATTTCCACCAGGAAGCCAGGTCGCTGGTGACGAGGCTTTCTATCTTCACCGTCAATCACAGCCTCATCTCTTTGAGTGCGGTAAGGTGCAGCGTTTTGTACTTACTCCATGTTCTCATTGGATATTATCCCCGTAGGAGATTTTTGCCTGCACCTTACCGCACTCAAACGGATTTTGTGGCTGGACACATCAGCAAACTTCGCGGATACCAACAGCCAATGTTTGCTCAAGACTCCATAGGCCATGTACAAAAAAAGTAATCTGGTTCCCGGCCGCAGAATATGCAAACGGATACGCTGTTGACAGGCCTGATGTGCAGGGTTACATTGCGTTGATCGGGCCAAGCATGATGCGGATGGCATTTCCGTCCAACTGCCAAAAGTTTCTCCTTGGAGAGCGGCTGAGGAAACTTGTGGTAACGAACCGCGTGGTTTGATCGCACAGATGTTTTCAATCTCGGCAAGTCACTGTGTGTAAACGTCGTCAACGCCTGTAGTGACTCATTGGTGCTTCGCCGTTTGGTCTTAATCTGGGTCGTTCCGCCAAACAACAATTCGGTGCCCGAAAATGATACCAAGACGGAAGCGGCTGAATCATGCCATGTCTGAGTCATGTTTTTTGAGCTGGCATGCCATGACTGGAGCAACTGTTTGTAAATCGAACGTACAGCCGATGATGAAAGACCCGTGCCCTCTGTGACGGGATATTATACAAATCCCCCGATGGACACTGTCACCCGGGTGTCACAACATCACGACACGGACCGACCTTTGAACCTGGCGATAGTTACATCAGAGATACCATCACGAGACCCCCGGGCAGAAGCTCATCGCTGCGTTATATAAATAGAGGCCCCTCTCCGACGCTCAAGACTGTTGGATGCACTAAACAACGTCGTTCTAAGCACTTTGTTCAGTTCCTACAAACCATTGTCACAGATTCGCTGATCAGCGGTCAAGACTCAAAATGGCAATCCCTTCCTCTAATGCGACCTGGGAAGTTGTGGATTCCATACCGCTCCTTCAGACAGTCTTGACCAAACTACAAGGTTTGCCATCTAATCCCCCATCACTATTCGTGGACTTGGAGGGCATCAAGCTTGGACGATCCGGCTCTGTTTCTCTCTTATCAGTCCATGTGGCACCAGCTACAAAGACTTATATCATCGACATTTTCAAGTTGGGAGAAGAAGCGTTCACGGCCACATCAACAGCAGGGACGAGTCTCAAAAACATATTGGAGTCTGAAAATATTCCCAAGGTGTTTTTCGACATTCGAAACGACTCCGATGCGCTATTCAGCCATTATGGCATCAGCGTGGGTGGTATCAGAGACCTGCAAGTCATGGAGTTTGCAACACGCCGAGGTCCCCCTGCCAGGTTCGTCACGGGCCTGGCAAGCTGCATCAAATACGACTGCCCAATGACAGAGTGGCAGAAACAAAGTTGGTTGCAGATGAAGGACCGCGCAGGGCGACTTTACGACCCGAACAAGGGCGGACGTTACGAGGTGTTCAACGAACGGCCGTTGCGAAGGGAGATATGCGAGTACTCGGCCCAGGATGTGGCTCTGCTTCCAAAATTATGGGAGGCCTACTCAACCAAGCTGAGCCATTCCAACAAGGCCTTTTGGCAAAGGATGGTCGATAATGCCACTCTGAAACGCATCAAGCAATCACAGAGCAAACACTATGATGGACAAGCGGAGTCCAAGAAGTTTGGTCCTTGGACGGCAGAAGAGGTAGAAGAAGCTACCAAGTCCTGGAGAGAGGGTACTATGCAAGGGTGGCTGGAAAGACGCCTAGAAGGATGAGACAATGGTCGGCTCAATGGGAGTTGGAGGATGCCCGTCGTGAGGATCAGCGTTTATCACTTGACCACCTTGTGATGCGGTCAGCAAACATGTTTTAATTTCAAGTTGAGACGCGTTATGCAAACTTGGTATTCAAAATGTGTATTGCGAGACGAAGGGTCCCGTAGGGGCAGTTGTGTGTTCATCAAGACTTTTAGCTTGTTTAAATGTCCGAGTTTACAAAACTTCCTTGGATCTGGCCATTCTAGTACGACTAGTGAATTAATCGTAGACATACCACGATTCTTTATAGTAATATGCTCATGCCTCGCACTTTTTGTTGTCTACTAATAGGAGGCATCAAAATGCTCGCGTCTCCTGTGGCTACCTTGACGGTACTACCCCCCTTTTTTTGTTCTTCAAAAATATGACCCAAGAGTTGCTGCAAATATGTCTCCGGAAGCTCGGGGTGATCCGGTGTGTATTTGCGGAAGACGTTGAGAGAGACGGTTTATGGGCACCTATTACAAACGGTCCTCAAGGCGTTCATGTCATATTAAGCTATGCCGCAACTTTGATAGCACAAAGTGTGCTGCAGCAAAAAGAGACAGCCTACTCCAGGAAACCTGGTAGTTATAGCCACCTGGAATCATTCAATTGCAAGGATAATTCGCTAGGCTTATACAACCAGTCCGCTGCGACTGCGTCTGGCGGTTATCGCCCACAGCCCCGCGCCGTCCATCGGAAGTCGGCATTGTAGACCAGCTATTTGGGAAGACGACGATGCGCCACATGAACGGAATTTACCATCTGGACCCTTTGAAAAGTTGGGCTGAGGCGACGAAATGCTTGCTCTCAACATTCCAGTCCTGTTACCCTGGCAGGCACCCTGCCCGCCAAGCTCGCATCTTGGCCACATCCAACGAGTTTGACTTTTCCAAAGCCCATGTGGCGGCGCCGTATGATATAAATATGCTTTGTGTTGCCCCAGAGAGTTTTCAGCCCCAAACGTGCTACAATCTATGTCCCCTGGTACACATCAGAACCGGCCCCCCGGTGCAAAACTCCCCAGGAAGTTGACGAAAGGCGTGGTACACGGGCGCAGGCGTGGAAATAGACATGCGCGGGCCCTTCTAATGCAGGGCCATGTCGAGTTTTGGCCTCTTTTTGTCCGACAAAAAGTACATATATATACAACAAGTTGATCAGCGGTACGCTACTCCTCATTGTCCCTGAATACCTAGTTCGTCTTCCCCAAGAAAACAACAACACAGCGTTACCTTTAGCCAGTATCGCACGCGCTTTTTCCATAACGCTACGATGAGAGCCACAGCCGCAATGGCCGCGGAAGCAATGCCTGCTATCGCGCCTGCGTCGAGAGTAGTTGGCGGAGGAGTGGGGGTGGTTGTTGGCGAAGGAGGAGTAGTAGTAGTTGTTGATGGAGAAGTAGTAGTTGATGACGGTGTATTGGCAGTTGTTGACGGAGTAGTAGTTGTTGGCAGTGCAGTGGTAGTTGTTGATGGTGTAGTGGTAGTTGTCTCTGGGGTAGTTGAAGCAGCCTGGCCAAAGCGGACAGTTAAAGGTGTGGAAGATGGACGATAATCGGAACAAAACAAGGCATAGTACCTCGGGGTCGCCGAAGTTGAGGGTTGAAACTCGTAAAGTACACAATACGGTGATGCAGAGCTGCTATGTAATCAAGGTGCAGATATGAGCCACAACTGAACTATGTGTAGGTGGGTAGCTAAACATACCAAAAGAGAACTGATCCGTATCGTGAACTACAAGACTCGACATCTAGACAGTCCTGCGCTCCCGAGGGGACACAATATCCCCACACAGCTGAGTTGCACCCAAGCCGTGAAGCGTACCAACCGGTTGTTGCGGTGTAGAAGGCGCAGGTACCCCCAGGACCGCACGTAAAAGCATTGTCTATTCGAGGCTAATTAGCAAAAGAATATCAACAGGACTGGTAGATTTTATACCAAGATTGCCATCAACGAAGCCGCAGGTGTCCAACTCTCTCTTGCGTATGTTGGGAGGAGTTGTATATGGAGCTTTTGTAATACCTCCAGGGATCTCGTGTTTATCAAGACAACTTGCTAGAACTGGAGTGCAAAACGATAATATAGCAAGAGTTGATAGTTGCGCTTGCATGTTGCAGTAAAAAAGTAAAATTAGCAGGAATAGGCGCAAGGGATTCTGGTGAAACGCAAGCAGGACCGGACTCATCTCTTAATAAGAGCCAGGCTCGTGTTCCCGCAAATTCTGGGCAGTCCGGTGGCTAATCGCCTTCTCAACGCCTCTTGTCAGCCGTAGGACCTACATAATAAGCCTTATGCACATAATAGTAGTACCGATCTCTACAATAATGAGAAAAATTCAAGGCGGAGCAAATCTGCCAACGGCTATGCCTAACGCCACGTGGGCGAGGCCTGTTGGCACACCGGCTGAGACTTTTTATTGCATGCTGAGTCTGGAGAATCAGGCACTAGCGCATTTATACACGTCGTGTAACTGAGGTATGCATCCCAAGTTATCATGGCCTCATTGGAGTTGCTCGTTTACGCTCTTACTTTCTTTCTGTTACGTCCCGGATAGGCAGAGCTACTATTAACGTGTCGGGCGGAGGATTCGTTCGAAATAATAAATAAAGATCTTGGTACTAAAAATCATATTATAAAAACTCGTTTCATTCCTTGCTATTGTTAGATTTAGCATTTCATGTAAAGTGCGAGGGGTCTTTCATATAGTAGCTACTCACCCAGCCTCCAGGCATTCAAATGAGGCTGTAGATATAACCCTCACCCTAACCCTAATCATGTCTTCCAGGCCCTCCATGACGAGCGACAAGTCACCGTCCAGATCAGATCAATTCCAGAGGCTTGGCCAGGGATTGGGCCAGGTCAATGTCGACCCCACACCCAGGCACTGGCGACTAAAGTACTGGGGTACAAAGTGATGACAGACCTCGCCACACTAGCCGCACGCTAACAGCTGCCTCTCATGAGGTATCGGATACTTATGTCGCAGTTGACCTCAACACGGGAGGGTCAATGGCACTCCGTCATGCTGCATCGGACAAACACGCTGACCGCGTCGCCAAAACTACGACTCGACCCCAACGTGGTCACCATCGCCACCGGTGCCGTCTTCCCTTGGGCACTCGAAGCTGATGGTCTCATTCCACCGGTTGCCTACGTCCACTTGCGCGCGCAAAAGACAATCGCACAACTGCACTGGTTTCCACGCCTCTCTCCCCTCGCTGCCATGGCGCGGAGCGTCAAACGTCCGCGGCCTGAGCCGCACGCTTTTCACCAGCTAGGAAAGCAGGGTCGGTATGTTGCATCCTGACGAAGCGCTCTGAAATTTCCCCTTGTGTTCCCTTCAACTAAAACCTCTTCAAAGGAAAACCGGCATTACGCTCCAAGATCGAGGCGAACGCGACGAACATGGCATGCAGCCCATCGATTCCATCTTTTCTCCCCACGAAGCGAAACCTGCCTCCAACGACGATGTGTCTGGCGATTCCGAAGGCGCAGACATGAGTATTGCGTCTAGTAAGTATACCCACAAATACGACCGACGAGACAGAGTTGCAGTCGCTGACATTTGCCAAGGCAGTGGTCCAGGGCCTCAGACACTGCTCAAAAACCGACACAGCATCACATATCCCATTCCAAAAAGCAGGTCTCCCATCAAGACCAAGTTGAACTCTCCCGCCAAGAGGAATCCCCATTTGGAGTTCCCCTCGTCGCCCTCGCGCAGCACCTTATTAGACGACAACACGGTTACGCGGAAAATTGACTTTGCCGCCCATTCCAGCAAACCACGGCCGTCGACTGGGAAGGGCGTGGGAAACGGCTTGAAAACGTCGAGGCCGTCTCTCCTGCATTCAGAAGACGATGAATCAAATCCACCCTCAGACCCTATACTGGGACACCAGAACGACCCGACAATGTCAGACATGGTGGAGCAATCCATGCAACTGGTGAATGCTATGCACAGCGACAACTTTACGGCAGCAGGATCTGACCAAGGGCCGGACGATTTGCCGCCTGCAGTAGGCAACGATGACTTTCCTGAAGAGGAGCCACGGCTACCATCTGCCAAGCCATCACCGGCGAACCCGTCGCCAATACAGCAACCCCAACGAAAGCCTCCGCCTCAACCTCAGCCTATACCATCGATTTTCGGGACGAGAAAACGGCCATCGCTAGAAATAGTTGCAGAGGGAGACGAGTCCGAGAAGGATGAAAGGGGAGAGGGGGAGGAGGAAAGAAGGGAAAAGCGACAACGCACGAGTATGCCACCGCCGCCACTACCACCACCACCGCCCCTATCAAGGCCAAAAACTGCAGCATCAAGAGGAACTACTGCACCATTAATTTCGAAACCCAAACCCCCTATACCCAAAACAGAAGTCAAACCAGTCAAGCGTGGAAGAGGGCGGCCTAGGAAAACCGAGCGACGGACCAAGCCAGCAGACGAAGACGATGAGGGCGACGATACCATTATGGAAATACAACGCGCCCCGCCCATGCCAAGGTCTAGAGGGTTGGTGTCTGTCCGAAATGAAGCCTCCGACACCCAGACGCGGTCAGGACGACGGTCATTCCGACCCCTGGAGTATTGGCGAGGCGAGCGAGTCGTCCGCGGTGAAGAAGAGGAGGCACAGGACGCAGATGGCGTCGAAACGGGTGATTTTCTCTTGCCGTCCACGAAACAAGTCATACGCATACCTGAAGACGCCCCGCCGTCAAGACGCGCGCCCAGAAGCAAAACGCGAACCAAGGCCAAGTCCGTCGCGGTGGGAGAAGCCGTGCAAGAAGACGAGGAGCTCGAAGAGTGGGAGATGAATGAGGGCACAATATCAGGCGGCATTGTGCTCTGGGAGCCAGAGCACGAATTCAACCCACCAACCGAGGCCGACGAAGTCCAAATGATAGAAGATCGACTCGCCATCTCCGCGGATGCCATTCAAACGCAGGACATTCCCCTGGCCACGTTTCGCTTCGCCAAGACCCTCACACTGCCCTTTATGGGCGCCGGCGTGGTCGACCTGCCCCCGGGCGCGGAGAAGCGGCTCAAGAACTCGCGCAAGATGCACATGGTGTTTTTTGTGCACTATGGAAAAGTGCTCGTGACCATTAACAAGGAGCAGTTTCGCATATCGGCCGGCGGAACGTGGTTCGTACCACGGGGTGAGTTGTGACTACCACTTCTACATTTTGTTTTAGTACATGACTGGTTCTGACCATTTCGTAGGCAATTATTACAGCATTACGAATGATTACGAAGTTCCCGCTCGCATCTTTTTCGCTCAGGCGTGCGAGGTAGCCCCCCCGCTGGAGGAGGAGTTACCTGAGGGAAGTTATGAGGAAGAACAAAAAACATGACGAGCATGTATATATCGTGGCTGTGTTTATGGCGTACCATGGGCGTTGCGGGGGGTCAAATACCACGGATTGGCGTTGGGACTGGGATTCATACGCATTGATGAATATACTTGCTTTCTGGGTCAACGTACTAGGCTGTGATTTGCTTCAAGGTTTAATGGACTTATGGGTTCGGCGCCATCATGGCTATCCACTGATTTGAATGCGAGATGTGTGCAGTGCTGTTGCTGGCAGGAATATACCCACCCATCTTCAAGTATATTACAGTATACTACGGTATATTACAGTATACTACGGTATATTATAGTATACTACGGTATATAACAGTATACTATAGTATATTACAGTATATTATAGTATACTACAGTGTATTACAGTATACTACAGTGTATTACAGTATACTACAGTATATTACAGTATACTACGCTGTATTACAGTATACCGCGTAATGGTATATTGGGAGCCGTCGCAAGAGAAGGGCGGCAGTGGATATAGAATGAGCAGAGCTTTTGTAAGCGTCGCCATAGCAAGAGGTATCTGGCGCTGTCAAAAACAAAGGGGATATAATGGTACACTAGTACTCCTCCACGAGTACCTTCTTCAGCCCAACCATCTGCTTCTCCAAGTCGTCTATCTTGCGCTGGCTGGCGTCCAGCTTCTCCAGCAGGTACGTGACCCGGCCGGCCGTCTCGAGCGTTTGTCTCGGCAGCTGTCCCAGCAGGGAGAGCTCCGTCTCCACGGCGTCAATGGTCTTGGCTTCTGTCTTGGCCATTTCCTTCATGACGGCCATGTCCATCTTGGCCTTGAGGACGCGGTCTCTGACGAGGACGGAAAAGGCAGCTTGGTGGAGGGGTTTGCCGGCGCTGATGAGCTTGGGGCGGCCCTGGTGCGACTTGAGGACGATGAGCTCTGCGCTGGCGAGCGCTTCGAGCGCGGCCTCGCCGTCGGCGGCGTTGCTCGATGTCGACGAGGCAAAGGCTGGTGAGAGGAGCACTTGGTGGTAGCGCAGGGACGGGGCGTCGGCGAGCGACTTGATCAGGTGCCATGCCTGTTCGGCGGACCACTTCTTGTCCGACTCGGTCGTCTTGCCCATGAGGAAGATCTTGACAATGTCGGTGGCCGTCTCGCCGACGATTTCGTCGACGGCTTGGCGCGGCGTCTGGCCGGCTTTGATGCGCCTTGACAGGAATTCCAGGTCTGTCAGACGTCCGCCGAGTATTTCAATGCACTCGTCCAAGCCTGTGAGGTCCATGTGCTTGGCCGTCTTTTCTCCGTCCTCGGCAGATGCTTTTGCACTCTGATTGTCTTCGGCAAGTCTGCTGGTGACAAAGTTCTTGGCCACCTTGTGTTCCAGGTCCCCCAGCGACAGCGTGCGGAAGACGCGGTCGGGCATTGCCCTGGAGAGCGGCTTGGAGTAGGAAGAGTCCGAGGTGAGGAAGATGACGTGGGCAATGTTGTTCTGGACAAGGGAGGCTGCCCAGTCGGCAATCTTGTCATACACAATCGTCATCTCCTCATTCTTGTGCAGATAGTTGTCAATGACAATGACTGGTCTGTTTTCGGGATGGGCTTCCAGATATGCGTCTTCGGACAACTGCGCGTCCTTGTCGTGCTTGGATCGGGACGACAGCCCAATCTGCTTGAGCGCGCCCGTCGTGGTATGCAGGATTTTGCTGACTTGGGTGTCCAAGGTTTCGGAAAAGCCTGCCTTGACGCCGGTGGTGCTCTGCACAGCCAAGTCGATCAAGCTGCTGATGCTGTTTGCCCATGAAAAGACGGGCCGAAACCCAACCGCTCCCGCCAGTCGCTTGATAGTACCAGCCTCGCCGCTGGCATCCACAATGGGCTTGCAGTCCACAAGGAGGACATTCTTGCGCCCGGCCAAGGCTTGATCCATGACCATTTCGATTTTGCCCGAGCCTCTGGGGCCCGTAATGACCACAAAAGTGTCTGAGCTGCCATCGAGCCAATTTTGAAGCTGGTCAATGATATCGCGCCGATGGTTCCATACCGTATTCAAGCCGTCCATGTGCCTGTTGCTTCTAAAGGAGAGGCTGTCTGTTTGAGACTTGAACCATTTGTACAGTCGCGATTCGGTGAACCTCAACGAGTGAGACACATGTAGCTTGATGAAAAAGGTGCGAATGGGGTCGAAAATCATGACCGAAGCACCAGCCAGCAGGGCAGCAAGAATGGGGATAACGATACGCGGGTGGCTTGTCAGCCAGTTCCATATGCTGTGCGCCTTGACCTTCTTGACGTACGACAGTCGGAGTAGGGTTCCAGTCTTGCCACCGCCCATGGACTCGGTGACGACGAATCCATGCATACAGTTTCGGGCCATGATGGCATCGCTCAATCTGGGGAAGCCAATTTGGGCGTATTTTGGCACAACCTTGGAATCAAAAGGCTGAGGAAGGATATCGGCAATCTTGCCATAGCGACGAAACATGCTGTACAGGTTCTCCTCGGACAGCTCCTCGGCCGCTGCGCCAGGCTCCGGAGGTACAAATTCGACCTTGATCAGACTCGAAGGAAATCGATAAAGATCTTCAAGCCACGGGGTGCCTTTGACGAGACGGGCCTTGATTCCCCGAAAGGGGCTAAACCATGGCTTCAGCGGATGCTGCTCCAGCTTTTCCAAAAGCGTTGCTAAGATTGACATGATGAGCAAAAGTTTTGGATGCCGTATCATAAGAGAATCTTACATTCGATTTCTGATGGACTGATGCTTGCGTCATATTGGACCTTGACAAATGCTCCTCCGTCTTTCAAGCGCGGCAGAATCTCCGTCACCTTGATAGGCATGTCCTCAGGAATAGCCCTCTTTACGAAAGCAATTGGGTCCAGGCTGCCGCCGCTGCCAGACGCGCTGTAGAAGCGGCGCAGCAATGCCGTCATGTCACCATCAGTTTCCGTGGGATATCGCAAAAGAGAGCTCAGCTTCCTAGGGAAGATGTCTAGTGCAAGTAAAGTTAGCCTATGTGGGATGCAATCGTGCGATTACACAATATGCTTACTCTCAAAAAAGAACAGCGACTCATTGGGCTTTACATCGAAATGGCCCGTCTCTTGTTCCTTGTTTGCAGATGACGACGATGAAGATGAAGCTGGCTCAGACGCAGGCGAGGACGGAAATGGGGTCGCAGGGGGCGTGGGAGGAGCAGCCGTACTCTCCCAAGCCCGGTCTGCAGGTCTGCGAGGAAAAACATGACCGTTTTTGCGCCAAGAAACGGCGCCGAGGAGAGGTTGTCTGAGTGAAACCGTTGATCGCACGATGCCAGGATACCTGGTCACCGTGGCCAGGCTCCGTCTGGGAATCATTGCACCGAAATCACGCACAGTGGGGTGCTGTCCCTGTGAGCGTCGCACTCGGAGATGTTGATCGGGTTAATCGTACTCGCCAAGCATCGTAACCGTTGACGGAGACAGTACTTACTACCGGGTATATATTTACCAAGTTCAGGGTTCGCGGATGACGCTTTGGCTCCGTCAGGAGCTGACGGGAAGCTAGGCAAGCTCCACCGCCAATGAGGTCATCGGGTTCGCAGACGGCACGATTTCCGACTAGATGTAGCACGTGACTGTTGATGAATTGGACATTAACGACGAGAATTGCTCGGCGGGCTTACTTTTTTTACTAGGTGCCCTTATCTCCTACTACCTAGGTATTTACTATTTAAACTCTCCTTTTATATACTTTAATAATTGATAAAAAAAATATTATATTTACTTATTTTAAAATATATATTAATATATTTAAGTATATATTAATATTTTATAATATAAAGCTAAATACTCAAGTACTTAGTAGGGCGTGAGCGCACATGTTGTCTTCCGAGAACCCCGTCAATCTCTGCCTTTACTAGATTTTCTTCGTCTGCTTCCTGGCTGCTGCGTTGAACCCCGTCGGCCCGATCGCCCAACACACACAAGTCTCGAAACCGGCCAAAAGGTTCCCAACCATCTGTTAACCACTACTAATTAACTCTGTCCAGAAAGGTGTGCCTTGACATCTGTGTATTACATGCCGTGTATACTCTCATATCTCGAGTCATGGGCGTCACGATGCGTGTACAGACGGTCCATTTTTCTGGTCTCTTACTGTTCTTGGCCTGGTGCAGCCTAATACTGTGTTATCAGATCTTACGCTTGCACGATACTCGTATCATGCTTGTAATTTCACTTGACTAATGTGCGATACAATTCAAACCTTGATATTTAAGTCATGGCTTGGTTTTTTCGTCTCAATGACCAGGCTTGTCCTATTCATCACCTTCGTCGCTATTAATGTCCTCGTCGTGGGAACATTGCTCGTGCAAATCTCTCACACAGCATGACGTCTTGTGGGAGTCGCCTCGTATATGTTCACAGCGCACGATTATAACAGGCTATGCAGTTTTTTCGGGGCGAATACATAGCCTCGGCTATCTTTGCTCTTGTTAAGACGCTTGTTTGCCCATGTCAAAACGACATGCATGATTGACGTGTTGTGGCCTGCATCGCGAGGCGAGAAAAATGCCGTTCAACACGCGTAGACAAAGCAACAAAGCAGCATCGCACACGGGCGCATCAAGGCTGAAAATGTATGGGTGGTTGGTCTCGACGAAGTAGGCGTTTGGAACGTGGACACTTGTGATTGAAATATCCTCGCCGTTAGACTGAAAGCCACCAAGAGAAGGGATTGTGTTCGCTACTGTAGCCTACGCAATATCAATGCTTCTCCTACAGGGCGGCAAAAGACGAGTCCTTTCACGCAGAAGATACCATCAGACCACCAAGATATCATGGCCACGTCTACGTCATTATGTAGACTTGACAATGAGCAGAGCAAATAATACACCATCGAATGTCCAACCTTATGCCTTCACAGCACTCATGATTCGTATCCCATATCTTTCCGTATGCCTTTCCTTCTCTCTTCCTCCATCCGCCTCCATTCGTCGTCACCAACGGTGGGTGCATCCACCGGCACATTAAACGCAGACCCGGGCGGCATCTTCTCCGTCCTCCTCTCCCACACGTCCTCGCTGTTCGGCTTCCCGTCGCCGTACCTCCTGTACGCCTTGTTGCGGTAGTGCGTTCTGACCATGTTGGCTTTCAACTCCCCCGTATAAGACTTCGTGCGCATGCAGAACCAGAAGTCGTCCCAGTGTTCGCTGCAGGAGCGCATATTGCCGTAGCGGTAGACCGAGTTGAATTGGCCGCCGAGGCCGTTGCAGCTCCATGCGAGGTCGAAGGCTTGTCGGCAGCTCATGTCTGTAGGGAGGAGGGACTCGGAGAGGGCGTCGCCGACCGGGGCATCAGGTACGTCGTTGTCGGTGGATTTGGCCGATGCCTTCAGGGCCAGCCAGGATGTTATAGATGATGAAGAGGATTCGTTTTCTGATGAAGGAGTGGATCGTTGGTTGGTCGAGGGCTGCTCGGGGTCGTGTTTGAAGAGGTCAAAGAACTTTTGGATCTCCGGGTCGACGGGTTCGTTTGGCGCGGCGGATTGCTCTGTTGGTGGTGTTGGGGCGGCTTTCTCCTCAGTGGGAGGTTTTGAAGATGACGACCAGAGCCAGCCCATTGTGTTTGATATGTTGGTTAGGGGTCGTTCGCGAGAGAAGGATATGGCGTTTGAGGTAGACTCGAGAGCCTAGTAGATTGTATCGATGGATTGTCGACCAAGGCGGTTCGGCGACGCTGGTCTGTGTTATGGTGAATCGTAATAGCGAGCTGGTCGCAGCGTCGTAATCCGGGTCGGGGGAAGCTTCCTTTGCAAAACGCCAGTAGCATCGACTGATAATTGCATGCGGCCGTCCAATGATGTTCGCTATGGTATTTTGCAACATTGAATGGATGGTCTAACGTGCGGGTTAACTGAATCGCCGGGGCCGGGAGGTTCAAAAAGCGACGCGCTCAGCATCGGGTTCGCAGCCCAAAACGCAGCCCTCCGATGCCGGCAGGTTGGGGGAATTGTCTCTATGACAGCAAAATGACTAGTATTTGAGATGCAAAAACTTTTTGCTACGCAAGACTCGTCAAACTGCACCCAGTAGCACATACAAAAATGACAGCACCCAAATCACCCACACCCGTCATCATCCGGCCGGCAAACTCCACAGATCTGCCCGCCATCAAAGCCTGCTTTCAAGAGTACACGGACTGGCTCGACGAAGACATTTCGTTCCAAAACTACTCGGAAGAATTTGCCAATCTCCCGGGCAAATATGCCCCTCCGACCGGGGGGCTCATCCTCGCCGTGGACGGGCCTTCAGGCGATGTTCTAGGATGCATTGCGTTTCGGGCACTCAACCTTGACGACGACTTTGTACAGTCACGGCAAGGAGGTGTTCGCAGCTGCGAACTGAAGCGTCTATATGTCTATCCGAAAGCGCGAGGGCGCCAAGTCTCCAGGAAGCTGATTCAGCAAGCCATCAAGACCGCCGCGCAAATTGGCTACGACGAAATGTTTCTGGATACGCTGCCCAAGATGCAGCCAGCCATCGGGCTTTACAGGTCAGAAGGGTTTACTTTGACGCAGCCATATTACTATAGTCCGCTGGACGGGGTACTGTTCTTTTCCAGGCCCTTGAGGGCGGAACACGCAGAACACGGACAAGACACGGCCTCATGTCCATGAAGGTGGTGCAGAAAAGATAAACATGTCAACCAGACTCGTTACGCTTATCTGCAGTGGTGGCTCCATCGAAGCGCTACACGACGATGCACCAAGCATGCAAACCACCCGTCTGTTTGCGCTCAATCCAAACCACGACGCCTCCAGGCCAGAGTCCCAGCTCGGTACATGACCGGAGTACATTCTAGCCTGTAACAAAATACATTTGCCCATGAAGAAGGATACACTAATATGCTAGAGTATTATAGTATAGCGCGCGATACCCAGGTGCCATTTGGTTAAATAGTTTTTGTAATCCAATTTATATTGGCCGAGGTGTGGTAGCACCACAGATATCGCGTTGGACAGTTTTGCCAAGTCCATTACCTCTCAGACGGCAGGACACTTTGCAAACGGGCTTGCAAACTCCAAACCCTTAAAGGCTACTTTGCCTCCCGAGTCCGACACGACTGCACTGAGCCGAAGATGAGTCAGCTCGTCAGGCGGCGCGAGTCTGAGCAAAAATAAAGTAGTCGAGTAGTCGTATAACATCATTGCATTTCACATCAACACACGGTTCCCGTAAGAAGCAGCATGGCGTATCCTTGGCGAAACTTTGGGCAGGTATTCGGCATCTTAGACTTCAATACCACTTGGCATACAAATATGATAGTCACAAGGCACCCTATGCTAGAAAGAAGTCAAATCTCTTGGAAATCGCTAGTAGTGTAATTACAACTCAATTCTTCCATGGCATAGTACGATCCTAGCCGTGGTTGAGCGGCGTAGGGTAGGCCACATGGCATCGCAATGTTTGAACCATGAATTTGGATTACCGCATTCAATGCTGACCAGGGAAAGAATTTCGGATGAAGCAAGCATAAGGCCGAAGTGGCTTGACAAACAGGAGTGCTGGCCGCTTGAACGGCTGTCAGTCTGAACTGCGGAACATTGAAGTGTCATGACGCGCGGTATGCCGCCCCATCTGTACCATAAGCCTCAATCTACAATCCAGTCATGATGGACCCAAATGCAGTGGTACGCCATTCATGCAACCCCTTCCTGACTCCTGCAGCCAGAGAATTAGTTGGTTATTGTAAGACAGTGATGTGGATGAGGCAGGACGAGAGGCTGGAGAGGCCGAGCGGTTGAGGCTGCCATCGGTCCATTTCGGGGCTGCATCATCCGAATTCCCTCTTTGGGAGACTCATTCGAGATGCCAGAGGTCAGCCATTCGAAGACCCATCTAAAGTATGAATGATATTTGGCACTGATGATTGGCCACAAAACCCCAGGTGCCCTTTGTCTCAACCCAGCCCTACAATGATGCCCGTTGGCAACGAAGTGGACAACAGTACTCAGTACATGCGCAGCTCATGACGGACCCACGCAGCATGTTGCAACTTGGCTGCCGTATTCTTCGCTTTTCTTGCTGCGCGAGGGCAGTGTCATGTGTGGGGAATGTGCGGCTTTGGAAACCCATTCGACCATTTTCCCAATTGGAAACATTGCCCGAGTGTTTCGGGAATGAACATGTACTGGCTTACGCTGTTACGCGTGGCGTTGAGGCCTCGGGGGCATGCGCTATAATGGAATTGTTTAATTTCGTGGTGATAGGTGTGGAGATGCACTTCTTGTTGAATATATGTAAGATCCATCATCTCCATGCTGTTGAATGAATTGGAGTCTGAGTGTCCAGAATCCCAAATACCTCGTCATTTGTTCTCAGTGTCACTGCACGTGCTGGGTTACAAGTGAGGGCTCAAAATATTCAACCAGACAACATATACAACCATCGCGCGGTATATTAGAATATATCGTAGTATCTTGGGATATACTTGGAGATAGGCAAGTATATTCTTGCCAATAACGCCAGACTCGTTCTTGATCCAAGGTACGACCGCTACCATGGCGGCATACATCTACAAACACTACATCAGCCCTTCGAAAAACACACCGCCAAAGTCGTCACTCCCCAAATCATGCAGGCATCGGCACGGCAGCGAGCTAGACTCGTCCCCCTGCTTGGAGTGCAAAGCAGAGAAGAGCAGAGCCACGAAATACAGATGGAAGATTATCCTGGGCCTGATTTCACCGTACGCCCTTCAAGCCCTCGACGCAACAATGTAAGACCCCCCTCCATGAGAAACTCCTTGCGCCGTCGACTGACATACCCCGTTATAAAGTATCGCCAGTGCCTTGCCCTGGATCGCAAGCGACTTCAACCAGCTGTCACAGCAGAACTGGATTGTGTCCGCATTCACCCTCTCCTCGGCGGCATTCATCCCCTGCTGGGCGCAGATAGCCGACGTCTTTGGCCGATACGTCTCCCTCACGGCCGCCGTTCTCATCATGATGGTTGGAAGCGCCTTGTGTACGGGCTCTCCCACCACCGCCTTCCCCATGCTGCTTCTCGGCCGGGGCTTTCAAGGCGTCGCCGCCTCGGGGCTCAACGTCGTTGTTCGAACAATCCTCGCCGACCGCGTAACCTTGAAGGAGAATGCCAAAAACTGGGCCATCTTTGCCATTGTGGGTGGCGTGTCGTATGGTATCGGCCCCGTCATTGGGGGCTATCTCTCTGGGTCCAATTGGCGATGGTGCTTTGGGATCAATCTGCCTGTTGGAGCCGTGGCACTTATTGCCATCTTTTTCGTCCTCCGGAAGGAACTCCTCGGCCCGCAGCCTATTCCTGAGCTGGACGAGACTGTCGAAACTGGTCAGAGGTCCAAGTTTGCAGCTCGGCTAAAGACGGTGGATGTTGGTGGTCAGGTCCTGTTTGTCCTGGGATTCGGTCTAATTGTCCTGGCGTTGACGTGGGGTGGTGTGACGTATTCTTGGAACTCGGCGCCTGTTCTGGTGTCGCTTGTTTTGGGCCTTGTCTTGTCATTGGTGTTTTTCATCTGGGAAAGATTGCTATCGCCGGGAAGAATGCTCTCTGTCAAGCTGCCCAAGCAAAGGGCCATGATTCCGTGGGCCATGTTGACGAACCGAGATGTTGGACTGATCTTTTACACGGAAATCGCTACTGGCATGGCCTTGTTTTCGGTGAGAAGACTTGTGTACGCAGCTTCAGAGAAGTCCCGACTAATGGGTCTAGGTTCTGTTCTTTTGCAACATCTACTTTATTGCGGTCTTGGTAAGCAACCTGGATAGTGGTAGCTGGGACGAAAACAAAAGTACTAATAATAGGATCAGGGCTATTCTCCAGACAAGGCTGGATTGCAGCTGTTGTACTTTGTTCCTGGAATGGGAGTCGGCGTTTACCTGTGCTCCTTTGTTTGCAACAAGTGGCCTAGAATGACTTTTCCACCTCTCTTCTTCGGGACCCTCATAGAAGCTGTCGGCATTGGCATGCTAGCATGGATGTTGTACAATGAACATCTCCCCAGTATATTTGGAATGATGGCCTTGACGGGCGTTGGCATCGGACTGCGATTCATGGTTGCGCCTCTTCATGGAACCGGCATCTTCGAGAAGCATCGCGCGGCGCTCATCGGGCTGATGGCTATCGCCACCCCATTCGGAGGGACCATTGGCCTGACTATAATGTCGACAGTCTTCAACAATACTTCGGGCCTCGATTATAAGCATAGCGACTTTTCCAAGATTCAGGAACCGGGCGACCTCGGGGCTGCGCAGGCCGTCCACGACGCCAAGGTAAGAAAGCTTCCATGTTCTTTGCCATGCCAAGAAAACGATGCGCTGGTGCTGAATATGGCTTCTAGATGGGGGTAGTGTGGGCATACGTTGCTATTGTTCCCTTTATGGCTGTGGTTAGTATGACTCTTTTCCCGTTTGTGATGACAATCTAACAACCGGGTTTAGTCCTTTATCTGCTGCTTCTTCCTCGGAAACGTAAAACTGGGAAACCAGTCAGCAGTCGATGACGATGAAGCCAATACAAACATAGTTTTTACAGAACCATACTTGTGGACTTTGATCAGAGGGAGGACCGCCCAAGCGGAGGAAGTGGCCATTCGTTTGGAGAGCTCACACAGTAAAGACGACCCAAAGGGACGACCTGGAAGGGAGATGGTGTAATTGTTTCAATGTAATTGTCAAATAGTTGATAACAAAATCTACTTGAATACATTTTTTTCAAGACAGGGTAAGGTGCTTGTTGTTGATACTATCCTGGCTGGGAAGCTTTGTATAGAAGGGTCAATCCAGCATGCTGGCACCGATTAGCTTTCTCACATGGCCCCTTGACCAATTCGGGGACGTAACAGACGCCGGCGGCGCGAATTGAGAGGCAGCTGATGTATCCTGTCGGAATATTGCTTTGACAAGCCAGGCGATTAGATCGACCAGAGTCACTAGACGGAATTGACGAGATACACCGAGCTGAATGAGGCTGCCAGAAGGTCCGCAGCAGCTATCTAACTGAATTGGAAGCCTCATAAATTGAAGCTGCCGCAAAAGGCCCCCCGCATTGACTGGCTGCGTGACGATTTACAGCTGAGGCGAACAGTACTTGACCAGATCAGGTACCAGGCTACCGCGCTCCATTTAGGGAGGGTTTATTGAGGACATACCGTTGTGTATTAGGGTGTCCTTCTCGGTGGCCAAGAATATTTTGCGACCGACTGGAGCTGACAGAATTCGTCTGGTGGTTTGCAAAATGGAGGCTGCCCAAGCGCCCCACGGGTTCCACCTGTTGCCTCGTCAGGTTTTGAGCTCCAAGTCAAGATTGTGAACTTTGTTGGTCCACCAATATTGGGCAGTGAAGGCGTAGTTGGATGGATTGACTTTGGGCCGTGTCGCACCATCCGCCAGTTCCGTAGCAGGTCTCTAAAGCTTCCATCAAGTATTAGCATACCGGACTGCCTAGCTACATTTGCCTATCATCGAGGATACATGACATACTGCAAAATCTCAGATTGTCTAGTATCTGCTTTGGTACAGTATTTCTTGGTTCCTACCGCGTGCTACTGAAGAGTATTGCACAGGCAATAGTAAAGCTGCCGGACTCTGCGGTCGACTGTAGTCAACATGGTCATGATCAGGCCATGTTAAGCTTTGGAGGCATTTCTCTCGTGCGGGTTTTCGCCGTAGTGTTTCGCGATCGAGTCTCACTGAACATGATGGAACCTGGGGCCTGCGACCGAGGGGGCTGTTCACTTGCAAACGATTGGCGTGTGCACTGCAGGCTCATTCAACCCGGCTGTGCTGTCGGCCTTGGTGCTCACAAAAGCAGAGCGTTTGAGATTCTTTGTCGACTCCAAATTTGACCGCCACTTGATGTCATCCAAAGCTCCCTCCCGAAAATTCCATGAACTCGATGCGGGGCAGCGGCGCAGGTAAATGCAACTTTTTCCCTCTCACACACCCGGTGGAGCAATCAAGTACCTTGTACATCCGTCTCTGCCAGCCCCGCCCGTTGTCAAGCTCAACACAATTTTTTTTTTCTGTTTCCAGCACTGGAGCAGGCTAGAAAGCGCTAGACGCAACCAACAGCTGCCCCTCCCCCCACTGTGGCCCGACGTGATTGGGCACAAAGTGCACGATTGCGCGCGAAGGTGCTGCGGCATTCTGGCACCCCCTGCAAGGTTCGAGTGGGCTCCCGCGAAAGCCTTGGAACAGAGTGGAAGCTCATCGAAGCATCCCACTTTGGTTTATTTATCTACCTCTCACATTTTGCTGTCGTCTCTCTCATCCTCATTCTCATTCCATTCTTCATCTCCTCCATCCTCTCTACATCCTCTCTTCACTGTACCGTCTTTTTCAATCCAATCAAACTCACTGATTTGAATTGGGTCTTCAATACACACCAAGATACCCGACTTTTTCTCCCCCACTATACTCGCATCACAACCACCACAATGAGCGGCAAGGTCACTGCTGTTGGTATCGATCTGGGCACCACGTACTCGTGCGTTGGTGTCTTCGACCAGGAGAAATGTGAAATCATCGCCAACGACCAGGGTAACCGAACGACCCCTTCATACGTCGCCTTCAACGACACCGAGCGTCTGATTGGTGATGCCGCCAAGAACCAGGTCACCAAGAACCCTGAGAACACAGTCTTTGACGCCAAGCGATTGATTGGCCGAAAGTTCTCCGATGCTGATGTGCAGGCCGACATGAAGCATTTCCCCTTCAAGGTCATCGATAAGTCCGGCAAGCCCGCTGTCGAGGTTCAGTACATGGGCGAAACCAAGACCTTCACACCCGAGGAAATCTCATCCATGATTCTCATGAAGATGCGTGAGACCGCAGAGGCTTTCATTGGCGAGACTGTCAACAATGCCGTTATTACTGTCCCTGCCTACTTTAACGACTCTCAACGTCAGGCTACCAAGGACGCTGGTCTTATCGCCGGCCTCAACGTCCTGCGTATCATCAACGAACCCACTGCCGCCGCCATTGCCTATGGCTTCGACAAGATTCGCCCCGAGGACAAGGACAAGGATGATATTCCCGAACGCAATATCCTCATCTTCGATCTTGGTGGTGGTACTTTCGATGTTTCCCTCCTCGCCGTAGCCGGAGGTGTCTTTGAAGTCAAGTCCACCGCTGGTGACACTCACTTGGGTGGTGAAGACTTTGATAACCGACTGGTGAACCACTTTGTAAATGAATTCAAACGCAAGCACAAGAAGGGTAAGAGCGCTCTTTTCCAATATATTTAAGCATTTTTGAGTATGTTTGGATGTATTTGAATATGCTCGAGTATATCTTAGTACAGTTAAGATGAACATGACGCTAACTTCATAACAGATCTCACCACCAACTCACGTGCTCTGCGCCGTCTTCGAAGCGCCTGTGAGCGTGCCAAGCGCGCTCTGTCTTCGGCTTCTCAGACCTCTATCGAGATCGACTCTCTGATGGAGAACATCGACTTCTATACTTCCATCACCCGAGCTCGTTTCGAAGAGCTTTGCCAGGATCTCTTCCGTTCTACCATGCAGCCCCTCGACCGCGTCATCTCGGATGCCAAGATCGACAAGAACCAGGTTGACGAGATTGTCCTCGTCGGTGGCTCTACCCGTATCCCCCGTATCCAGAAGCTCATCACTGAGTACTTCAACGGCAAGCAGCCCAGCAAGTCCATCAATCCCGATGAGGCTGTCGCCTATGGTGCTGCCGTCCAGGCCGCTATCCTGTCTGGCTACAACTCTCAGACCACCAGCAGCATTCTGCTGCTCGATGTCGCTCCTCTGTCTCTCGGTATTGAGACCGCTGGTGGCATGATGACCAAGCTTATCCCCCGCAACACCACCATTCCCACCAAGAAGTCCGAGGTCTTCTCTACCTTCTCCGACAACCAGCCTGGTGTGCTTATCCAGGTCTTTGAAGGTGAACGTCAGCGCACCAAGGACAACAACCTGCTCGGCAAGTTTGAGCTCACTGGTATTCCTCCTGCTCCCCGTGGTGTTCCCCAGATTGAGGTCACCTTTGATCTTGATGCCAATGGTATCATGAACGTCTCCGCTGTTGAGAAGGGCACCGGCAAGTCCAATAAGATTGTCATCACCAACGACAAGGGCCGCCTGTCCAAGGAAGAGATTGAGCGCATGCTGGCTGATGCTGAGAAGTACAAGGAAGCTGATGAGGCCGAGGGTCGCCGTGTCGGCGCCCGAAATGCCCTTGATCACTACGCTTCCAACCTGCGCACCACCCTTCAGGAGCCTGGTGTTGACGAGAAGCTTGACGCCAGCGACAAGGAGAAGCTCGCCGCCGCTGCCGACATTAGCTCTTGGCTTGACCAGAACGAGCAGGCCAGCACCGAGGAGTATGAGGCCAAGCAGAAGGAGATTGAGGCCATTGCCAACCCCATCATGATGAAGTTCTACGGAGCTGGTGGTCAGGCTGGCGGTATGCCCGGCGGCATGCCTGGTGGTCCTGGCGGTCCTGGCGGCTTCCCTGGCGCTGGTGGCGCTGGTGGTGCTGGTGGCGATGACGGCCCGACCGTCGAGGAGGTTGACTAAATTCCTTGATACCCATGGCTTTCATCAGACTGGCCCAAAAATGTGGAGGATCTACGGGGTGTCTTGAGATGATTCTTAGAGTTTGCTTTAATTTTTTCGCTTTGCATTCGCGGTTATGAGCAAGGGATACAAAAACTGGGTTGATTTACCTGGACTGTACTTTAATGAGTTAAATGAATAAAATGGCATAGACCTAGCTGAGTTCACAATTGCAATGTACGTGACTGGCATGACTGAGTGATTCACCTTGCATGGTTCTACCTTGATTGTTTGTATGGAGAGTTGTGCAAATAACATGGCGCATACCTACAATGAGACGTCAGAGGACTTGAACCATGTTAAGTGCCTGGCCATCGCGCTCTATGCCGCAATATATTATGGTATATTGGTGTATACTTCTTGGTGAGCAAATATATTCTGCCATAAATTGTAGCTGAGCTTGCAAATGTCATGTACGTGGCTGTAGTGAACGTTTTCTGAACGCGAACTCACACTGTGCTGACTTTAAGCTCAGCCTGGCTACAAACGCGAAAACAAAGGTTCTCCTCCCAAAACAATTACAAACGGAAAACTCGAAACTTTTATCCTTGCAAAAATTTACGAAGATAAACCCTGCGCCCCAAAATTTAACACTGCGCCGCACAAAACTCCCTTGCGCTGCGAGATTGACAGAGGCGATTAAATGGCAGCGCGGAGGTCTTTGAAATACGCTTTGTCAAGGAAATTCCGGACTTTCCCCCCATTCATCATCTCGTTACCGTGTGGTAAACATCGGAATCCAGCAGGATGTTACACGGAAAAGGCCCACCAGATCGTGAAGCCCAACAAACGGGCTTCACCGACAAACGACCTGTTGGTTACACAGATTGAACACGTGCCCGAGCAAGAGCCCGAGATACAGCCGTTCCCTTTTTATGTATATAGTGGTCACTCATCCCTCCCCTCCTCTTGGAAAACCAAGGACCTTTGACACCCTTCATACGAAATCTAGGCCATTTACTTCAGGCCCTTTATCAAGCCCTTGCCACACAGGAAGAGATACTATCAACTACTGCCTGTGTAAGACCACACTCCAACCCACTTGAAAAACTCTGAAACTTATCAGCAAGTCTCGAAAAACAGTCATACACAACTACCGGGACACCAATTCAAAGGGCAAGCGCAAATACGACTCCAGAATAAGCCGGATAAAGGGAAAAAACCATAGAGAAACCCTGTTATGACAGAGCAAGATAACCCCCTCCAAGACGGCGGATCTGAACTGGACGATAGTGATTTCAGCTTCACGTCCAGCGGCAAGGTTCAAGAATAGCTTTCTAAGAAAGAAAAAGGGTGAATCCTCCAAGCAAGGAGCGAGACTTGAGGAGGAAATAAGAAAACGCCGTAAGGACAGGGAGGAGGAATCCGACGAGGAACAACACGAAGAACACAAAGAACTAGAAGAAGAAGAAGAAAAGGGAGAAGAAGAAGAAAAAGAGGAAGACGAAGAAGACGAAGAAGAGGCCAGAACGACAACACCCAAGAGCTGAAATTCGAGGCACCTGAGGACCTCAGCCAACTTGAAGAAATCAAGGAATTAAAAAGTTTGGTGCGAGGGCCCCCCAGGGCGGTATTTTGACAAGAAAACCTCAACTGACAAGGCTGATGATACCGCCGAGGCGCATCTTTGGGGTGACCTGCATATGATATGCCTCCCAGGATTCCACTTGGATAGATCCCATGTGCCTCCATGGTGTCTAGGATAGGGGGTGTGTTTATCTCTTCTGTCGTCTCGTGATATTGGTCGTGTGTCCCAATCTGTCCGGGGTGTAGGGAAGTCTGCTCCAGTTTCATCTGAGGGGGGGGGGGGGAACGTGCAACGGACTGGACCGCCCAGGACGCGTTATACACCTGCTTACACGAGTTTGCACGAGCCGGAGGCCGTGTCAATAATCGGGCTAATCCGCGAAGATTCCTACTACCCCTTGTGGCGAGAAGTGGCTCTAGTTATTATCAACGAATACCGCTCAAGAGTCAAACGCAGCCACAAACAAGGAAAACCACGATCCCAGGCAGAAATCGGCCTGATACGACGAATCAAAAACAAGGCCAAGAACGCCGTGATAGGCTCCCTTAATAATGGTCGAGTTGAAATTCGCGGACAGTCGTATCCGGCTGATTCCGATGCAGTCTTGCCCAGCCATGCCCACGTCCTCGCTACTAGATTTCTTGATAAACTAGGAAGTGAGCAGTACATTGTTTGGAGATTTGATGTCCGTCGGGCGCCCTGGCCTGGGGCTCGTCAGGCTATCCCTTTGAATGTGCGCAGGTCCAATTTTTGTATTACTTATTTAAAAGATATTTTAAGTATCTTTAAGTATCCTTGAGTATCCTTAAGTATCCTCAAGTATCCTTAAGTATCCTTAAGTATTCTTGAGTATTCTTGAGTATCCTCAAGTATCCTCAAGTATCATAAAAAAAGTGGCTTGAATACATCAATTGGACCTGCGCACATTCAAAGGGATTGAAAGATCAAAAAGTGGGAGGTGTCGCCGTGGTAGCTGAATCCCCCGCGGCAAACACTGAGATTAAGAAAATCCAGGGTGAAATCACGGTAATAAAAGACAAGGTGAAACAGGAATTCCGCACCCAACGGGAGGAATACGGCATTGTTAAAAAGATGGCTAAAGAGGCTCAAAAGGCAGCAGAAGACGCCAGGAATGATGCCAAAACTGAGATCGGCAAAACAAACGCCAACATGAAAACGAAAAACGACAACCTCAATAAAAGACCTAAAGACAGTTTCGCCCTAAGAGACGGGGGAATTGACCGATTCAAGGAGGAAAACCAAAAATTGGGCGAAGAAAACCTCAAGTTAAGTGAAGAATTCGCCAAGCTTCTAAGAATCGTCAACGACATGAGGGATGGGATAAAGGAAACAAGGGCAAAGTCGTCAGACAAGACCATACAGCCGCCGCCGCCGCCGCCGCCGCCGCCCAAGGCTAAGCAGTCAATGCCATCGCCGGCAAAGACTCCAAAGCGCCCACGAGATGAGGACAAAATCTCACCGTCCCCTAAAAAGGCCAAGCAGTCCAAACCATCGCCAGCAAAAGCGAAAACGACGGGGAAAGCGACGGGGAAAGCGACGGGGGAGGCGACAGGGAAAGAAACGAAGCGAGACACAACGCCTACAAGTAAGCTACCAGAGAAAGAAACGCGAGTGCAATCTCTGTTCCCCTCCTTCCTCTTAGCAACTCAGGACCTTTGACATCCTACGAGATTATTATTGAATTGAGCCCTTTTGCTCCAAGCCCTTAGTTAAGCCCTTGTCACAGAAAGGGGGGATTGGCGGAAATAAGAGAAAACGTGAAAGGACAAAATTGGCGCAGGAAATAAAGGAATGATAAGAGGATAAAATAAGCGAGAGCTAGGACATGGCTATCAGGCTTTATACTATAATATATTATAATATCTCTCTGCGTACATGGTGTTACTTTCTCGATCTTTGCGCCCCCTTTGTCTTCTTTTTTTCCCGCCTCACATGCCGCCTTATTACGTCTCTCAATTTCCTTGGGGTCTCTCGCCTTGAAGAAAACGTCCCATTTTATGTTGATATTATAATATATTAGTATATACTTTATGATATGTAAATATATTTTACCATACATTACCCAAGTATATACAGGGAGAGTTTGAACACAGCAAATGGTAGGGGATATGCGCACCTTGTAAAAGACAGACTGGCCGAAAAATGAGGACGAATGCGACCACTTGGCAGATGGACACGACTGGGACACATGTAGCCATTTTTTTCACGATAGAGGCACTTGCTACGGCCTGGCTAGAACAAACAAACCATCAATGACGGTATTGACATAAAGGAAAATAGCCCCGTCTATTATTCCCCTTGTGCCACGGGAAATGCTGCTGGCTGTATCGAAGCCACCTTCGCTCGTGAAGTCTTCGCTCGTGAAGTCGCACTTGCGAGGTGAGATCGTCGGCCTCTCCATCTCTATTTTGGTTCATTCAACAGCTTGCGTACCTATTGATAACCGCTACAAACGTGGAAGGCGCAATGTAGGCCTTGATGTAGAGGGGCGCAAGACGCGATACCGGGCCCAAACAGCTTGGTGGAGGTGTTTTCAACACGGTGTCGGATATCGGGTATCTTTGATCAGACAGCTGATTGAGGCAATTTCGCTTGAAGTGGTCCAAAAGTATCACAGTTTGCGCAAATGTAAAAAGTCCTTTGCCTTGACCATCGGTGGGAAGATGTTGCCTTCAAGCCGTCCCTCGGTAACCATATGATGCGCCGTCCGCCAATCCTGTAAACCAGCTTGCATCTTTCGCTTCTCTTGGCTCTAAGTGCTCCTCAGCTGAGAAATACCTCGCCATGAATCTATGCGCTGGGTAAAAAAAAAGTAGACTTTTATGGACAGACGCGACGGCGACCAGGTGGATGTCTGAGAAAATGTATGGTGGTGTGGTCAGCTGATGACTTGTTAGCATCTTTATTATCCATCACACTGCAATTAGCCGCGTTTGCTATTGATGTTTGTTTCATGCATTTGGGCTCTTTTGTGCATCGTTGTTCAGTCCTTCTTCTCTGTTCTTACTCTGTCGTGAGGTTCCATCACAATTGAAGCGGAGAAAAGAGCGTGTATGCCACAGGATTGGCTGGTCGTTGGGTAGAATGCACCAGGCCTAACCAAAATGCCGTATAGAGGTCGAACTTGTGTTTTCCTGCTACAGCTTCTTTCGCGGCTGAATGTAGGATCTGGCGAGCATGCGTGTGATCATCTGGATAGATTCCCCGCCCTCAGCTGACGAATTTGTCGATGGATCGATGGTGGCGTGGTGTGGCGCAGCGGGAAGGCTTGTGGGTAAATGGAGAATAAATGACGCTGGTCTGATTTGCTTTCAATTTTTGGCTTGCATTGAGGCTCAGAGCCGTGCATTCGCCGTTGTCCTCGTCGTGTTTTTGTTCCATTTCTTTCACTGCCTGTCCATGTCTGAGATGCTTGGTGTGCATTGGCGCATGTGAACCGCCTGGCGTCATCACAAATGCCGTCTCCCCCCTTTCCGGCTTTCTTCCCTCTACACCCCTCGTAGCTGGGACGTGCGATTGGGTTGCATGCAGGCCAGAGCATGTCAAGCCAAACAAGCTGTCTGTCACTCGTTGATCCTCCCATTTTGTTTCCTGCACCTCGTTTCCTGTTCTTCAGCGCCTCGGGACCCCGGCCGCTCTGGTAGCAGCCGCTAGACGTCAGCATCATGCTCCATGTCGCCCCAAAGGTCGATCTCCCGACCCAGACTTCAAGCAGCGGCGTTCACCTGGCACCACCGAGTCCCAGTGATATTGGCGTACCATCTGCGACTTTCCATAGATATAAAAGGGAATCTCGACCAACAACGCCCACAAAAGGGGAGACGTATAATGATAAATACGTCGTGTTGTATGACTTTGGGGGGGGCATAGGTGTGACTGACCCGGCCGGCCCGCCTTCCCATCCGTTGGAAGCGCTGGGAGAACAAAAAAAGAATATCATATTGACATGCCGAGTCTGATAGATTACGATGCAGCTGCCAAAGAATTCAATTGCCTGCTTGATAACTTGGAAGCCGCCGGGCTGCATACCGAAGTGCGCCCGGGTTACGAACAGACCATTCTTGTCTTCGTCAAGGCACCGTCTCAACTGTTGGGAAATACAGTCTACAAACAACGGTAGCTAACCGCCTCACTTGTCCTGCGCTACAGATGAGCGAAACGAACCGACTGCTGACACGTTGACAAATCAGAGTCAAGGACTGGCTATATGCCATCACCCAATCCCATCCCGGCGGCGACAAACACACGGTCGTAAAGGCCTGGTTCGAAGCCGAAGATGTCCTCGCCCTATATCATCTCATTCTCTGGCCGACAGATTTGGGCGGTGCCGGCATCACGCCAGAAGTTGGCGAGTGGGAAAACGTCAAAGCCATCTTCCCACTGCACAATGAGCCCGTGAACCAGTCTATACTCCGCCACCTGAGCAAAACCATCATGTTGACGGCCGAAGACTTTGACAAGATTCGAGATTTGCACGGGTCCAAGATTGCGTTTTATTTTGCCTTTATCCAGACCTACCTCACCTTTCTGACGTTTCCCGCCATCACTGGTGTTTTCACATGGCTGTTTCTCCCCAAGTACTCTCTCGCCTATGCCATCTTGACTGGCGTTTGGTGCACCGTCTTCCTCGAGTATTGGAAAATCCAAGAGATTGATCTCAGTATGCGCTGGATGGTACGAGGCGTCAACAAGGTCAAGATCAACCGGCCGGCGTTCAAGTATGACAAGATTATTGTGGATGAGAATGGTCGGACCAAGCACTACTTTCCCAAGTGGAAGCAGATTGCTCGTCAGCTGCTACAGATCCCCTTCATCATTCTGGCCACCATTGCCCTTGGACTCATGATCTGTTCCGTCTTTGTAGTAGAGGTTTTGATATGTGAGACGTACGAGGGCCCTCATCAATTTTACTTGGTAAGCATGACACTGTCTAGATGAAGCAGCATCTCATACAAGGGGAAACACGCTTGACTGACGCGATTTTACGTACAGGAGTACGTCCCGACGATATTGCTAGCAGTGGCCATTCCACGAATTTCATCGTCACTCGAGGGCATTGCGACTGCATTGACCGAATACGAAAATCACAGGACTGCAGATGAACACGAAATGTCGTTGACGCAGAAGCTCTTCATTCTTAGCATCATTACGAATTATCTCCCCATTCTGCTCACAGCATTTGTTTACGTCCCATTCGGCGACGTGATAATCCCTCGTGTGAAGCAACTCATTGTACACTTGTTCCCAAAATTCGCCGCCAAGCTCGTGTTCCGCCCCTTTGCGTCCGATACGGACCGACTCCGCAACGAAGTCATTGCGCTAACTGTGACGGGACAATTGTCCGATTTCTTCGAGGAGAATATCCTGCCCCTTATCAAATACAAGTTTAGCGACTGGTATCGCGAGTACCGTCGAGCCTACACCAAAGACACCATGCTCCTGACGCTCGTCTCGGACGACGCCAGCGAAGCCGATTATTTGAAGCGCGTGCGAAACCAGGCGACGCGCTCTCAGTACAATGTGCAAGAGGACATTGCGGAGCTTGTCCTTCAATTTGGCTACCTGGCCTTGTTCTCGCCTGTGTGGCCGCTGATATCCATGGGGTTCCTCATAAACAACTGGATCGAGCTTCGGTCTGATTTTGCCAAAATTTGCATCGAACACCGACGACCTGCCCCGACACGGGCCGACGGAATCGGTCCCTGGGTGACGGCGCTGGAAACGTTGACCCTGCTGGGAAGCATATCGACCGCAGCCATTGTTCATCTTTTCGGGACCGACACCATTGGCGCAGGGGGCTGGACGACCCTGCCCATCACGATATTCGTCAGCGAGCACTTGCTGCTTATGCTGCGCGCGTTGACGCGATGGATCTTTGAGCGCTACGGGTCCGAGCAGATTCGCAAGGAGCGCCACGAGAGATATGCCCGCCGGCTGCACTACCTCGAAGAAATCGAAGCGAACAAACGGGCGGGGGTAAACCTCAGCCCTGCCGAGAGGGAACGTCGCAAGTCGGTGCTCGTCGCTAGCTCTGGCAGCTTTTGGACCAAGCAGGTCGAGGAGGGGAGCAGTGCCGCAGCAGGGCTGAGGCTGATTCATCTTGCGAGACAATGGAAGAAGAGCCAGAGCAATGAAACAAAGGTGGATTAGACTAATAAAAACATGTGGGACATGTAAGGGTATGTTTTTCAAATGGTAATGGTTGTCAATGAACAAAGACGCCAGTTTCAGGGGACAAAAATAGGGGGGATTTTGAATCGTACATTGCCATTCTGGTAGTTGGGTTGTTTTGTACCACCATAGCTACGCTAGACATATCGCCAGTCTTGAATACATAGACTTGTCACTTGGACACGCTCACCTCGCTCATCAAAGTCGCCTCATCCTCCAAAAACACCCTGAGTTTGTTGTCGAGCCACTTAAGATCCTCAGGGTTCAGTCCCGGCCCGCCAGCCCTGGGCAGTCGTCAGCATCAAAGGTCAGTACCGCACTTCTTGTTTCTCGTTGCACCTACCAGTGTCCCCAGATGGACGGAAACGGGATGCACTTCCCGACCCCCTCCGACATGCACCGCACCTCGTACTCGGAGTCCTCCGGGGGAAAGTACAAGTCCTCCCTGCCCGGCAGGACGAGCATCCTGGTCTTGATGCTCCTCATGGCCAGTTCAAAGTCCTTGTTGTACGGCTCCTGGTCGGAGCAGTCGCCCGCCTGCCACGCCGCCAGCATGAGCAGCAGGTTTTCCGGGTCTAGCACGAGCGTGAGCAGAGAATTGTTAGGCTTGTGTAGGTGTGCGTACCTTTGGAGAGAGCCCACTTCTCCCAGAAATTCAGCATAAAGTCCTCGAGCGACTTGTACCCCAGCGCCGTCTCGTACACCTTCTGCCGGTAAAACGCCTGGCTGAAGCCCCAGCCGGCGTAGACGCGGCCCAGGGCCTTGAGGCCGGCGCTCCTCTCGGGCGCAGTCCAGGCGCGGTACTCGTCGGCCGGCGTGGCCTCGCCCTGCGCCGAGCCCGCCGACGACGCGCCCTTGGCGGCGAGCAGCGCGCTCTTGACGCCCTCGAGGAAGACTTGGTTGTGGAGGGAGGTGCGGGCGGCGCCGCAGAAGGGCACGGCGCAGTCGGCAAAGTCGGGGAACTGCGTCACCCACTGGTACGTCTGGCAGGCGCCCATGCTCCAGCCCAGGATGCAGCGGGCGTGCCGGACGCCGAGGTGCTGCGTGACGAGGCGGTGCTGGGCGGTGACGTTGTCGCGGATGGTGACGGCGGGAAAGGGGCGGCGCGGCGTGTTGGACGGGCTGCTGGACTGGCCGTTGCCGAACATGGCGGGGATGATGATGAAGTACTTGCGCGGGTTGAGCGTCTTGTCCTCGCCGATGAGCCATTCGTTGTCGGCGATGGCGCCGCTGAACCACGAGGGGTAGATGATGGCTGGGTGCGAGGGGTCGCCGATGGTCTTGTACGCGATGAAGGCGTCGGGGATGGTCTCGCCGCTGACGAGCTTGAAGTCGCCGAGCTGGTAGGTTTGGTAGTCGGCCATTGTTGGTTTTTGTTGTCGCTTTTGATCGAGTGGGAGGAATGGGCTATGTGGTGGTGGTTGAAGATGGTGAGTGAGTGCGGGGGAGCATCGTGACTCGTGAGGGGAAGTGTTGTCAACGTCCCGAGAGTGTTGCCGTGTAGACGGGTGCTGAGAGCATCAATCGGGGAAGACGTTGGCCCCTTTGGTTGGATGTAGAAAATATATCAAGGAAAAGTCGCGAGCCAGATCAGCACAACGCTGTACTCATTACAGAGCGGACACTGAAACTTGTCCTGTTGGCATAATTTGAACTTGGTCTCAAGGCCTTTTTAATAGGTGGCCAAATTTCTTCAACTTTTAAAGCCGTCACTTGCACGTGGTATTATACCCCCTTGAATTCCGCCCCCGGATTATAGATCTGAAGGATTTTCCCCTATCGCTTCAATGGCTGTCACATGGCTGGCATGAGACCCTCCATCATTTGCGACCAAAAGACGCCCCTCACTGGAGGTGGCGAACCGTCAACTCGGAACATCAAACCAGCTCCAACCCTCATCTTCCCCACGGACCCGGCATGCATGGGGGTCAGTCGAGCCACGTTACATTGCCGTATCTGTTCGCGCCAAGCCCAGAAGCACTGCTGTTGAAGGCATTTGAAGACAGAGGCCGGATGCTTGTTGACTCTTGACCCCCACTCGACTTGCGGATGAAGCCCTCAATCTTGGCTTCGTCTGGCTAAATACATGACCGAGTCTCTTCAGCGGCGTAAGCATGAATTCAAGTCATCCTCAAAAAGAAAAAAAAACCATTTGCTCCCAAGAAACGACGAAGCAGGAACAATGCCCTCGGCAGAGCAACGCCGGGTAGTTGGCCAGGTTCAACTTCCATCAACATAAACCTCCCCCTCTTTGATCATGAGCACGGGTACTAACAGTCCCTGATAGCTCTTTGCGGTTGGCTTCTACGGGACCGAAATCAACAAAGAAATCAAGTCTCTCATCCAAGACTATGGCGTGGGCGCCGTTGTCCTCTTCAAGCGCAACATCAAAGACGCTGCCCAGCTACAAGCTCTCTGCCTGGGACTTCAACAACTGGCCCAGGATGCCGGCCACACCCAGCCTCTCTTTGTCGGCATCGACCAGGAAAACGGACTCGTAACGCGCATTTCACCTCCAGTCGCGGCACAGCTGCCCGGACCAATGGCCCTGGGCGCAGCCGCATCGTTGGAGAGCGCATACCACGTCGCCAAAGCCACGGGCAACATGCTGCGCTATTTCGGCATCAACATGAATTACGCCCCGGTCGGCGACGTCAACAATGAGCCGCTGAACCCCGTCATTGGAGTACGGAGTCCCGGCGACGATGCCGACAAGGTCGCCCGATTTGCCGCCGAGTGTGCCAAGGGCCTGCGAGAGACCAGAGTCGCGCCCTGCATCAAGCACTTCCCCGGCCACGGCGACACGGCTGTAGATTCGCACTACGGCCTGCCCGTCGTCAACAAGACCAGGGAGGAGTTGGAAGCGCTGGAGCTGGTTCCCTTTCGCCGCGCGGCCGCAGAGGGCATCGAGATGGTCATGACGGCGCACATTGCTCTCCCCAAGGCGAGCGGCTCGCATCTGCCCGCCACCCTGTCCCCCGAGACGATCAAAATCCTGCGCGAGGACATCGGCTTCGATGGAGTCATCATGACCGATTGTCTGGAAATGGACGGCGTGCGAGCCGCATACGGAACCGTAGAGGGCGCCCTCATGGCGCTCAAGGCGGGCGTCGACAATGTCATGATTTGCCACACCTACGACGTGCAAGCTGCTTCCATCGACCGCGTCTGCGAGGCCCTCCACGCCGGAGAGCTGTCCCAGGCACGGCTCGACGCATCTCTCAAGCGGCTGCGCGACCTCAAGGACAAGTACACAAGCTGGGACACGGCACTGGAAGCCCGGCCACCGTCGGACCTGGCCCGCCTGAGCACGGAGAACGAGGCCCTCGCCCGCGACATTTACGCCAACGCCACCACGGTTGTGCGGTCAGAAGCAGGCCTCTTGCCCGTGTCCAGAACCGCCAGCACGGTATTCGTCTCGCCGGGCGTCAACGTTCCCACCAGCGGCGCCGCGTCCAGCGGAGAGGAGCTGCAGAAGACGCGCGTGCCCTGGGTTTCCGGCGCCTTTGGCGACACCCTCCGCAGGTACAACCCTGCCGTTGAGGACATTCGCTTCACAGAGTCTACCTTGACGCCGGAGCAGTGGGGGCGGGTGGAGGACGCGGCGGTGGTCGTTTTGGCGACGAGAAACGCGAGGGAGTCGCAGTACCAGCGGCGTCTGGGGCTGGAGATTGCCAGGCGGCGGGCGGGCAAGACGCTCATCGTGGTGGCTACCTGTAGTCCGTATGACTTTATCGACGACGAGGTCGAGGTGAGGAATTATATTGCCGTGTATGAGCCTACTCTGGAGGCATTTGCGTCGGCGGCCGACATTATTTACGGCGCGGCCACGGCTAGGGGTAGACTGCCTGTTGGTCACTAGTATGTCTAGGGAATGGTCAAGGAAGGTGTACAGGTACTCCGTAATAAAAGGTTTATTATAATTACCGCGCCTCTAACAGTCTCGTGTTGTGGACAGTAGCCGGTGGCTGAGAACATTCTGGCATCAGGGTCGGTACTCGGTAACCCTATCCAAATGCGACGCACCAGACTCGGGTTCTCGGATCCCGGGCTGAGTATTCAACTCGTGTTTTTGGCATAATCTCGTTATTATTTGTGCTGAACAGGCTACAACCGCACCGACTTGTACTGGATTACACGGAACCGGGATTGACAAGGCAGAGAGCTACCAAGGTCTGGTTTGTGCCGTGCCACGCCTTCTTTTACTGCGTGAATATTCTGTCTTCGATTCGGCCTAGCAGTCTGTTCCGTTTGGCTTCAATGTCGCCTCAAGGCATCAATCCAATATCGTGTTGCCCCCCCTGGAATCAGGCCGAGTCGGACGTGGCATCGGCTTCGCAAACGCACCCTTCCTCACATCCAAAGGGCCGACTGATACGCAAATATCTGCAGTGTTTTGAGTCAAATGATGGGGAAATCCGCGCCATTACGGAGTAGGAGCCGGTAGGTTGCGTGCAAAGAGTGACGTCCAAATACAACGTGGGCGGGGGATTAAGACATGCGCAGCTTCACGGTTGGACGAGGGCAGATTCCAGACCGCCTGCTCCCCTCTCGTTATTGCCTGCGGAGATGATGTGTCGTTCGTAGTGAAGCCACAGCACTTGGCAAATGATGACAAAATCACGTCCTACGAGCCAGCCTTGTTCATTTCGGAGAGTCAGGCGGGGACACGCAGTACGTATTGCTGCTTCAGACGCATGGAATGAGTCGAGGCTGGACTGTCGACAATCGCGCGTCTTTTATGTGTGCGTTGTTATTAACCATTTGCAATACAAATAGATTCCAACGTCCTCGACTCCAACACTTTTTGCTCTCTCAGACACCGAGTACTTCCCAGCTTTGTCACGCCAGCATATGAGAAACTGACTGTTTTGTTCCAACAAGACCTCGAGAAGCTCCTCAGACGAGAGTTCAAAATGGCTATTAACGAGTATGCATGCTTATTTCTCTTTGAAATCATGTTCCTTTGCTCCGTGTTTATAGCGGATATATAAATGCAAAATAGGCCTCAGAACGTCTTTGTCCGTGTCGAAGGAAGTACAGACACTATTTTCAACGGCCAAGTACAGTCTCAGGGGCACAAGGTCATGACAAAATCAGGAGAGGCGCATAATTGTGATGGCACAAACTGTGGCCGGAACCCTACAGCGGGCAATACGCCGACGGCTAGCCTGGATACCGCATCAAAAGGCAAATTCACATTTAGTGGAGAATGGAGCGACAGGTTCGGTGATATTTTAATCAACGAGATTGGAGGCGAAGCCGGAGACAAAACCCGCTGGTGGCATATATTTGTCAATGGACAGTATTTGCAGGTCGGAGGAGGCCAGTACCAGACAAAGCCAAACGATCACATTCTCTGGGCCTATGACAAGTACCCGTCCCTGCCATTAAAGCTTGACATACTCTCGGATGCCCGAGTTGACCACGAGACACTATTCTCTGTCAGGAATTGGGAGACACAGGATCCCGTGGACTCGGCGACTGTAGCTTGGGTTGTAGATGGGGTTACAGGGAAGGTCACGACGGACAAGTATGGACTTGCCATAGTGATTTTTAAAAAGGGGGGAAAGAGTACTGTGAGGGCAGAGAAGGCTGAATGTATCAGATCAGACACTCTTACTGTGAACGTTGCAGGGAAATGACTGTCGACAGAAACCTAGATAACCCAAAGCCAGCTGTCGAGTGGCTAGGCATAACAAAAGACCAGCTTTCAACAAGCTAGGCCATTTGACTTTTTTTATCCCTTGCTTCTCCCTAGATTGGAATTCCTGCAGCTAAATTGGTTGTATTTGAAGCTCATACAAGCCAAGCAACATGTTTCTCTCAACGGTCACAGGTACAAAGCTCTCGCCGACGATGGTTGGCCTTGTCTCTGTTAGGACGGTCTAATGAAACAGTTTACTTGTACCAAAATTTGGGTGACAATCACAATAGTGTTGCTGTAGGTTATCCGCCTTGCGTTGGCAGCCCGCGTATGGGGATTGTGCATGGCACCTCGAAATACGCCAAAGCATAGTGTCATGATGATGAAAGAGAAAGCTTATTAGGCCACCGGTGATTGCGGGAGCCAATAAGGAAGGAAATTGGCGTCTGTTGCATGGAATTTGCATACGTCCGGTACTTATAGTGGCGGCATAGCCGAGTTCTGGGTATGGGCTAACGAAGCCTGTGGCGTTTTCGTTCCGGATCGCAAACCATCATTGATGTCTATCGAATAGCCATTCTAGTTTCCAGATACCGTTCAGTGTGAGACTACTCAACTTACGCTTGTTAACCGGGGCTTTTGCCACACAAGCTCAGACCGTGCGGAAGACTGTGTTTGTCTGCTCATCAAACTGATTACTTTAAAAAGGCCTTTCTTTAGTGGACGTAGCCAAGACCCGACTTGGCTCCCTGGACCAGATGGCTGCCCTTCCTGGCTTGCGTCTATAAGTTCTACTCTCTCCCTTGAGAAGGTATCAGAAGACGTTCTCGATAAACTCAGACAATCCATTCAACACTCATTGCGCCGAACACACCCACCGATTTACAGACAAAACCCAACAGTCTCCAGAAACTACCGCAGCTACATCAGAACAAATAGACCATTTCCACAGCAGCCAAGTGCTGATCCAACCACATCTCCATCAACATGGAGACGACAAACGACGGCCTCTCACCTGTCGAGAAGCTCCAAAGGTCCGGCGTACAAGCAGGCCAGACGGTGGTTTCGGGCGCGAGGCCGGAACAGTTTGCCGACATGATTGACTTTCTTGCTCGTCAACTGGCAGGAGAAGAGCACCGGGGACTCACCACCACGGCCTACATCTACGACGACGTGACGAGACGGCGCTACATGTTGCGCGTGACGCCACTCGCGGCCCCCCCGCCGCCCGGAAGTAATATCGGGGACATTAGTGCGCGCGATTACATGGACATTGTCATCACATTTGATACCTTGGACACGTTGAGTCGGCAGGTAAGCGATGTTATTTTTGTCGAGGGGCTCCGAGAGCGCTTTCTGGTCGAGGTCGTGAGAGTGGCATATACACAGGCGTAGGGGGGGGAGTGTTGCGCCACGGCTACATATGGTTCGCCTCGCTTATTTATACAGCATACCGAGGTGTCTGAAACGCCAAAAAAAAAAAAAAAGGGAAAGGAAAGAAAAGAAGAAAGAAAATCGTGAATCGTGACATGGATGCATTACCGACCGTTCGCAGCTTTGAGGCACGGCATGTGGGGCTGCCTTCCCCACTTCCGAGTACGCATCGGTACATGTCAATATGCATCAAATCGTCAACGCCCACCAAAACGCGTCTCCCGCAGCTCCCACGCGTAAAACACCCGTCACCACCTATCGGCGCAGCAATTGACTGGCAACACCTCTTCAACACCATCCACCACCATTTCCAGTCCTGCTTCAAACAAAAGCAACTCTCTACAGCCGCCAACCCCCCACGCTAGCGACAACCATGGCGGAAGCCGACGAAACACCACCATCACCAAGCACCTTCGTCCCGCCCTCGGTCCACCGCGAAGCCCTCCTCGCCGGCTCATCATTCACGCACTTCTCGCCCGTCCCCCCGACCCTCCTCACGCCCGCATGTGCGTCCGACCCGTCGTCCCTCCCCCCGCTCTGCCTGGGCGTCGACGAAGCCGGCCGCGGGCCCGTCCTCGGCCCCATGGTCTACGGCATCTTCTACCTGCCGCTGCCGCAGTCGGACCCCCTCCTCCGAGACGCCCACGGCTTCGACGACTCCAAGGCGCTCACGGCCGCCGCGCGCTCGTCGCTCATGCGCGCCCTCTGCACCGCCGGCACCGATCTCCACGCCCAGTGCGGCTGGGCCACCGCCGCCCTCTCCGCGCGCGACATCTCGGCCGGCATGCTCCGCCCCTCGGGCGCGTACAACCTCAACGCGCAGGCCATGGACGCCACCGTCGCGCTGGTCCGGGGCGCCCTCGAGCGCGGCCTCAACGTCCGCGAGGTCTACGTCGACACCGTCGGCCCGCCGGCCACGTACCAGGCCAAGCTGCAGCGCGTGTTCCCCACAATCAAGATCACCGTCGCGAAAAAGGCCGACAGCCTGTACCCCTGCGTGAGCGCGGCGTCGGTGTGCGCCAAGGTGACGCGGGACGCGGCCCTCGAGGTCTTGTACGAGGCGCGGCAGGACAAAAACGGCGCCGGGCCAGGCATGGAATGGGGCTCCGGGTACCCTTCGGACGCGAGATGCGTCGGCTGGCTGCGGAGGAATATGCACCCCGTGTTTGGCTGGGGCCCCGAGTGCAGGTTCAGCTGGGGCACGGCAAAGGACATGCTCGAGACAAAGGGCGGCGTCAAGGTCGACTGGCCCGTGGAGGAAGAGGCCGGGGATTCCATGAGGGTGACGGATTTCTTTGCTGCCGGCCGTGACGACGAGACGGACGAGCTGGGGGGCTGGTATGGTTCACCTGCTGGGCTCGAGGCGTTTTGACGGGTTGGCAACGGCGTCTTCCTTTTTTTTCTTTTTCTTATAGCAGCGGGCAATGGCACACATAATACATGATTCATGATACGCATTGCGTCTTGGTCCCTGTGGATAGATACCTGTTGAGGCTTTTGACATGAAGAAAACAGCAACCTCTGTTGTAGACATTACCTCGCGTATCCTACCCATGAAAACTACTCCACTACACTCCCCCGTTGAAAGAAGCCCAGCACAATCCCTCCTCGTTTTGAAAAACCCTTGGACCCTGAAAAAAATGCTCAGATATCATCAACCTCCTCTGATGGCGATGCCTTTCTGCCCTGTCCGTCAAGGGTATCCATGCTGATGCTCTCGCGCTCACTATACGCAGGTGCAGAGGGGACGTTCAAAGCCGACCGCGCCGCCTCTGAATTGGCAATGAAATCACGCAGCTGCTGCTTGGCAATTTCGACGCCTTGGTTGACGGCCGCGTTGCTCATTTGCATCATCGGCCCCAGGAGGTTGAGCGTGTACGCCACGTACGTGCCGCCCGCAAGCATGAGGAGGAAAATGAAGAGGAAGGGGTTTCGCAAAACTAAAAAGACCCTCGTCAGCATTCGACAAGATTATATTTGAGAGTAGGAATGGACTTTTCTTACCCATAAAGATTTCGTTCCACCCCAACGCCAGGAGCAGCGCATAAAAAGGCCACGGAATCTGAGCCACGCCCCCAATCGCACTGCGCTTGGCTTCCACGTAGACACCGTCTGCCGTCTTCTTGAACCGGACAACCAAGTCCTGCCGTTTACCCTCACTCAGCACCGTCATTTCCTCCTCGAGGCTCTTGCCCTCATCCTCATCAACACCGCCAATGGGGCTCAGATCCTCCTCGTCACCCACCTCCACACCGGCGGGCTGGCCTCCAATAAAGCTCACCAGATCCGGGGGCGCATATGTCGTAGAGAGACGGAACCTGGACAGGAGCGGGATGAGCGTGAGGGTCGACTCCCGCGCCTTGGTGTAGATGCCCTCGATGTCGTCGGTCGGCCGCCATATCCGAGGGACGCCCGCCTCATCGTACCGGAACTTGTCCTCGAAATTCTCACGCAGCTTGAGCAGGATGTTGCCCTCCATGACCTCTTCCTCAATCTTCTCGCGGAGTCCTACCCAGCTCTTGCGACGCAGACGCCACATGCCAATCTCGGCCTCGTCATCGCTGGCGTCAAAGCTCCTGGCACGGTCAGCGAAGCGGCCCTCAGCCTCCTTGACGATGCCGGCAAAGACGTTCCAAACACGGTCCCAGAGATCCTTCTCGCTAGGCTTGTCACCAGTTTCCGGAGCACCCGTGCCTGCTCGCCCCGAGCCAAGCTTGTTGAATTCGAGCCCAATGGCCTCTCCGAGACGAGACTTGACCCAGCGCTCGACTCTGGTCGCAAGCCGCCGCATCTCTTCCTTGCGCAGCTTCCCACTGACCTCGTCGAGCTCGGCCTCAAACAGCTGATACTGGGGCTTAAAGTTGGTCCATGGAAGATCCTCAATGGCGAGCCCCTGCGCTTCACTCTTGAAGATGTCCAGCGTCTTCTTCTTCTCGCTGGCGACAATCTCGGCAAACTCGTAGCCGCCACCCGCCTTTTGCCCCGCCTTGACCTTGTTGGACACGGCGTCGCTGAATGCACCAACGCCGGCCTTGTGCGCGGCCGCCAGTTGGCCCATGTATAGCGCCTTGAGTCTCGCATCGACCTTGGCCTCCAACTCTAGTCTTTTGCGCGTATACACCCCCTTGTGATACCGGCTGGCTTGCGTCTCAAAGGCGCGCAGGAGCGCCTCTCGAGCATCGCTACCGACACCACCGAGGTCTGGGAGGACCAAAATCTTTCCGAGCTTGGTCGCCTCGCCTTGCTGCTCTTCAAGAGGGGCCACAATAAGATCAAACGCCACCAAGACTTCGCGCGAGATTTCGTCGCATCGAAACTGCGCCAACAGCTCTTGCTGAGTGGGCAAGTCGAGGTCCTTGTTGTTCACAATCTGATCCCAGATACCCTCGGCGTAGACTGAAAAGCCATCGGCGGGAATTCTGCGGTGATACTCGGCAAGGAAAACCCCGCCCTCGAGCTCGTGGTCGCTGCCCTTGTTGCCTTTGTGGCCCGCCGTAAATCTCGAACCAAGCTTGTCGACCTCGCTGGTAAACTTGTCGGCCTGGAGAATCTTGTGGGGCAGCGCAGCGAATCCAAAGTCGAAGTAGTCTTCAATTCGAGAGCTTTCGAGGCCCTGGGGCTTTGAGATGGTGGACCAGATCTTGGTAAGATCTTGTATCAGCGTGGTGCGAAGGTTGGCCAGGGGAGTCGTGCCGAGGTGGTCTCGAATGACGAAGAAGAGCAATGATCGCGGTGTTGACCTATCAAGACGACTTAGCGGGCAATTCGACTGTCATGGTACGAATGCAAAGGGCATACTGCTTATCTTTGAGAAATAGTTGCAGGTTGACCTCGAAAACAGTCTTGAGCAAGCCCATGTTTGCCCCCTGATACAACCCCACCTGGTGCTCCCAGATGTTGACAATCAGAACCTCGCTGGTGGCCAGGGCAAAGAGCGCACTCTTTCTCTCGAAATCCTGGTCCTCGCCGCGCTCGCGACCATCAGTTCCCTCGACGTCCATGACGAGAATGTTGTCGGCCATCTTTGCGCCGCCGCTTTCCTCGCGCTTGTTCTTGGACATCCAGATGCCCTTTGTGGTCTGGCGACGCTCCGTCTCGGACATGACGGAGAATTCGGTGCCAAAGAGACTATTCAAAAGGGTCGACTTGCCGGTGGACTGGGAGCCGAAGACGGAAATCAGGTGGTAGTTGAAGCCCGAGTCGGCGACATTTGTGGTCTGCAGGTAGTCGTTGAGGTTCTCACTGCGCGTGTTAGCGACGGCCACGGACTGTGCTGCGGGCATTTCAACTCGTGGCCGGACGTGCGTACTTGAATTCCTTGTCCTCGTCAATGACTTGGACACCGTGCTCGAAGCTTCCGCCAGCGGGCTTGTCGCCCACGGCAGCAAAGTGGCCGTTCATGATCTCAGTGGGAACGGAATATGCAAAGCGCCAGGGGCCGAAGCAACCATTAGCTCAAAAGAAAAGAGGCGAAAAGGGGAGGGTCAAGAAGAGAAGAAAAAAATTGTTGAATAATCACGGGCGGAGCACGAGGCAGATTGGAGGTTCGAATGGGCCGAGGGATGCAGACGTGGCCATAAAGTCTGGGAAGAGAAGCTGGGGAGCTGGAGATGAGATGATCCCGACCCGTCAAGCGCTTGACCCTTGTGATGGCATGCCCGTGGTCAGTTGGAGCGCCCACGCCATGCCGTTTTCAGTAACCAGACAGTGAAGCATGTGCTGGGAAAGACAGCTGCTGGTGCCGGGGGGGATGGCTGGGAGCACTAGGGCCTCGGGTCCATGTCATGTGTGCCAATTGATCCCCTGTGGCCCCCGGACACCGGGCCGCTTTATTTTTCCGCCTCCGGACCGCAGCCTGGATGCTGACTACAACCCTCTGTGGGGCCTGCACTCTGCACTTTGCCCAATTCAGCGTACAGTACGCGCCGCTCACTCACACCCTCGGGCCTCAAGCCAAGCATTGTTGAGCTTGAGTTTACGCAACTTGAAGCTCACTCTGCGAACCTTGAATCCATTGGCAACGGTCTTTTTTAAACCGAGTATACACACTAGAACCAACTCAACATGTTGATCGAGGAATCTCACGTCGACGTGCCCACGTCTGCCAATGGCAAGGACAGCACTATGCGTACGTGACCCTCACCAGAAAGCTTCCGGTCCCTCCGCCAGACATTTGCTCACCACCTATACCAGGCATTTTTGTATTTCACCCGGTCATTGCCGGCTATCCAAAGGCGTAAGCTCTCTCTACTAGACCTGTAGGCCTTATCAAGTGAACGCCCAGCCGCTCACCGTACTCAGTCGGTTCCCAGGTGTCTGCCTCTTCAGCGAAATTTACCAAGGTACTCACATACTCGGCACCATTCGGATGCCCCAAGATCTGACCCGTACATGACAGTTACTGGACCAGTCGCTCGGTTTGCTCGCCAGATAGCCGGGCAGGGATACATTGTTGCGGCGCCATCCTCTTACCATGACTTTGTTGGGCCGGAACCTCTCAAGTACGACGTGGAAGACACGGACCGAGGCAACAAGTTCAAGATTGAAAAGGCAAGCTCTGTGATGCTCCCTTTTTGCCACTATAAACTTGCGCCGTCTAACTGATGGCTCAGACTCTCGAGTCCTACGATGCCGACTCCCACGCAACAGTCGACTACCTCCTCTCACTCCCAACATGCACCGGCCTCATCGGCTCAACCGGCATGTGTCTAGGCGGCCATCTCGCCGTCCGAGCTGCCGTATGTTTACCACAAGCCTTTGCTTCTTTGGCGTTGCGTCTCGTCTAATACCTCCTAGCTTGACTCCCGGATCAATGCCTGCGTCTCCTACTTTGCCACCGACATCCATAGCCGCACCCTGGGCCCCTACACGGCTGCAAACTCATCCCCCTCTGCCCCCGCAAACTCTAACCACACAATAGACCACTTATCCAGGCTGGGGGGAGAGGTAGCGATGATCTTTGGTATCAAAGATACCCACGACCCTGACCAAGGTCGTGACTTGATTCGCAGCAAACTCCGTGATGCAGGCTGCGTTTTTAGCTTTCACGAATTCGCCTGGGCCCAACATGCCTTTATACGAGACGAGTTGAGCAAGGGGAGATACGACCCGGCTGTTACCAAGATTTGTTTTGAAATTTTGCTGGAATTGTTTGGAAGGGTGTTGAAGACTGATCTAGGTCAGAAGGAGGGGAATGTCGCGCCGCCAGAGCATGTTTGCTAAACGAGCTTGCCCGGAAATAAAATTGTCAAAATTTGACATGTTTCCTTTTTGAATATCCCCGCCCCGTTCAACTGTCTTGCCGCTTGTTCTGCCAAGAGGCTCCGGCACTTTGCGACTAGATGAAGTATCCTTGCGCCATGCTTCGCCATCCTCGGGCTTCACCGTTGCCGCAAGTCCATCATAATGGATGGGACCGCAACAGCCGTGGTTGAGTTGTCCATATTCTCCCTGCTTGCTATATTGCATCTTGGTCTCTGGATTGACAAACAGATTCCAGTTCTCTGGATCTTGCTCATGACTGGGACTGGGACGAGGGCTCTCCTTGGCCGGGGTTCGTCCAGGCTGGCAGTAGCTCACTGGCGGCCATTCGCTATTTGTCTTTTCAAGAATGTCTTTTATACTGCACTGGAAGAGAGTAAACAGTTGTTCTCATTGTCTTTAAAAGCAGTACTCAATTCCCCACACAAAAAATAGATTGGGACCGCTTCACGTTATGCGGCACTGGATCAATGTCTCTGTCGTAGGTCGCTACCTCGTTCCCGATAGGGCAACCATCCTTACTGCTCGGCATTAGCCTTGGTAGAAACAGCAACGTCCGCCGCATAGGCCATGGAAGAATATTCTTACAGATATAACATGCAGCGCGAGCTGTAGGAGCCAAGCTCAAACGAGTGGACTTGCTCGCGGCTATACAGTGAGTTAGTACAGCATTATTCGCCGTTTTATGTTCAAGTGTTTGGGGTTTGACTCACACGGGAGGCGGAATTTTCACGCATTGGTCAGCTCCGCCAACCCTAAACGTTTGGTCTTGTTCATTACGGAGTTCGGCCTATATTACCATTGAAGAATGTTAATGAGGAATCTTGATGACAAAGGTTCATGAACCGCCTCACCGCAGCCTCCAAATCTTGGCTGGCCACCACAGCGGCAAATGCAACAGCTAACAAGCCCAAAGGATACATTGTGCTTCTCTTGTTTGTTTGAAGGCGACTGAATGTCTTTGAAGCTGAGTGACTGAAAATGAGGTGCTGGATTGATGGTTGTAGGAGCGAAACTTGAAGGGAGACGGAGCGGACATTTATATTTCGTTCAGTTTGCAAAACTTGACCAACACTCGGGGTTCCGATACATGGATTGTCATGCTACGGAGTACTTGCAGGTACAGATGGACCAGCTAATCAGACTTCTGAGCTTTTTGGCATCAGAATATTCGTAAGCCATTCAACGAAGCATAGCCGGATACGAGTCATTCTGTCTTGAATGGCGTCCAACAGATGCAACTCGATCGGAGGGATTCTGGCCCCTGTTGACAGTTCATTGGCAAGTAGACAAGGGCGGTATCTGAGAGAATAGTCCTGTGGCTAGCTGAATTAGCTACACAGTTTGGTAACATGGCATTGGCGACCCCTAAATTCTTGTTTCCGCTACCTATATGCGAAATGACTCTGGCATATGGTTTAGTTGTAGAACCCAACGGCGCAAGTCAGACCGTCACTGCCAATGTGACAACCGTGGCATAATGCTCCAGTATTCTATGCACAATTAAGCCAGCCACAATAACCTTTTACGACCAGATGAGACTACATATGACAGGTCTGCAAGTGATGTCATTCGGGAGCATTTGTCGTGAGTCGTGACAGTGCCTGTTTGGGTAATTTTCCGAAAATCGCCCTCAAGCCAAACCGTGCCCAAGAGGTGCTAAATACCAGGCGTAGAAAATGCAAAGGGCTTAATCTAGACCGAAAATCTCCTCGTGGCTGGCTTAACTGTGCTGCGCAATGCTGCAGCGTGGCATTGATGATACTCCGTCCATACGGAGTAGTTTGTCGCTGGTCAATGTCTCGGCTGTCGTTTAAAACCCTCGTGCGCTGTTGAGACATCACTTCCCGCTGCGGCGCAGAGCGACGTTCTCTGCCTTTGTTGTACCTGGATTAGTCAATTTTCCTCCAAAATAGTACGCTCAACGACCGACATGTGTCACTTCTGTCGTGTCCCAAGTACTCCGTACAAAGCCCAATCTAGCATCTCTGAGCGTCTTGATCAGCGTAAGCAGAAGAAAGGGAATACTAGCACAATAAGCAATCCAGAGAATTCGGCCTGGTAGTTGTGGCTGTGCTTAAGACATATACAACGGTTTGTCACAACGCCACCAATTTAAGCATCCAGAGATATTGCGTTCGTCCAACCAACAACTTGCAAACTACCCCTTGCAGTGATTGCGCTTCCCATCCTCTCCGGATATCTCTCATAACACTTCCTCGTGGCCCAATTGGGAATATTCTCCATGCGCAGGTTGACCTGGGCTTCAGTTTATTCAGCCTGTACCATATCCCCGTCAACATATGCCATCATCTCTTGGTCCATTTTCTTCTCCTGCCCTGCGGCAAAACGCACCATTCACTCATTTGTTTGCAATGTTGGCACCACTTAAACGTGACTGATGCCCAAGATGCCTGTGGAGCTGCTGCCTTGGAAAAAGGGGTCAGCCATGGAATTGGTTAATTTCATGGAGTATTGTAGTATGATGTAATGATTACCTGGTGATTGGAACGCCACTTTCAGCGAGAAAACAAGGCTTCTGTGTGACCCTCGCTTAGTTGTGTACAACTCATAATTTTTAAAATTGCACCTCCGTACGGTGTACTCCGGCTAGCTGTTCGAATTCTGTTGCGACCAGCTCTCTTCTCCTGTCTGGCTTCACGGACGTAGACGATTCTCAATGCAACGGTCGAGTCAGCTGATTAGTGTTGGCCCATGACTCGATCGCATTTAATGGCTACATCACAGCTACAAATGGTGTACTGCACTGTAACCTCGGCCTCGTTTCTCGGAGTCCAACTCCATCACCAGAGGCGGGCACAGATGAAGATTGATCTAGCAATGACGCAAAAGAAACGACGTACTATGACACCAAAACATCGGTCACCAACAATTTGGTCGGCCAGTATCTTCACGCATTGCGCTTCGCTTTTACCACGCTTGCCTCTGTTGCCTGCACCTGAAGCTTCTCTGCCTCTTCCAGCCGGCCCTGATCCTGATACGTCGGCTAGAGATGTACTAAGAGGGGTGAAGAAAAACATGGAATACTAGAGAATCAACTAGCCGTGCACCCAAAAGATTTGCAAGCACAAGTAGCTGCTTGTACTGCACCTAGTAGATGGGTCTGCCGATCCGGGTCACCAGCCCGCATCCGGCAGAGCGCCTTGTATTTATAAAGAAGCGTAGTTAATAATATTCCATGGCACGATTATGTAGGACAATGTAGATGAAACGAGAGACTTTGAATTTTTTCATTGAAAAGAGTGTATAGTTCGTTTTTATATAAGAAAACGACCGTGGTTTGCAGCTAGACCTTGGCACCCATAACAGGCTTTCTTCTCCTGGTGTGAAACTTGACAGCTCGCACCCTCTTGATATCCTATTAGACACCATTGCAACCTCGCAGCCGCACTTGAAGCGTCCTCATTCTTCCATATCAAAATCATCCTCAGGCCCGTCATACCTGGGCCCTTCGCTGTTCTCAAGGGACAACGCATGGGGCCGATATTCCTTCAGCTTTTTCTGCGTCCACGGCCCCGTCATGCCAATAGTACTGACGATGCCCGTCGTTTGCCCCCCGCCAAGCAGCACGCCAGGGATGCCGCGCAGCGGAAAGTCCAGGTAAGCCGGCTGCGTCAGGTCAAAGGGTTCGCCGCGTTTGAAGATGTCTCTAACGGTATTCGCACGGGTCAGGGGCGAGGGCTTAATGTCCAGGACCTTGGGGTTAATGTTGGCGATTTCGGAACCGACACCGGCATCGCCGAGGATATAGCTCCCGCCCGTGCCCCAGTGCTCCTTCTCGAGGTCGCCAACATGATCGGTGACCAAGGGTATGCGGCTCGCGGGAATCTGCCACGGCACGACTGGCACCTTCAGGTCGAGGCTGAGGGCCGCGGAAAAGTCAAAGAAGCGGCGCCACTCGTAAGGGCCGTAGCAATACCCCTTGGTATAGCCGCGCGCGGTGAAGTCGTCGGCTTCATAGCGATCAATGGCCAGGAAGTCGGGCCGGTAGTCGGCATTGAATACGCCGAGCTTCTGGATGTACTCGGCCGTCTGCTTCGCGCGCACGGCCGGGCTCTCCTTTTGGTAGATCCAGTCTGATCTGCCAACGCCCCAGAGGTTGACCAGCCACCCAAACGTCACCTCTGGTGCCACGGTGCGTACCAGCCAGTTGACGGCGAGCACGTAGCCGCCGAGGGTGTCTGTGATGGTTTGGGGAATATCGTCTGAGAGCCCTCGGTACTTGAGCGCCTTTTTGAGCGGCTCCTTGACCGGCATGACGTGTCCCGCACCCAGCTTGTGCGCCTGGCACTCACCGAGAAAGTCTGGGTTAATGACATAGCCTGCAGGCACGGGTGGCTTGCCATGCTGCTTGGCCAGCTTTAGCGACAGGATGAAGTTGCTAAAGCTATGCTTGTGCGCAGACTCTTTTTGAAGTTGCTCCAAGATGTTGCCGAGAGAAAGGTTACAAGTATACGAGATCATAATGGGTAGCACTGGTTCCCCCAGCGCCTGCTGCACCTTTTGAGCGACCTGGATGGTTATCGTGGTGGCCGGATCGTCCGGTAGGTATGTATCGGGGTCGCCGGCGCCGTCAACACCTGCATATTTGAAGAGCGACGTCGCGCGGGCATTTATAAAGTCCTGCCCGGTGCGGTCGACAAGGTCGGTGATTGCGCCAAAGCTCAGGAAGCCCGGGAAGCCGCGGACCTTGAGGTTGGCCCCGGACCGTGTGGCCAGGCGCAGCCTCGAAGTGCCGGCCGGGCTGACCACGAGGGTCGGGTCCGTCTCGACGGCGTAGACGACCCACTTGTCGACGAAGCCGACGGCCTGGACCGTGTAGTCGCCCGGCGCCACGGCCGCAAACGTGGTGCTTCCGCTCTTGGCCTTGACGGCGCCTTTGTACACGACAGGCTCGGTATGCGGCGCCCTCGCCAAGAGGCGCACTGCCATGGTCCGCTCCAGCTCGGGAACTGCCGTCACGTCAACATCCAGGTTCACTGTTGGCCACACGACTGTCTCCTCGTGAACGTCGGCCTGGGCGATGGACACGTCCACGAAATCATCTTTGGGGACGACCCCCTTCTTGGTGGCCCTGTACCTGACATTGTTTACCACAACTTGGATGCTGACGTCGACCTTGGCTGACCGTCGCAACCGGCGTAGCTTGACCGTGTGGCCGCTGGTGCTGAACGTGTCGCCGAGCCGCGCCTTGTCCGGGGCAGAATCAGCCACTTTGATGTAGAATTCTTCCGTCGAGACGGCCTGGATGCGGTCTATCTTGACATTGACGGCGAGATAGTGCACGACTTGGCCGTACCTGACTGTGGTGGACACCGTCTTATCCCTCTGCACCACGAGCTGGTCCGGCCAAACTTTAGCGGCAGCGACGACCGTCTCGAGCGGATTGACGAGCTCGTCTGGGACGACGCGGTACCTGAGGGCTGGCACTTTGCAAAGCGTCGTCTTCCCCGGAGGCACACGGAGCACAATCGCCGAACTGTCCGTCTGCAGGTGCAGCACCTGTTGGACGTCTCTAAGACGACTCTCCGGGGCAGCCGCGCACTCGACGCTGATGGTGCCGCTCGGCAAGTAGTCTGCGTAGACCTCAAACGACTTTTTCCAGCGCTCCGGGTCCCCTGTGAGGTTGCCATTGATTTCCCAGCGGAATCCCTCGACGGCCTCAAAGGTATAGGGGCCGGCAAAGTTGAGTTTAGCCATGACGTAAATTGCCCCGGCGTCAATAGACTCTGTAAACATATCTTGTCCCTGGTAACGATCCCATTCATGGAGATTCTCCGGGTTGACTTGGATTGCCGTGCTGACCTCGGGCGACTTGAAGACGACGCCGAGGAACCCCTGGATGGTCACCTTGTCATGGCCGTTCTGGCGAAGATTCTTGATTTTCAGTGTTCCGTACCATTGCGACTGAGGATGTACCTCGACCTCGAAATCAATTTTTGCAGCTGCTGACGCCATGATTGGAAGCCAAGGAGGAGTTTGTTTTGACTGAGTATGATGTAATATATGAGAAGGTGCTGTGTTTTGGAATAACTCAAGCTTGGGAGTGTTATTCAAGTGAGCTGTTTAGAAGACGAGTTGTGGCGAGACGATGCGAGGGCCTTGTGGCTACTTTATACCTCTCGTGCTCTTTCGCCTATTGGCAATAGACACTGTGACAGAAAGTTTGTCACGAAAATATTGCCTCAACGCAAAACTACCAGTGCGGATAGATTTGGGCATTTGACCTTCTCGCCGAGTGTCTGGTATCATGCCGGTCTTTGACTCAGGGCCGCCACTCGCAAAGCATACGACAGCAACCCTCATGGAAAGCAATCAAATCGGTGGCCCTTGGGCCGTTGCCGTATGCACAGCGCATGCATGGCTCAGTTTGCCATTTGCGGTTGTGGCGCAGCCCATATACCACACCGATATGCTATGCCGCTGTTGCAGGCTTGCAGTCTCCTCAACTCAGACATGGAGGGGAGAAGAGAAGAGAAGATGGGAAGAGAAGAGTCAGGACCTACATGTCATGCATTGGAGAGCAGACGCAACGCATCACATGCCCGTCTCTCTCGACGTCAGGTTTACTTGAGGGTTGAGTCTGAATCAATGACTGCGACCAGCTCCGTTGGTACTTGCATCAACTTCAAGGTACAGGACTTTTGTCGAATGAGGCTGGAGTGACCAGATGTTGGTGAGGATGTAGTCATGTCATGCCACTCGCCGTGACAATTTACGTGAGACCAGACCAAGACAACGTATTTCACTGGCTGCCCGAACAGCCGATCCTCCTCCCCAGGAAAGTCATGTCCATACTCGTCCCACCGCTGATAGTCAAAGCCTCCATCATCCCGTTCGTCGTTGGTAGTCACATGGGCTGTCAAGCTGCAGAGTAGTATTAGAGTCGGCCAACGGCTGCGCGGTACCCTTCAGAACCTCCAAGGTGAGAGCGAGGCCAGGTGGCCTGCGAAAATTCCATCAGCTAATGAGCTGCTTACTGCTCCAATAAGACAAATACCAGCGGAGAAGTGTCATGTACGCACACAAGGTCTGCATTGCAATCCGAACGAGACTTGTCCTGCGCGAGTGCTATCTACAACTGTTTCACTTGCGTCATCTACAGTAGGTGTCAGGGAGCCCAACATGGCTGACCAAGTGTTGACGACTATATTTTCATATAATAAAATCTTATCCGCGCCTTCACCGCCAGATCTTGGCCGTCAACACGTCAAGTCCCCTGTAGGTTGCAGTCGTGCCGTGTGTGTGCGTTGCATGATATCTCTGCGTCTCGTCGGCAAGTCGACATGCTCAATGAAGAGGAGAAATAGGCCAGGGGCATTGCGGCTATTCAGCGAGAACGACATCGTAGGAGCGGTTACACTATATAGTACAGTATTTGAGTCTATAGTTTTAGTTTTAATATATAAAAATTTATTCTTTTTAGTATAAACAGGATGGAATTGGAAATGTAAACAGCAAAGACGGAGAAACAGTTGCTAGACAATCCAGGCATATCACGCCATTTGTGAAACATTGGATATCTACTTGGAAAGGATATTCTAAAGACCTGCATTGCAGTGTCTTAGGTCCCTTGTCTAACCAAATCCATCATTCAAGGCAACATCAATCGTTATAGAGTACTACTGTAAGACCACGGAAACGAAAGAACAGACAACCCCTTCCTGGCCGACCAGGGGTCGCCACATGCGGCAAAACCCCTCTTGTGTACAAAATGGGTTTTGGCGACATGGTTTCAGAGACTTGGGTTCAAATCTCCAAGAGATGAGACCCGTCATACCTCTTGATTGGTCCTTGCAACCCATCATTTGTCTGCATGGACAAGCGGGGTCTCGGGTGTTGATAAAGATACGAAGGCTACATTTCACCTCGACTTGCTGTTGTAGATCCTGGGGGCACTTCATTGTGAGTCGGATGGACTCGTTTAAAACAGGAAGGCGAAATGATTTGACCGGAAATTCATGTTCAAGCGTTCATAGTCGGTGCAGCTTTTATATCTCAACCCTACACTTCCCCTCTGGGGAGGAAAGCTGCGGCATGAATCCAGAGACACCTATGTTCCACCCCCGTCTGGGAAACCGGACTTTTATATCAGTGGGATAGAGGTAACTAGAACAGATACTAAATGACAAATGCAAGTACACGCCCAAGAATTTACCTTGTTTTCACAGGTACACGTAGCCAAGAAAGACAGTAACGCATAACCGCGGGCTGCTTCCACAGCCAACTCGGTATTCATTCGCGTTCATTGTCCCCTCCTCTATCAGTCACCGCGGCAATAGGCTAGTTAGTACGGCGTATGTTATTGCCATGACTCGGAATACAGCCGATGACTGATTCCGGCGGGCGTTGGATTCACTCCACGAATCCATAGTATACGGCGAAGAGTAAGTGATACCAGCTGTGCTATTTACTATAGTACAGGGATCGACTTCATCTCCAACGTTATGCGGATGATACGACGATTTTTACTATATTTTTTAGCTCAGATGCTTATCTATTACGAATAATTCAAAGTTGTAACGGGCTGAGCCTGATGATGGCTCGGTTTGTATTGCCGAACCCACTTATAAGCGAGATTAGCGTCAATTCTTTTTCTTCTCTTTCTAACCAGACTTGTTATCATGAGTATTTGACCAGCCGGCGGCGTGGAATGTTTCCAAAGCGGTCAAATACTCAAGACTCCTCACAGTAGTCAGTTGTTAATATGCTCTCTAGACTATTACACAAGTGTTCACACAAGTAACACGCAGGCCGAAATAATAGAAGCCAGCAAGAAAAGCCGCGGCAAAATCAGCCGGAGACTCGGAACTATACTGCAAAGCTGTATCATACAAATACACAGGGGACCCATGCATGCTGCATCAATGCTAGATTTTAATTCCGGCGATATCTAGGCCATGGAACACAGATGGAACCCACATAATTGGGGCTGAAGGCCATTAGACCACGGAAAATTGCTGGTACATGACCCCAGCCCTATAGAAATTGGCGATAGAAGTTGTACGATGAAGTGATCTCGATTACATGGCACAACCCACGGTTTATGTGGCCCAGTTTAATGCTCGCATGACAGTTGACCCCTGAAGACGTTTGTAATGTACAAGGGCTAGATGAGCTGATGATGGCCAAGATTTTCCGTACCTCGAGAGACAATTAAAAAGTACAAGGAACGCTACTTGCCCTTGTTGTTTTATTTGTACGCAAATAGAGCCAATACCTCACAGCGTCTTCGTTTCCTCTAGCTAAGCGCACGCCATTTCGCAGAAAAATGCAACCTATCCCGTCTCTAGTTGCCAACACTTTGGCTCTGTCGATTGCGGTGCTTCCCGTCGCTGCAGAATCTACAAGTCTTGAACCCTTTTGTGACTGGGAAACCACTTTGAAGCACAGCACGATTCGGAATGGCCCTCTTCGTCGCACCGACAACGCCAACCGGGAAGGCCAGGACCTCGGCGCACTCTGGGAAGACATTATCGGCCCGGTCAACCCCGATGATAGTCGAGTACTCAATGTCGACGTATATATGCATGTTGTCGGGCGGCCAAAAGCAGATGCCTCGAGCGAGTTTCTTGTCACCGTAGGTGGTGGAAAATGACTTGTCTGCCGCAAAGTACATCAAACTAACCATGGCATCATACAGCGCGAGGCTCTAACGAAGCAAGTAGATGTGCTCAATAAGAGTTTTAAGCCAGCCAACATTTCCTTTACGCCATCAAACATGGACTGGACAAATGGAAGTCTATATCTACAGGGTCGTGCCATAAAATCTGAGCTAGCAAAGGACTTGTACAGGGGTAATCTATCAACCCTGAATATTCTGTTTGTTCAGAGCGGCGATACCCGTGGCGGCTCTACCATAGTTGACTGGGCTCCCAAAGAGGATGGCTGCATTATCAATGCCGCTACTGTCCCCGGGGGCTCGCACCCTGTTTGGAATATGGGCATAACCGCTGTGCACGAGGTTGGTCACTGGTTTAGTCTTGGCCACACCGAGTTTACCAAGCCAGGAGACTGCGAACATAATTGGCGAAATGTAACTGGTCTGAGCAACAAGTAAGGCGTACAAGCGGTACACGGCTCTCAAACCCATTGGAACGGCTGACATTCTGTACAGGCGCTGCGGGGAAGGATGCGACTGGAACTATATGAGTTACGGCGCCGAGTAAGTTGTCCTACACCGCGCGGGCTTCACGAAGCTGACACAAGATGTAGCGAGTGCTTGCTGGAGTTTACACCGGAGCAAATCGCCAAGATGCGAAAGTTTGCCATCGAGGTGCGCGGCCTTTAACGTGGGTCGTGAGAGTAATGTTTTGTCAACGGGTAAAAGCTAACGTGCTGTATAACGGTTATAAATACATTGATAAAAGCCCCGGTATCTGTCGTCTAAATTTCGTGTCCCTTCCATGCGCCTGTACCCATCGTCTAAACAAAATCACCCATCTTCTAATGTCGAGAATAGACTGAATTAACATCACTTCGCTCCTCTGGCGATTAGATTCCTCGCAAATCAGCATTTTGACCATTTCTCTGGTCGCGGGGCCTGGTTTGTGTTTGGCTGGCTGTAGTAGTTTGGCGGAGGACCCTGGGGCGCGTACTGCTGGTAGTTGGGCTGACTATAGCCCTGGTGCTGTTGAGGAGGAGGCGGGCCGTAGTTGAACTGGTCTTGTCCGCATTGCGGGCCGTTTGAATGTTTCTTGTCTTGTCGCTTCTTATTGAATTCCTTGGCTACGGCGACGGCAGCGCCAGACACGATAAGCGTCTTGATGAGACCCATTGTGTGAATGCGATGGGGTGAAGAGAGGTATATTGTGGTGTATGGGATTTCTTCAAGTGATGCTGGCAGTATAATCAAGCTCAAGTGCAGGATGGACGTCTATTTTATACGTGTGCCCCCAACGGCATCACCTACCACATCTGGAATGCTGACGCTGCTAGGGCTGCGTGTAAGTCCGTCCATGACCAATCAGATTACAAGGAGATTGCGGAGGCGGACGGAGCTGCCGAGAAGTGGGTCCTGAACGAGACCGAGAGCGGTTGCGAAGCAGCGGAGGTGGTGGCTCAGCCCCCAAGTTGCGTGTCTGGGCGGTGCCGAAAGAGCAAACAGGCAAATGCCAAACTTTGTGTGACGAAAGCATTGCCAAATAGAGGTAGCAACTCGGGTCTCGGCACTTTATGCGTAGCATAGAGAGCGGGCTGAGGTTTGGTCACGTTTTAAACGGCCGTCAGAAATACAATTTCACGCCAAAGTGGGAAGGTTGCAGATATTGGGTCTACACTAGTATTTTGGAGCTAGAGGAGGCAGGCATGCTTGAGAAGGAAGGCGGAAGATTTTGCCTTGCTTTCCATGTTGGGATGCTGGGCATTTTGTTGCTACAGCTATGTAGGCGACCAAGGGGCCACACTGGCTACGGAGTGGTTGACGCTTGGCTGGGTTACTACAATTCGACTTGCCTTCCAGCTTCATCGCATTGTTCGTCGGCTAAGGTCAGTCAAGTCAGCAACAGCGGGATCGCTGGCGACAGGTCAGTGCAGATCTTACTACTCGACGATTCATTTGGTCTCCCGCCAGGAGCAAGCGTAAAGCGGGTCAACGCCTTTATGAATTTCTGGCTCGAGTTTATCTCGATCCGCCACGAGATAAAAATCACGACGGCACAACACTTAAACTGCCCGAAACGGACGTTTTCGGGTGGGAGACCCTTTGTGTTTACTCACCACGACAAGTCATCAGGTCCAAAATCACGCGATTTCGCCCTGCCCGCCGATTCAACATGAACGCAAACGACTACGCTGCCGCTTCCGGTCGAAGGGACACTGAATTATAACAGCAAGGGCTGCATAAACTTATTTTTGGGACTCGTCAAGTCGCGTTGCTGAATCGACTTGGTCCAAGTATCGACGACTCGAAATGATTGTACGCCTCTGTGTTGAGTTGTGCCTCTGCAATCTGCCATAACTCTGAGTAAACACAACCTGCCATAATGCAGCAACGATTGCCATCTAGACCCTGGTATTGTAAGCAGAATCATATCAGAGGATTCAAGTTTTAGTAACGGAGAGGATGTTGACTTTGTGGACAATGAGACCGCGGGGAGTCCACCACATCCAGGAGTCACACTGACTACGGTTGATTGGTTTAACTAGCTATGCAGTGCGAGTGACCAAGTTCATGCTGTCATGTACATTGTTGATTCTAGGCCGCAGCCGTCAGCTGCAGTTATTGCGCTGGTCTCGCCCAGAAACGACCGCAGCCAGTCAAACCCAACCCATGATTTGCCGTGGTAAGGCTTTCTCAGCTCGTCACATATCCCTGTTTATTCTTTGATTACAAGCATTTCTACTACACACAGACCCCATTTTGTACAGAGAGGCTTATTATCCATTTCCCTTAGACCTATCGTGCAAATGAAGAGCTGAGGCTTCTTTGAGTAGTGTTTTGTGCAAGTATTTCCATGTACGATTAAATACAACGGGATGAAAGACTCCACCGTACATTATAGGCCAATTTGTCGGTAGAGTGACTGATATGTAAAACCCAACAACCCATGACCTTGAAACCAGAAAAGGAAATGTCAAGTGTGCGTACTTTGTACATGGCCCAAAAAAGAAAGTCCGCCGGCTATATCAACATGGCGCGCCACACACAAGCAACTCGGCACAATCTGATGCCACGATGCGCCCTTTTGAATCCGATAGCCGTCAACCAAAGATCCGAACCGGTACGTCGGAAATAGTGCTGTCATTGCCTTGGCCCAACGACTACGGCATCCATGGTTTGCAAATTATAATTTGCAGCACAACCCGTGTGCAGAGCCTCAAGATGTTGAGGTCCCATGGTCCAGCTCTGTCAAATGGCATCTCTTTATACTCCGAGGAAAATAGATGAAAGAGGAATATCAAGGTAGGCTGACCTGATGCAGCGTGGCAGACACCTAGTTCCGTGCCGCCACTTTCACTACAATCTGACGTGGCTTGCTACGGGCTGCGAAGCGAAAGCACTGCCACACCGTCGACGCCTCTCTGCTTCATGTCTGCCTTGTGCCCACCTCTCGCTGCTTCCATGTCCATTGTCCAACAGCCAATAGGCGTCCGGAGGCGCACGAGTCTTACCAGACATGACCAGTTCAGAGGCGCAAATCCTCGATGCCGTGATTGTTGTCACGGATCCCCAGTGCAGGCCGCCGGGATGCATTCATACAGCACGTGTCGGAACAATACGTTCCGGCGTTATAGCCCGAAGGAGGCCCGAAGGTGACTCTCAAAATGCCATCACCGGGCCGGGGCCGGTGCGGAGTGGGCCTCCGGAGGGATCTGTATCATCGCAACCCACTGCATCACTTCTTATTTTAAGCAAGCTAATTAATTCCGATTTTGTAAGAGGCACCGGCACGTGAAAGGGCCCTGCGAAATCAGTCTGCCTCAGTGGCGGTAAACTTTCAGTAGAAGCCTCCGAGTGCCACGCGCGACGCCTCCAGCGCCATAGATACCGACCGTGGTGATCGTGGATATGCCGTGTGTGTAGTGGACATGGTTATCGCGCAAACGTGCGTCGTTTTTTTCAAAGAATTATGCGGTGGCTATATATTACTTGGCTCAAGTTACAATTACTGACCTGGTTTGCCTAGTAGATATATCGACATTACCCACTGCCTTGCAGTAGCGACGCCATATTGCATTCTCGGCAGCAGAATAATACCAGTGTGGTCAGCAGAATTACGTAGTTGGCAGCAGCCATGGAAAATGTCTAGTATAAGCTGGGCATATCTGAGACGGCAACCCCCGTCGCGGTTACTAGGCCCGTCGACCGTGGATGGCTGAAATGTCTTAAAATACTCGACAACCAAAACCAAGGCGCCAGACTTTCACACAAGCATGGGACGTCGAATGGGATTAGCGCTGTGCAGCGATGGCCTCACTTCGCAAGTTAGTTGCCAGGCTGGACTATCCCCTTTATGTCTGTTCGTCTGAACCGCTCGAACCCCACGCCCAATGTGCGAGATGTGACACATATATCGCAGCCAGAGGTCGTGTTATTTTAGACCCAAACATGTCGTTTGCACCCGAGACTGTCAAGTCGAGCACTCCCCTGGGCTGTGCATCTTGTTCCTCAACACTAAGCCCAACCACTCGACTGAGCAATACCAGACGTCGCATAATGTCGGCCTTTCGAATATGTGCTATTGCCGCGGTTGTTGCTGGCGTCAGCGCAAACCTGGTTCCAACATCCCATGCTCCTGTCCAGAAGCAGCAAGTGACGCCCTTTGGAGGAGGCCCTGCCGTGACCACGGCGGCTGCTGCGTATTCCGGGCTCCTTCACCGCCGGGCTGATGACACTTGCGGATACATTGACGGGACAGAGGGTGCGTGCCTCTTGCATTCCATCTGGCTCCTCGTGGCCCGGGACAAGCTGACTTGGCTTAGCGGCCTGGTGCAACAACCCCTATGAATGCTTTTACAACGATACCGCCTCGGCAGCCGGTTGTTGTACCGCCTCGACGTCTTGCTACATCCCGACGGCGTGCCTGCCGTCCACCTCGCCCGCCCCCAATAACACCGGCGCCACGAAACATTGGTAAGGGAGCTTCCTACGGCCGCTGGAGAACGAGCTGGTCAGACCCGGTCTGGCACGGCGTACGAGGGCAGTCTGCTAATCCCCTGAGACGATAGTTCCTACTCGGCTAGTCCATCGTGCCTGTCGCTCATCTACAGCAACGGCCCCTGCTTGGGGTGTACATGGTTTATATGCGACTCGGCCGGAGGGAGAATGGCAATCTTGACCACGCGCACCAAAGGCATGTCTACGACGACGCCGCCAACAACGCCGCCGCCAAATCCAACCAGCCCGTCACCAAGCCCGACACCACCCCCGTCACCGCCGGCTCCTACCGGCGCAATTGTCGGAGGAGTCGTAGGAGGAATCGGTAAGTTGGCCATCGGACCGTCCCTGCCACGCTGTCATGGGCACAGGCTGACCACCTCCACCAGCCGCTTGCGCTTTGCTCGGTAACTTGTTTTACTTTCTCAAACGCCGCCGGAAGCCCGAGGGTTCGGGCTCCGAGCAGGAACTCACCCCAGAAGCACAAGGCGGCAGCAACGACACATCGCAGGATTTTGAATCCAGCAGAGCCAAGTCCGTCACGGCGAATCTCAGCACCGGCCCGAATTCGCCTTCGCCGCCGTCCCAGTACCAGCAAAGCTTTGCGAGAGCGAGTTGGTCGGCGTCGCCGGCGCCGGCGCCGGCACCGGTTTACCCTTCCAGCTATTTGAATACGCAGATTTTGCCTCAGCAGCATTTCCAGGGGCTGCAAAACTGGTATCCGGCTGCTCCTCAAGAGATGGCTAACACGCAGCCGGAACGGCCTGTGCAGGAGATGTCGGAGATGTCGGGGAGCCCTCGGACGTAGGAAATGGGTATTTTCTGATTAGTACTGTAATAGGGGTCAAAATTGTATACATGACGTGACGGATATGGCGAGTAAATAGCACATGAATATATCCATGACTTGATACGTATTCTAGCACAACACTAGCCGTGGTAAGGTTGCGGTGGTACAGTGTCACAAAAGAACGCGCTCCAGTTACACTGCTATCCGTTCCTCATGTTCCGTCGACATACTGCGCTGTTGTACCCGTCATTACCTCGGAGCTTCGCTGGATCTGACCACCCTCACAAAAAGCAAACCGGCGCTAGAGCAGCCATGCTAACAGCTACATCTCCAACAGACTACATGAGAGGAAGGGAAATTATACGTCCGTAGCAGGATTCCAGGTGGACCATGATATCTAATCGAATTATATGCGGCATATGGGAAACTGGGATGAAGCTCTCGGGCTGTACCAAAATTAGCCGGTTTCATAATCCTAGCAGGGGCAAAAAGACCAAAAGTGATAGTTGACGTCTCGACCCCAGTAGTAGCCAGGCACTGAGCCCATCCAATGAGAGTCATGGCGTTTGCCCAAGTCGGACGCCTCCGGCAGTGGCACGTCCTATTATTGTAAACCGGTTGCTGCGGCAGGGGTAGTCCAAATATAGAATGAGCCAAAAAGAGCCGAGACGCAGTGTGGCTGAACAACTGCCGGCACCATGAGGGCTGTGGTAGTTGGTGGACAAATGTTTGTCAAAGCCTGCCGTCGATGCTTGTGATGGTCGCTCAAACTCCACGGCTCAGCGGCGATAAAGTATATGGCCCTCAAAGCACATTCATATCGTGCTTGAGGAGTCTATCAAATATACTCCAGAACAATAACCAGACTCCAAGCACATCTGCCCCATCACACCTACACTTCTGCAAAGACTCCACCAGCTACGGGCAGACAAAGCAAAGTGTGCGCCACCAAAGGACAATGTCCCCCATGTGACAAGCCACTTGCTGCATGATGGTGTGCAAACATGTGTGGTAGGCTGTTGTGTCACGAGGTGTGCGACACGGCTGGCCTGGCTTGTTCCATCAATGGGTTCAGGGGTCAGAGTCGACTGGCAATGAACATCCCGGCGGCGTTGCTGCTGGGACTCTTACGGTTGCTGCAGCCTGGTTTGTCGAGACATGGAGTAACGGTCTCAAGAAAAGGGCTGCCTCAATGCGTGAATACTGCTGTTCTTGGTCGGCGAGGTAGGATATACTACGCCTCTGCAAGTGGCCCAGCATACCTGGCAGGCGATTATAGTTGGCGGAAGGTATATATTGAAATGACTTGACCGATCATCATCCCGTGCTTCTCCATATCTCTGTGCAAAAATGCATATTTGGGCAAAGCCAGGCTTCAGATTCATCTTGTACCATCTAGCATGTATCTTTCTGCAATCACGACAAGTTGCGGAACTTATCCACCAAACAGACACGTACTGCAAACGTGAATCAACACCAGGGTAAAAACTGATAATTCAAGCTAAAACAAATAGTTACATATTATGTCTCGTATCTCGTCTCTTTTATTCACATGACAAGGGAATTGTTCATTTCCAATACAGTACAAATATCAAGACTGCATCCAAGCAGTCTTTTGTCAAATATTCCTTTCCAAGCTTGTTAGACCCCTCCGAGGTAATGCTTTCAATGTTCCAATCACCGCAAGTCAGGTTGCCCGCTCAACATCTGCGGCTGCGGCGGAGGAATCTTTCACAATATATCTGACAGCAGCAGCTGGCCAAGCTTTCCGCTATACCAGCACCCAGGCTAATTATTTTCCCCCGTGCCGAGTTCTACAGGCTTCGTAATGCTTTCAAGCTCCTGCGACAAGTACCGATGATCTCCTGGTAATTCATACGACACGTCGCTTTGGTCCGTGGGACTATTCGACGGTAGGATGACGCCCTTTCCCTCCAACTCGGGTATACCGCAGTGACGACCACCGAGGCATGTTGATACGGCTTTTTCGTTTGATCTCGCCCTTTTCCGTCTCCAATATACCAGTATATATATTACCAGACCAAATATTGTCAGCCCCAGGGGTATAGATACGGCAATGGCAGCCTCTATCCTGGGAGAAAGTCTCGTGTTTCCGGTCCCGTCGTCCTTTAAACTCTCGCCAGTAGACGGCCCGGGTGTGGGTTGAACAACGAGCACCCTCGGCCCCCATGCAACTGCTCGAGTGTCCGGAATCGCTGTCCTTGTTACCAAGGCTGTCGACTGGAAACAGACGCCTCGCGCTCCGTTTACAGCTGTTACTTGTCCACCGAGATTTACCGTTGACACGCAGCCATGTGGTTTCGATATATCGCAGGCATATCCACTGTAGAAAGACTCGTTTTAGGTAAGCATAGTTGCTGGGCGAGGGCAAAAAGTCGGAGGCTTCCCTTGAATCCTTACCTCGGGCAACAGCCAATTGCCGTCTCTCCGGCTTTAAGCATGCGCTGGATTTTCCTTTCGGCCAGGTTCGAAGTTGAAGTCGCATTGGCGGCGTCAGAAGCTGTGCCCGCTGGCAGGGAGATTGTGCAGCTCGGTCCGTAGCCGTGCGGGCATATCAGCCCCGGCGAGTACACGGGATAAGGCGTCACCATGTCTGAGAGTTCGAATTCGCAGGTAAATGCCGAAGCAAAGGACTCGGGGAAACAGGTGGGTTTCGCCATGGGACCGAAGATGGGGCCGTTTACCCCGTTGACATTGCAGGTGAAGCCGTAGTTGTAGTAGTAGGTTCCTGGCTTTTCCGAGTTGAAGTACCGGTTTGTTAGAGACATGCAATCGTCTGGCGGCGTAAAAGTTGTTGTGAGAGCGCCGAGATTGGTTGTTGGTAGAGTCGATCGCGCAGCAAGAGCCGGCTTGGTGGTCATGGTCGCGTCGGCCGCCGTGTTTGTGGCCGCGCTGTCCATGTTGACAGTCTGTAAAATGTTTCGCAGAGATTTTGGCCATTGCCTAGTTGAATTGAGGGTAGTGGGAATGAATTGGCAGTGTTGTGTTGGGGACCGCATGTCAAAGTACTCGGTCACCCGGCGTGTGATTCCCACTTCGACCCCTTTTACATGCATGCAGCAATGTTTCACAAGTCCCACAAGTTTATATTATGGGTGAGTGATGACATGTTTTATGTGTACTGTCTTGAAGTTGAAATCAATCTCCTGCAAAAGAAGCGTTTCAAGCGTCTGGTAAATCTACTCGGTAAGATCCAATGCACTTGCGCAACACGGGACCGTGCCAATAGGGGCGTCGTAGCGCTCCGGCTATGGAGGGAGGATGGAAAGACGCCATTTATTGGAATAAGCATTGGGTCACATTTCCACCATTCACTTCAGCTAGGGCCGAGGAACACATCAGCCTAGACAAAAGCAACTTGCCACGGACAGACAGCTGTGAATGCACAGCACCGCTGGCTAAGCCCAGAATGCAAGGCATAACTTATTGGCATGGGACTTTGTTGCTTTAACCTTGCCTTTTCATTTCATTTGCAGCCTCACCGAGTATTGTTATTTTTACTAGGTGAATCATCGGGCCAAGCCACGTCTTTGTGAGCCCTTGATTGGCTCGGCATGTCCATCAAGCTTCCCAGCCTTGTATCTCAACTCCACATATGCATATTTGGTGTCACTGAGGCTGAGTGGTGTGAATTGTCTGGTTCTGAACCCTGGCTTGGTGGGAAATTTTCGGATAACACGAGTAAATAAAACGTAAACCGGATACGGGGTACGGAGTAGAACGGGAAAAAATTAAGCTTATTGATGTGCGGGATATCCAGACCCATGCGACGTCGAGGTATCTGTTCACGTGGTGTTGATAATAGGTAATACAACAACTACCGACCAGGTTTGGTAAGTAATACCGATGAAGCATGAGTTCTACTACATTTTGGAGGATGGACCAGCAATTTATTGCCTACCTGGACGCCTAGAAATCCACAAAGTTATCGTGAAATGACACAGATACCGGACAACACGGAGCCAAGGGCGATGTGGCTGCATGTCGAATCACCAGGCGCGCCATAAGCCATCCCGAGCCGGGCGGTGGAAGAAATAGCGTTTAAAGGGCGGCCCGGTAATAGTGATGGAAGGTCAAGCAAAGGCCACGTCGCACAAGGTGGCATGGATGTCGATGGGAATGTCAGATTTGTCGATGACATGTTTTGTCCAGGCCCTGCTGTATATGTCATCGTTGGTCACCTGCGACTCCTTCCAGTTATCCAGAAATTCGGGCCACAGTATAGCAGACGAGTAAGCACATCCTGCAGATGTCTTTTGCTCCGCTTTGGTCTCTGCTCTGGACGGAGTGGTGGATGCGATGCTGTGCTGGGTAGTGACTGATTGCTCATGTTCTCGAGAAGAAACTCAGGTGGGCATCATCGCAAGATATATGGGCATACCCTTGTTGCAACACTCTACATTCTTTCTTGCCTTTACTATTTATTATGGCCCGACACACGGACACCGATACGCCGGCTTGGCATCGGGAAATGTGGTTCAGCTCCGGGACTGACCCCTTGGCAGTGACGGACCAAGGGACTTTTGCTCCAAGCCCTCTATTACGCCCCTGGCCCATTAATTTAGGAGCTCTTCGTAAAACTAAGACTTTGTATACCCTGTAAAGCTTGAGACTACTTATCCTAACAGCATCCTTAGTGGCCAGTATTCGCCAGTAGTAATTTTTACCTGTATTGGCACAGGAATCCTGGTTGGGAGTCTAGGGCCACCAAATATACCCAAAAGTATGTGTCTGCAAATAACCGTCTGGCCAACATCAGCAGGCCGATGACGGAAGGTTTGGGTGAAACATTTTTCTTGTCATCTGTGATGTGGCATGTGACAAGGGCAAGGTAACTAGGCTTAGAACAGTAGTTCAAAATCAATTTAATAAGCAACTTTAAGGCAGGCAAAGATCCTTGGTTTTTCCTCAAGGTCTTGAGGGACCAGATCTCTCTATTAATACAAGACTTCGGTGAGGGCTAGTGCCTGAAGCAGCCCTCGGTTAAGGCCCGACTTCGGGTTCTCGTGATACTTTTCTTGGCCGTGTGACGAGAAGCAAAAAATCAAAATTCAATACACTGGTGGCATCAAGTTCTCAAGCCTATGCTGCGACGCCTCACTGGTTGGCACTATTTTCCCTATATTTTCTTGCACTTGCCGCCCACGGCCTGCTTTTCTTTGGGCTGTGATGGACAGGTTAGACATGGCCCAAGAACAGCTGCGGAAAAAAAAGACGTACTGAGGCTATTTTCATGCAACAGGCACGAATTTGACCGAAACCGCAGGCAAGGCCGCCCCAGTTGTTGGGATTGACGCAAATTGAGTTCAAGCTCTTGAAAGGTACATTCCCGATGCGGTCGCAGCACACTGGACTACATTTTGAACCCTGCGCACCGGACTCGAGATCAGCCAAAGTGTTCACGCCACCAGATATACGACGAATGGCCTACCTCTTCCGTTGGCGGCACCGCAGCGGCGGACCCAAGGACACCCCAGGCAATGGCGGAGATGGTGAATAGACGGAAGAGCATTTTGACTAGGAATTGGAAAGAAAACTAAAAAGTCGTGGAGTATGTCTTGACAAGCGGATTTGATGTAGTGCGTCGTATTCTGAGCTTGATTGGCCTGGAAGAGGGAGAAAGTACGGTATTGAATGGTCCGGAGGGACGGCTACTTATACCCTTTATCGTCGGGATACATTCGCCAAGTCAACACTCTTCGTCCGGATGCGTCACTTGGACACGTACGACGTGGCACCTTGGTCATGGTATTCTTACTAAATGTCTCGGCCATCTCGCTGCAACACCACCCGACAATTATAACCACTTATATTTAGAAGCCTTGCACTTTTCTCTCCCCTCGCCGAGGCATTTGCAGTACACGCCTGCATGTCTGTGGCTCAACGGACACGACAGGCACGCCCAAATACCCAATTTGCGATTTTCATCGGAGCCTGCGTCCATCTTTGCTTCATCGACTTTAGCCATCGAGCGATTACTTGTACTCTGTACTTGGTGCGACTACTTTGATTGTATTTCCGTCCCCCTCTTGCTTGCACATTATTGGGTTCTCGGGTTTGTTGCTGGATTTCAGCTTTGCCGGACGCCTCTGACTCTAAAGCTGGGGAAACACAGCCTTTAACCCGGTCATGTATTATTGAAACATTCAGATATTCCTTCAGAAAGTCCCCTCATCTTGTTTGGCAACTGATCCTGCTGGTGGAGGTGTAGTTTATTCCGTCACACAGCCAGCAACGCTAGTGATTTGGCCATATCTATAATACGGGATGACAACTTCAACAAGCTACACGATTTGTCCATGAATTAGCCAAGGTACATCTCATCTCACACCACACAACATCTGGCGCACCATGCCAATTCCAATAAGAGTACTAGTTGCAGGACCTGTAGGGCGGCAAAGGTTTTAGCTAGCCAGTCTCGCTTACTTTGATCCTCAATATCCTCGAGCTTACATGCGGGGGTTGTAAATATTGTATCTTTTGCCATCTGTAGAGCGGCAATTTGGCAAGGCTCCTTCATGCAGGAGCTAATACTGAAGCCGCAAATAGTAACGGTGATGCCGCGCTTTTCCTGGCGGATAGAGAGCGTAATTCCGCCACTATTCAGCTGCTACAGAATGAATTTTACATTCAACAAAGGACGTTGAAGCTGATTGGCAGCAGCCCGGAAACCCAATATGACACCCAGATGAACGACGGAGGGGGCAGGAGGATAATTATTGGTGATGGCAGCGTCGGGATATCTGGAAATTAAATTATGCAAGTCCCTACAGAAAGAGCTGTGTGTAGCAGCGTTACGTTTGTCGCTGGGGTCACATCTACAGTCGATTATACCTGACCTGGCATTGATGGCACGGTCATTGAGCGGGTGTAAGTGAGTGATAGTCCGCTGTCACGGTTTAACAACACAAAGTAAAAGGGAATTCCACAAGTGTCTGTTATAGCTAACCTTGTATACCTCTTGGTCGTGATGCCCTGCATTTCACCCGTTGACACCCGCATGCAACGCAATGCCGCCCGAATGGCAGCCATGGAACATGTACACGTGACCATGATTCTTGATTTCATCTACCTAGTGAGCGATATCTAGGGCTTGGTACAGTGGTCTGCATCCCGGATGATTAGGCCATCTCGGTATGAATGTCGAGCGCACCCCAACACAAGGACTAAAGCGGTCTTGGTAAATTCCAGTATTCAGGCCCAGCGTTGTGTCCTTGTAGTCCATGTTGGGTTATTTAGAATTGAATTTACACTGGACAAGTTAGCTACTGCGGATTGGTTGGGACATGGAGACTGCAAGTAGACGTACCCCGAGGCTCTCCGCCAAAGGCTTGACTGTGGCCATTGGCGATATCAAGGCATTTTTTGTGCGGTAAGGCCATTGGCGTTTTTGGGTCCCGTGGAAGAGGTAGGCTGAACCAGTCCGGAAGTTAGCTGGTCCACGCCCACGCGTTCGGGGTCATCCCCGTGCAAGCCGGGAGAATCAGCGGGGTTAAAGCCTTGAGGTAGCTCAGCGCCGTTTTGGGGTCCCCCGTTGACGAAGCCCCCTTGGTTGAAGTCAGCGCCGTTACCAAACGGCTGCGGATCACGGACCTCGACCGGAGCTGCCGCCACCAGGGTAATGATGCTAGCGACGGTAATCGACAACTTCATTTTGACTAAAGTGTTTTGGTAATTGAAATGTTCAAAGGTAAGGTGAATGGATTCTGATTGGAATGCTGGCAAGAATAATTGTTGACAGACGGATACGCGGGCATCCCACTCAACGGCACCTGCGGCGTCTATATATACCTGTCCCATCACTCGAAAATTATACGCGTTTGGCAAAAAGGTTCAATGTAAATATATAAGTTTATGCTTGTTTCAAGTTTAAAACGCTTGGGCCGGCGTGTATTATCATGCAATAATACAGTGGCACCACGAGACTTGAGCCATTGCACGCACAGCGGCTTCGGCGCCGATGCCAATACTTGGCCGGCTGCCGCCAGAGTCAATAGTCTCCGGTTTATACCTTGGCCGAATGTCTGCTATGCGCGGCTGCGCGAGCACCCTGCGACAACTCTATATCGAGTCAGGCACGTTGCGGGCACGACGCGCCCAACCCTCGATAAACATGAATCGCCGGTGAAACGGAGAGGCGCTATAATTTCCAAGTTTCTTTGGCCTTTGGCCTACAGTGCTTGTTTTTTTAGATTATCGGACCGTTGGTTTCGCCTGCGGCCAAGTCTAATCTCGACGTGGGACGTATTCGACATGGTGTAGCGGCAGTTTGTCTCTGTCAATTGTTCGGCAGACAGACGCGGTGCGCCCAAGGGTCGAGCCCAAAGTTGGAAAATGGTCAGACGAGTGTCGCGTCGCTGGGATGGCGGCGGCTGAGAAATCCGGCTATTTGTTTCATATATATAAACTGCGCCCGGGCTGACGCAGAATACAACCCGCAACCATCGGACGTGCGAGACGGCAGCACTTGGATAGCAATACATCAAGGACACGGCGCTGTTTTCAAGTTCAAATTCTGTCACGGCATCTTCTCATTTCAACTCTCGGCATGATTATCCTCAGTTTATATCCGCTGCTCTTCAAGTCAAACTCGGCGCCGATTCGATTTCGCCCAAGGAAACCCTGGCAACCACTCCAGTCTTTGATATTTCCCGTCTACTCCGACATGTTGACTCACGAATTTTTTTAAGCATCCTCAGCCAGCTTTCTTCGGGCCAACTTATACAGTTTCACAAAAGTCATGTTTCGCTCCGATTTATCGATATTACAATACAGTTTGCATGGTATACATGATGCACCACCGATTATTCCAGTCATTTCAGAAATCACGAGAACCCTGCCGTTGCCACATGAACTCCATCATCATGCGTTAAAAACCTGTTTCGCCGTACTTGTCCGCCTCAAAAGTATCTCTCCAGAACCAATCCCTACGACCGCGGCACATGGGTACCCAGCTCATACGATTCCGTCTGCTGCGGTCCCCCATACCCGTAAGCAGCGTGAATTCCATAATGGGGCGATGCATTCGTCGACGAGCTGTAGCTTGGAGGGGTGGCCGACCGCGGACTCACCTGGTACCCAGATGCTGGGGCCAATAGCTCTTGAGGAGGCTGGGTTGGTCTCAGATTCGGTCCGTACACGGCATCGCCCTGTAGCTCGGATTTCGGCCAGTGCTGTAGAGGCAGTTCTGACGGGAGAGACGTGGCATTCCCTTGCAGTTCCGGGCGCGGAGTGTGTGACGGCGTGGACAACTCGGCAACACCATGATTCGGATACTTGGACGGGTCGAATTCTCCTGCGCGAGCATCTGTGTCGCCGCCAGGGAGCTGTTCTCCTCGCTGTTTGCGTCGGTTGCGGCGTTTAAAGAACCATACCAGACCAGCGACGAGCACAATGACGACGACTGCTCCCAGGACCGAGGCTGCAATCACGGCCACCTTGTTCACCTTGTTCCCGTCATTGCCCGAGCCGCTTTTGTCTCGTCCTCCTTCACCGCCGCCGGTTTCCAAAGGGATAGAGGAACCGGCCTGTGTCCGCGATGAAACTCTGGCTGCCGACGACTCAGAAATAGACTCGGACACGGTGGCGACAACCTTGCTTTCAGCTGCGCTGCAGTAATAGTCCAAGACGTTCACAGCCGACGTCACATCGTCAATTGCCGTGCTCGAGCAATACCCCTTGACACTAGACGTCAACGTGCTCGATATCTTGCCGCGCATGCCCGACTTGATGCATATGCACGAGGCAAGGGCTTGTGGCCCCGAGCCGCACAGCCAGTCTGTTTGCTGTGTCCGGCATTAGCAGGACTTGTTCTGTTTTCAGCAAAAAAGAAGGGAGGAGAGACGTACGCCCTGCACCACATAGGACATGGCACTCTGGGCACAGGAGCGGAGAGACTTGAACTGCGGCAACGCAGTCACATAGTATGTCACTGTACCAACCATGGTTAAAAAGACCGTTGTGCCCAGGGATAAATACCGCCAGACTATATATGTACTTACTGTCACCAGGGGGGCGCGGCGGGCCAGCAAACGAAGTCGTACCGCTGTTCATGGCACAGTAGTCGTTGAAGAAGCCCTGGGCCGCAGTCACGTCCTCGTCGTTTGAGCAAGACGACCGCACCGATCTGCTCATGGTCTCGCTGACAAGTTTAGCTCTGTCCGTGTTGCAGACACAAGGCGCGTACAGGCTCGCATCCCGGGGGCACTTTGACAAGAACTGCAATTCTGCTTCATCAGCCCGCGGCCTCGTCTCGTCGGCGGCGCGGTCGGCCGAGCACAAAACGTACCTCGCCTATCACGGCGTAAGAGAGTCCCGACTGCGCGCACGACGGCAGGTGGGATATCTGCGGGATTTCGGTAATGGAGGCGTAGACCTTGTTCGCGGTGGGCGTGGCAAACGTGACGGTGCTCTCGGGATGGCAGTACTTGTCCATGATTCTGGACGCGCTCCATGCGTCGCTCGTTCCCGCGGCCGTGCCGCAGCCCGAGGATATGTCCGAGTTGATGCGCGAGGCGACGTGGTTGAACTCGCTGGTGTTGCGGCAGATGCACGACTGCAGGGCGGCTTGCCCGTCGCCGCACCTCGTCGACATTGTTTCCAGCGCGACATTGTACGAAATGGCGCTGGAAGCACACGGTGCCTTGTAATTTGTCGGCGGTTAGCTGGGTCTTGCGCAAAGACAGCGGTGGCTGCGTACCAAGTAGGTAAAGATTTCAATGTCCGTCACGTAGACAATGTCGACGGACCAAACGGCGACGGGCCAAAAGGCCGCCCAGGACAAGATGGTCCAGCTCCAAGAAGCCATGGTCGGCTCTCGTCGAATGGCCGCAGGGTGGAAGATGAAAATTTCGAGAGTCGGGGACTGCAAAATCCGCCGCTCCATGGACCATCACGCTCAACCCCGGGCCTCCTCGCTGCTCAGGTCTGCCTGCCACAGAGCCAAGCACAGCCCATGACCCGATTTGACATCTCGTCAATCTTTCGACGCATGCATCGTGCCTGGCCATTACCCCAAACCGCCGCCATGCGGTTCAGCTGCCCCGTTCTGGCGGCCGCTTCGTGACACCATTCGATGCCTTGGCCACGGCCAAGCTTGCTTGAGCATGCTAAAAGCGCCCAAAGACCATCGAGGACCTGCTTGCCCCTGGGAGCTGAACACACCGGTTGACCGAGGTCCACATCAAGCCTCGTGAGGATTGGCTGTTGGCGTCATCAGTCCGTGTGTGCATGTGTGTCCGCAGGCCGTGCCGCGCGGAACCAGATTCCTTTACCTTGCCGCGGTAGTTTTCCGGGGTTCAAGTGTTGGCAGATTCCAAGTCACCAGATCGTGGCAGACACGATACATTCAATACAAGTGTCGTCTGGTGGCAAGGAAAGCTCGCGACGGGCTCAGCCCAACTACGGCCGCGATGACAGACCTACCATTGTTCGTGCTGGGCGGTTTGATACATCTTGCGAGACAGTTGATCAACTTGGTTCAAGTGTATTACCAGCATCACCAAGGAATACACGGGTCTACCAACTTGTTTCATCTCTGCGTCGATTGATGAATGCAGCCGCTCACTCCCGGCGTATAGTTACAGCGCCCGGCAATATCATGAGCCGATGGACAGGTGCATGTCCGGCGATTACTAAAGGATCAATGTATTTGAAGCAGAGAGTTGGGTCTCATCTACTTCAATGTTGCTTCTTGGCGCCTTGGCAGCATTTCCCCTGCACTACTTTCTCCGAAACGCTACCAGACGCGCATAACTATTTCCTATTTCCGAATATAGTAAATACAAGTGTAGTTGATCATCTACTGTATTTCAAAGATAATTATAACGTAGACTAGTATATTCAAAATACATTGACAGGCTGTTGATTTAAGGCCAATTCTGGCTTGCCGTGTTTAAAATATATTTCCCATCACATCACCATTTAATCTGAATACTACTGGCCTTTTCAGAGTACTAGAAATTCATAGAAATTCATAATAAAATTCTTATTGTACAAAGAACATTGGCCAAAAATGTACCATCGCCAACGCAACATGCAACAAAGCACCCTCCGCAATCGACGTTGCAATGGTGTCCTATCAAACAAGCACGCAATTCAAGCCGCATTTTTTTTCCGGCTGGCGAATAAAGTATATTTTATCCCGTTCCCGTTATCTGTACCTTGTACCTGCAATTACTGAAACAAGGGCTTATCACACCGTTACACGGCAGCCGAGATCACGAGACCTCGTGCCGTGCCTTAGGCTCTGACCGACTTCTTGTATAAATAGAGCTCTTTGGTCCGCCTGAGGCCTTGAGAAAACCCAGGACCTTGACTACCAAAGACTGTCACGGGATGAATTGACTCGTCACTCCAAGCCCTCATTGAACCCCTTTCACCACGTCTAGACGACCCAGAGCGCAACTCTTGAAAGCAAAGTTTCAACTTGACGTGGACTATGGCCCGCTTTCCATAGACGGGCAGAAACATCCTGACCGAAACGGACATGATCAACGGGCTAATCCTTCCGGCATAGAAGCTTCAAGGCGTGCGAACCTTTGGTGGACGCCAGCGCAAGCCACGAGTTTGCTTCCGGAGGGGAACCGCCGGTCCTTGTTTGCTATTGCGTCCACCATCGAACCAAGTAGCAAGTGAATAAAAAGGATTACAAAGGTCAAGATTTCTGAGTCTATAGATATTTATAGCCGTCTCGGGCGCATTATTTACAGCATACGACCAACTTTCCCCCCTTCACGGCAGGCGTCTAAACGCAGCAATGGCCGACAGCAACACATCCAGCCTCAAAATAGCTCTGGTTGCCGAGCAGAGGTCGACGTACCTCAAGCTTGGCTACACCAACGAGGAGTGTGCCGCGCTGACGCACGACGGTGAAGTCAAGGCTGTTGCAGCCGCGCTCCAAGGCCTGGGCCATCATGTCACGCTCGTCCCGGGGGTCTCGTCGCTCGTCGAGCACCTCGCGGCCGGGCGACACAAGAACTGGGACCTGGTGTTCAACATGGCCCAAGGCTTCCATGGTCCCGCGAGAGAGTCGCACGTACCGGCACTGCTGGAGGCCTTTCTGATCCCATACACGTTTTCCGACGCCGCAACCATGGCACTGTGTCAGAACAAGGCAAATACAAAGGTCAGTGCTGCACCGAGTATATATTCTTGCGTGTGGAAACTAAACCAAGGCTAGATCATCCTGGAGCATCACGGCGTCCCCAACGCCCCCTTCATGGTCATCCCCAGCGAGCACCTGAGCCTCTTGAACCATGCCACGCTGCCCCCCAAGTATCCCCTCTTTGTCAAGCCCGCCACGGAGGGCTCGTCCAAGGGAATCGACAGATTCAACAAGGTGAACAACTATGCGGAGCTGGAGCTGGCAGTCCAGAAGCTCAAGGCCAAGTTCCCCGGCCAGGACATACTGGTCGAGTCGTTCCTGTCCGGGAGAGAATTCACGGTGAGCATTCTCGGGACCGGGTCCTGCAGCCGCGTCATTGGCATCAGGGAGCACATCTGGCAGACGTTCCCCGAGAACGGGAACGGGTACCAGGCGACGCAGGAGTTTGCCTGCTGGAAGAGCAAGCTCAGCGAGGGGTGTCTGCTGCGCTACAACGACGCCCACGACATGGACGACGCCCAGGTCAAGGCCGCGTGCCAAGTCGCCTTGGACACTTGGACGGCGTTGGGCTGCCGCGACGCCGGACGCGTCGACATTCGCTTCAGCTCCGACGATGCCAACGGCGTCCCGAATGTACTAGAGGTGAGTGCTCTTGAACTTGCCGGCGGCGAATTCACAGTTGACCTCATGTTGCTCAGGTGAACCCGATTGCTGGCCTGCTTCCGGGCCACTCGCCGCTTCCAGCGAGCGCCGAGGAGAACGGGCTCTCGTTCGAGTCGCTGTTGACGGCTATCCTCGAGAGCGCTCTCAGCCGCAGTGTTCCAGACAGTTCCGCTTGGGGTCCTTGACGGCGACGACACCCGGGGCAGGATGCCGTTTGCGAGCGACATGGAGGCTTTGGTACATGGTCCCCGGGTCGCACAGTCACCAAATGCTTTGCGGCAGCTGGCGTCATTGGATTAAAAAAAAAAGACTACATGAGCTTCGCGGGCCCCAGTGGTGACAATGGGCCGTTGAGAAACACAGAGCTAAAGGTAATCGAATTCTATTTGTTGGTCGTGCCGAATCACGTTTGAGCCTGCCAAGGTTCAGGGAACCGTTACACATGCCCGCCTCCCACGGAGAAAACTCCGTTATTCTCTCCTTTAGGCAGAAATGCAAGAAGTGTCCTTTTTGTCTCAGCCGTGCCATGCAGTCGTGCTGTGTGGCGTGCCGGAAGCGGGAAGCCATCAACGGTCGAGGCGCTTCCAAGGACGCTGAGTACGACAGCAAAGTGAGACATTGAGTACTACCAGACTGTAAACGGTCCCATTGTGTCCTCGCAGACGCAGAGCCCAACAGCTGCTGCCCTGCCCGATGAAGCTCTTCCCTCGGAGCACACCTTGGCATTCCCTCCTTTTGCCTTGATGCGGTGAAGTCGTGACGAAAGGCAGGTGTCATGATTGTGCAATAACAGACTTTTGAAAGCTTACTCCTCACCCTCAGAGTGGGATGAACTGGTTAGACGGTGGCGTTTTCCTAGCGACATGTGCCGAGCTTCACGGGCCAAAGGCGTCCGACGCCCCAAGTGCTTACGTCTCAGGTGATGTCAAGTAGTTGAATTTACTTTTGGTTGCGAGAAAGTAAATGTTACACAAAGCTTATCATGCCTATACGATATTCCGAAAAAGTATATAGTATTTTCATATAAATCAAATTTTGGTAAAATACTCTTGTCTTATCATCATTCTTGTATTGATAGTAGACACTTGAATTCATTGCCAACTTGTTGATAGAATTCCGTTTTACTTTGTGTCATGTGTACTACACACCTAGGTACCTAGAGAATAGATATTTTTTTCCAGGCACACTACCTGGACCCTGCGTGATGTGATGCAAGACGACAGTTGTTGCTGCCAACGAAACCAAAAGCCCCATGCCGCCACTACACCGAGTGTTGGTTCTGGACAAAGTTTGCTGCAGACGAGATGCCTCTTAAACTTTGTAATTTGTGGGTAGGGATGCTTTGAACAGACATGATCCCAAGTATAAAGAACACGGGGGTGTCTCCAACTCGAGAGCGAAGCTCGCTCGCCCAGCAGCAGGATCCATCTCGCCATCTTTTATTCTGCCATCCAACTCGCCCTGACAAGGAATTGTATGTCCTTCTGCCCAACATGTCTTATGAGTACTACCCCATCACCGGCATCCCGGTACCACCGGGGGAAGTAACCCCCGCAAGGCGGGAGCTTTCCAGCTGGTCGACGTCCACGGTCCCCGAGGACCAAATCCAAGTGTCCCTTTTCATTCGGGCGCTGCAGAAAATGCAGGACAAGAACCCACTGCAGGAGTTGCTGTCCTACTTTCAGATTGCCGGTGCGTACATCACGTCTTCTCTGTACCATCACTGAATGCTCACATGCATCACGGCAGGGATCCACGGATACCCCAAGGTTCCGTGGGATCATGCCGGTCAGGCCGGGTTCTACTGCACGCACGGTGTCATTACCTTTCCCACTTGGCATCGCCCGTACATGTTGTTGTATGAGGTAAAGTCCTAGATAGAGCAGCCCTGTACATGTGCCACAAAGTCCGTCTGCTCACAGCGTGCAACAGCAAGTGCTCTACAACATCATGGTCAAGGAGCTCATCCCCGGCATCACCGATGCGGCCGCCAGACAGGACTGGGAAAAGGCAGCCCAGCGATGGCGCCTCCCCTTCTGGGATTGGGCTATCCCTCAGTCAGACACGGGCAAATTTGGAGTTCCAGGAATCGTGGGACTCGAGCAGCTCAATGTCCTGAAGCTCGGGGGCAAGGACAAGGAGTCCGTCAAAAACCCTCTTTACAAGTTTACAAACAAGATCAACGGCACAGAGGTGTCCATGAACGATGCAAAAATGAAGCCATATCAGCTGAACTACGAGGAGTACGGTGGCATTGTGAGTACATGGCACAAACCCTTATCGCAACACCAGACACTGAGTATCGTCCAGTACAACAAAAGCATCGGCACCAGCCGATATGGAGATCCCGGTCGCCCTGACTGGGTACAGGGCTTTGTGGATAATTCCAAAGTCGAGGAGGCTATCAAAAATCCCAAAGCGCAGCACTGGGAGGAAGGCGTGTCGATTGCGCAAAACGTCTATCGCATCCTCACCGACGTGTACTTTAAGTCGTACGAGACATTCTCATCCACGTACCTCACTCACGACAAGGAACATCTCAAGGCCACCGAGTATCTCTCGTTGGAGATGATTCACAACAACATACATGTAGGTCCCCCCCCCCCCCCCCTGCGTTTGTCCGTCGTCGATTATGCCAGCCAAACCAACTTGACGCTCTCACCAGGTCTGGACCGGCGGCTGGGTCGAGGAGGCAACCTCCAAAGTCACTGGCGCCCCCGTCACCGCGGGACACATGGCAGATGTCCCGGTGGCCTCATTTGACCCCATTTTCTGGTTGCACCATTGGTAAGACCGGCGGATGATTCGAATGTTGTGTGTTGTGTAAATCTGCTGACAATGCCAGCAACGTCGATCGACTCCTCGCCATCTGGCAATATCTCAACCCCGACAAGTGGTTTGGCTCGGAGCCTCCGCCTACGGCTCAACATGCCGACATTACGCCACAGCCAACGGATGACCTGCCCCCTTTCCACATCAACAAGGAGGGTAAATACTACAACTCAAACGACGCTCGGTACTGCGAGAAGCTCGGATATACGTATGAGGACTTGGTAAAGACAGACATTGACAAGTTAAAGGCCGACTTGCAGGCCAAGTACGGCAAGCACACAAGGGAGCTCCAGCCCGTGTTCAAGGGCATTCCCGTCCCAGGGATCAGCGAGGACACGTTCCCAGACTACATCATCAACGTCGAATATGACCGGTACGTCTAGGCCAAACAAAACCCAACTCATCTGTAATTGACCCAAAAATGACAGGTTCGCGCTCGGCGGGGAACCATATTCCGTCGGGTTCCATCTCGAGACAACCAACGCCCAGGGCCAGACCGAGTCTCTCACCCTGGGCTCCTTCCACAACTTTACCTCTCCCGTGGTGCCAGACTGCGAGAATTGCCAAAAGCAAAAGGACAAGAGCGCCAAGTCCAAAGCCCAGGTCCCCATCACGCTGCCCCTGCACGGGCTCGTCGTAAATCCAAGCTTTCCCGACGCGAGCAGCCTGCAGCCGGACCGCGTCAATGTGCTGCTCGAGCAGCAGCTTAGGATCTCTGTGACCAAGGTATCATTGCTCGCTCCATGGCTTTTTTTCTCAATTTTTTGACTGACAGTGTTTGTAGCTTACGGGTGAACAAGTCCTCCCGACGAATCTGCCCGGATTCCATGTGACTGTCCAGGTTGGCAGGGCCAAGCAGCCCCGTGTGTCGAAGGACGTCTTTCAGCCTGATACGTACACTACCCTTCGGACGGTTCCTTTGGTAGAAGGCCTTGTTTCTAGGCTAGGTTCCAGGCTGGGGTTGGTCTGATTGTACCAGACTTTTTGAATTTGTTTGTCTCTCGTTTGGGTGTCTAAAATGGATAGTGGATTGGCCCGAGATTGAAACTGTCTAGCTAGGAATTGAGCCGTCTTTTGTTGTATGAATATGGAAATTGACACCTTTTGTTTACAAAGTACAGATTTTAGCTTGGCTGGAATACACTCGCTCGCGAGGCTTTTGCACGTCTTCCGCCCCAGAATACACGACAGGCAACTCTGTGATTCGTAATCGTCAGACTGCCGGCTGGCAAACGTGTGCCTAATAGTAGCGTAGCACTAGGGTCGGGTTACGAATTTATCGCTATTCGGGGACGTTGTTCTCCGAGAATTTTGACTAGTTATAGACCGTGACCGAGACGGCGCTCAAAACTGCGCACGGCTCGCGTCCGCCGCCGGCCAGGCCGCCTCCTCCGGCTCCGCCCGGAAGACGGAGGGGCCCGGTACTTCAAGGCCTCAGACGACCAGACGCGCCAGGCCGTCGCCGGGCGTCGCCAACTTCTACTGCACAGACGTCGGCGACGGCTGCGGCGGCAACGTGCTGGCCTGCACCGTCCCGAGCCAGAGCTACATGTTCTACTGCGACTTGCACTTCGACGACCTCCCGCCCGTCACGGCGTCGTGCCACGCCCAGGACCAGGCCACGAGGACACGCACCCGACGCAGATCCAGGGGCACCGACGATCTCGGCTACGGCTACGCTGCGATCCTGGGCCTGTCTGCGGACCAGGAGCTCAGCAATGCCGATACCTTGGCCTTGTTTGCCAATGCCATCTTCGCCAATTGTTAGGGAAACCGGGGGCATTGTGAAATGACCAGACACATGTATACACATATATATTTTGCTGCAATATACATTCATCCACTGCAAATTGACACGCTGTTCTACTGAAACGGGATTCTTCATCGCCCTGCAAGGATCTCCCGAGCAAGATATGGTCAACGGTGGTTTGGATGATTTTCCAGCAAATTGAAAGGCTGCTGTAAACCGTCAAGACCATGTGAATGCGAAGCGGACCATGAAACGGCATCCCCTGTTTGAGATTTGGCAGACGCATCTCGACATGATGAAACCGCACCCATGAGTCTGGCATGGCCATCTTTCGCCAGATGTGAAAATTCCACCCTGCCGAGGACTTGCTCCCCCGTCACATCCAGGGATGCTACCCGCCCTCCCCGTTTCAACCACCTGCTTTCAACGCCCAGATCTACCCGGCCAAGGCAACACTGAACCCTTGCCCATCTTCACCCGCATAGTCGTCCCCATCGGACAGGGTTACCGCTGTCATCAGAGAGCGTTTCATCCACGTCAGACAAACCAGGTCAAACACCATGGTGGCTGTGTTGTATCAATATCCAAGTGTGTCCCATTATTTCATATTTACAATGTGATGATACCTCCACGCCGCCCCGCGAAAAATGCTCTTGGTCCCGGCTGCGGCTTGAAAAAACCCTAGCCTGCAGCCGTTATGCTAAATATACAAGACCTGTCTGTCTATGACTGGCTGGAAAGGGACGATTCTCCCAACAATAACAAAAAAAAAAAATGGCCCATCCCAATTGCTGCTCCATTTCTCTAGCCAAAGGCCCCATCGATTAAAATCCAAAATAAAAGCAACAAACCAGCAAATGGTCTATGATGAAGGGTTGTAATTCCAAAGTCGTTTTCGCTCCGCTGCCCACCAAAGACCAACTTTTTCTGCTTCAATCAGCCAATCAGCAGCGCCATCACCATACTTGCGTCTGACTGTGGATGCTAGACTGTTGATGGACCACTCCAAAAGACGATTCAGCTCCATCGGATCCTGGCCGAGGTCCGAGAATACGTATTCCGTCTTCTTATCCAAGGGAAGGACCAGCCTCCAAGGTGTATCCGAGGATGTGATTGTGAGCATCCTACCGCCGGGGTTGACGAGACTGTAATTCCAGGCCCGCCGCCCCTTGCGCGTCGTCTCAAAGGGGCGAATCAAGGATTGGCCTTCGTAGTCTTGCACCAAGTCTGCGGCGGCGGCCGTGTCCTTTTCGTTGAGAGAGCCGGTATTCACAAGGAGGTCGAGGATGGTGGGCAAAATGCTAAGGGACGTGGCGTTGACTCTATGCTCGACTCGGGGCAATTTGGGGTGTCTAAAAGTGATTGGTACGCGAAAGTTGCTAATGTGGCCGTTCTCGTATGTGCCCGTCTTGCTAAAATCCTCCTTGAACGCTTGGCCGTGATCTCCCACGAAAATGACCAGGGTCTCGTCGGAGATGCCCTGATCGTCAAAGATCTGCATGAGCTGGCCAATCCACGCGTCGTTGAAACGGATCGTGTTTAGGTAGCTGTTGAGATCCTTGTGCGTCTGCATCAGACCATGCGCGGAACCCATGTACTCGCTCGAGTTGAACCACTTGGGCACTGCCCAAGGGTGGTGCGTGGTGCTGGTAAAGTGCGACAAGAACATGCGCTGGTTATTCGCGGTCGCATTGGTGATGTAGTCGGTCAAGTACGTTTTGAGCGCCGTTTCCGGGAACCCGAAATAATTGATCTCTTCTAGCTCGGGGTTGTTCTCGCTGTCTTGCTTGATGCGGTTCTTGTTGACAATGTGCTTGAAGCCAATCTTGGAGTCAAACTTGTCCTGCCGATCGTAACCGTCGGTGACGGCCTGGAAGAAGGCCGGGTACCACTGCTGTTCGTGGTAGTTGTCCGAAGTTGTGTTCTTCTTCAGACTGTTAAAGAGCTCGAGTATTTCGGGGAGACACGGTTGGTAGCTTTCCGTCTCGGCCTCCTCAAACATGTCAACCGGTATGGGCCAAGCGCCGCAGTGGACGGCAGCCAAACTCTTGGTTGACACACTGCTGGTGGTGAGGCCGCCAACGACATGGAGGCCGCCAAAGCCGTCCTCGGTCTTGTCGTCCCATTCCGAATATTTGCGACCAAACTCAGTGCCATTTTTGCTCTTCCAGTTACCAGACCTGCCCGTGATGCGTTCGGTGTTGGGGGAGATGTGTGACAGCAGTTCGTTGATGTCGTCGTGGTCAAGCTCGTCGTGCGACTTGATGATGAGGTCGTGGAAGCCGGAGCCCTGCTGCAGGGGAAAGAGTTCCTCTCGCATGCTCTCCATCAAGATAATGGCAATGTGCTTAATCTTGACTGAGCCGTCCTGCAACATCTTCTCCAACGGCTTCAAAACAGGATTCTCCAGGTTGCTAATCTTCATGGGATCGTTGGCGGGATTGTAGTACGGGTCCAAGACGAGCGGATCGGGACAGGAGCTGTCGTGGTGGCCCGTCGCGTTCTTGAGAAGCTCACTGACGTCGCCGGTCCTGGCCTCGAGGGTCCAGCGAGTAAAACCCTGTGGCAGCTCGGATGGCAGCCATTCGGGTTTCCTGTCTCGGTACTTTTGTATAATGTCATTCGCCGCGCCTGGCGCCCACCCCCTAAAGTTTCCCCGGGGAGCCTCCCATTTTGAGCGATCAATAAGATCGGGCAGTGGCCACGAGCTTGATGTACACTCAATCGACTTGGGGGCGAAGACGGCCAAGAGCGGTAGAGGCAACGTGGTAAACATGCGGCTGTACGGTCGCTCGGGATCAAAGACGATCAAAATGGCCAGGAATCCCAGCAGAACCATGATCCCATAGCTCCATGGAATGAAGCCTGGGCAGTGCATGGCACGCGTGGGCGCGGAATCCGTCTTGCCCAGCCGTCGGCGTGTGGTGTTGTTGGGCGGGCCATCGCAGCTGGAATCAGAATCCGAGTCGAATTCGTATTCTTGGGTGGGCAGGAGAGATGACTCGTTCTCTGCCTTTGTCAACTTGGAGAGTCCAACTTTGGATGCCGTCCATCGAATAACTGGCGACACACGGGTTAGACATTCCGTTTGCTTGGTGCCGTTTGATGGGACCAGAACAGGCAGCAGGCAGAACAAACCTGATTGTGCGTAAATCTCGACCGCAGCCAGGGCTGAGCTCACGAATTTGTACAGTCGGAACTTGACAAGCCAGGACACTACAAGGATGATGCAGGTGAATGCGAGTGGCGTCTTCCCCTCGCTCAGCAGGACCTTTCGGCCTTCCTCGCTAAAGGCAAACGTCGTCGCATCTCCCCAGTCAATCTCGCCGCCGGTTTGGTAAAAAAAGCCGAGCTGAGATGAGGCGGCGCCAAGGGTAACGAAGCTGCAGACGATGCGCAAGGGCAGGCACCCGTTAGCATGCGGCAACGCAGGAGCGGGCGCAAAGCTAGACAAACAAAGAAACAAACAACGAGACACCAAAGAAACAAAGGACGCTGGGAGAGGAAGTAAACAATGACGATGATGAACGCTTGTGTCGCCCCGTCACCAAGGCTGTTGAAGCTTAAAATTGATGGTGGCGTATTCCCGGGGTGCTAGAGGGGGGCCAAAAGGGGCTCGGGGGATGAAGCTCGCGTGCCAACTTACCAGATCAAGCAGGCCAGGCCAAAACCAAGCAAGGCAAACAGGCCATTCCTCCGACGCAGCAGAATCCAAATCAAAGTAATTAATACAAGGTCGGGGACGATGAATGTCGGCAGGCAAAAGACGAAGACGCCGGTCGGGAAGACGTGTGCGTTGAGAGAGAGGCGCAGAAGCTTGGTGGTGGTGACGGACACAAAGTAGATGGCGAACAAGAAGCAAACCAGGGGAGGATACATTACGGGCGTCCGACGGTCAGCATCGAGACAGACGGGCCACAGTCGGCGATGAAACTGGGACTTGGCTCGGACGGTTGGAAGAGACGGCCTCGAACTGCGGCTGCGCTTGGCGGATTAGCCTGGCGGTTGGAAGCAATTGCGCCGGCCAGCTAGGCGTCGTACGTTGTGCGTTGCGCGTCGGTTGTGCGTCGGGTTTGGACGATGCGGGCGGTGGACGGTGAGACGGTGATGGCAGGCCGAGGGGGTCGTAAAACGCTCGCGAAGCAGAAGCAGCAGCAGACGCAGAAGCAGCAGCCAAGGAAAAAAATAAAAAGAAGCACAAGAACTGAGCGAGAGCCGACTGCGAGCAGGTGGATTCGATCAAGGACCAGGACCAGCAGAATGCACGCATGTACTCCGTATCTAGGGCTGTGGAATCCAGAGATGGAAGGGAAGCGAAAGAACGAGCTGGTTGGAATGGCTAGACGGGCAGGGCGATGATGGGTTGATGGATTGATGGATCAGCACGACGGGTCGCAGCGGAGAACGGGGGGGAAGCACATCCAGACAGACCATCCAGGCCGGGCCGCCGCGGCTTGGATATTAGCCTGACGCTGGGCGCAAGCCAGACTCCAGATATGATGCAAGTGAAAGTGAAATATCAAAAGCTGGCGTCAAGGACAAAAGGAGTCTGGTGCTTGACTGTGCCACCTTCAAGTCGTAAAGTTTAAAAAACTCATCAAAAGATGCTCGCTTGGGTTGGCGAGGCGCGGGACTAGCCTGCTTCTGGACATGCAGCACACGAGGCGTTTGGCCTCTTGTTTTCTTTTTTTACTCTCAAGTGCTCTCTTTTCCCTTGGCCGCAAAACAACTGGCCTGGACTCGGTGCTACGACTGCTATTATTATTCAGGGCCAAACGGGGCAAGGGGCAAAGGCGACAAAGACGCAAAGACACTCGCAGGCGTCGACATCAATCAATGTACGGAGTACGGAGTACGGAGCAGTATGCCTGGGACCCGATACTCCTTTCTCCCTAGCTCCAAATGTCCCTGCTATGACTGCCCCAGGGAGGACGCACAATCAGAAGCGAGACGCAGGCACTCTGCTTGAAAAGAAACGAAATGATGAGCCAGATGCATGTGCCACCCTCTTTTGTGTCAACCACACGTGCAGATATCATGGGCATTTGATTCTGCCGTACTCCGTACAGGCCAGATTCCAATGCCATCAAGGGTCTGCAACCCCCCGTCTGCCTCGCCGCTGTCTGTGCTCTCCTTTCGATGTATGACAGTAACGGAGTATTCTCAAGACATTTATGCATTCAATGTTCAGCCCTCTCGGTCCACATGCTTCCATCTCCACCTCTCCACATTTTCCATCCTCGAGACCCCTCATCCACTGATTGATGGCCGCCATCCCGTCGCCCTTCCATCCTGCAACATTGAGTGTTCGGCGTCTCCTTTGCGTCTTGCGAGACATCTCAGCCCGCGACGACAGCTGGGGCCAGCCTTGAGTCGTACGTACGGAGTACATGATGCAGTCATGTTGGAGGCAAGTGCCAACGCCCTCCACATTTGGGCCACCCACAAAGCCTTTTGATTGACCGTACGAGCCAACTATTAGCGTCCGTACCATTTTAGCATCGCCGTATTCTGGAAACATTGAAACGACATCAATGGAGCCCTCAGCAGGTCTCGTCTCGCTGTCGGAAACCGCTCGCAGCGGTCAGTCCCCCCGTTCGTCCAAGCCCGCCCAGCTGCGGCCGCCGTCTTGAAACGGCAGCATCACCGCTTGCCGCCCATAATCGTCGCATCAGGCGTCGGCTCGCACACTCCCACGGCCATGCATTGCTGATCTGTCAGAAGGAACCCATACAGGTACCTGGTGCGTTGGACCAGACAAGTTTTGGACCAGCCGAAGCCCGTCCCCCCGCCAAAAATCCGTACATTAGCCTGCTGCAATGCACGTCCTGCTCGACCCCTGTTGACTGGAGTGTGGGCCAATTGATGCTGGCAATGCATGCCTGGGACAGTTTATTCCAGACTGTCGTCGAAGCTTGGCCTTGCAGTTGACAACCCATGGCCCGGCCTGGTTGTTTACGTTTGTGCTTTCCCGAGGCAGTAAAATAATTGCCCGCAGTCATCCGGGAGGGAGGGAGTTATTCCTGGCTCTCGTCTTCGCAGCAAACAATCATCAGCTCCCAATGAGGACGGGGCATAGGGGCAAACCCGAGAGAGGCACGGTCTGCCTAGTCCTCGTATGCACGGAAGTCAACCGAAGACGAGCGCGTTGGCTGGGGCCGCATAATTTCTGACGCAATGGTAGACGACTCAGTGAGTTATGCACATGCGGAGTACGATACCGAGAGTGCGAGAAAAGGGGCATCCGGCTCATGCCCGACTAGGAAGCGCACCGCCGCGCCAGCTCATAGCCCATCGTCTCTTGTTTCGGTGAGCTTGGGCGTTTTTGGCACGCGGCGGGAAGTGAGATCTGCTGATCCAGCCCTGTACCTAGCGTCACCTCGTCCTCCCAAAGCGGAAACTGGTCACGATACCCCAATGTGCTCGTCCACTCTCACTCATCGGGTCCTTGCGGCGGATTGTCCTAGTACCTCCTCGGTCCAGTCGATTGACGCATAGCGACCAACAAAATCGAACAGTGGGCCAAAGGCACAAGATCCTCACCGATATGGCAGGCAAACCCAGGGCCCCGAGCCAGAACGTGTCTGACTCGAAGGCGAACTTGAGGTGTGTCGTATCTATTGACTTGTTGGTCATTTTAAGCAGAATAGCACGAACGCGCATGATGGGCCTCTGAGAGACATTTGTTTGGACAGCGGCATCTTTGCACTTGGGCAGGGATACCGTTCCTTGAACAACTCATGGCGCCATAAATCGCCCCATAAGCCATCAATATGTTATTAATAACAGAACTGCAGGGCAATTCCAGTGCTGCACCATTATCGCAGACTTTCCCGTCGAGAAGGCTGCCTCAACCAATAATAATAATGGCCATGCTCACGCACTTTTAGCAGTGTCGGATCCAGCAGGTAGGTAATTGAATTCAACTTTATAGACACTGCATTTTATGTGTTGTGTTTATGAATCTAACATTTCGTGAGACACGTGTCGATACCAAACCTTTATAGACTCCGACAATCATGCTTGGAATAATGGTCGGCACCATATGCTACACAGGAAGATTTACTACAGGCTTATTGAATCCGAATAAATGAATCATTCTAGCCAGACTGTGTTGAGACCTCAGTAAACCATGACCATGTCTTGCTAGGTTACGGAATTGCGTCGATCTGGTCATGCACATCCCCGGCAGCAGCCGGCGGGCCAGGTTTGGGTCCCTAACAAGACTTTGTCCGCCGTATCCAGTTGAGGGAAAAGGGAGCGTTTGAAATTCCAGAATGCCGCTCTACTCGTCTACCATGTCTTGGTTATCTACAAGGTGCCACGTCGCGCTACCCTGGAGGTCAGTAGTCTACAACCAACTTTCACCCCGTCTTCTGCCATTTACCATCGTGGCTAGCCAACTAGAAAGCTCTCTTCCGCCAGATATGCCGACTTGTCCAAGTTTGCCTACTCGCCTGACGCTACTCCAAAACACAGCTACATCCCATCGAATCTACAAGCCAAACCAAGAGCATCGACTCTCAGGCTCAGTCTCGAATCGCTCCCCCCCTCGAGATGGGCCGTCACTCGAGCAATCTCGCCGCATATATACAAATGACTCCCAGCCTTGGTCAGCAGCGTCCCGTATCTTCTCACTGCGTCCCGGTCAAAGCATCCGACGGCCAGGCTGATGAATTGGCTCGTCTTGCGCCGGAAGAACAGGCAACTGCCGCAGCTTCAAAATCCACGGTGATTGCCCGCGACGGCCTGGTACGTAGGTTCGAAACGTGGCATCTGCGTCAAACCTGACGTCACGTTTTTTGAGCCGATGAAACCGAAACAGCAGCGAGCCGGTGACTTTGCGACACCACGTGCACTGGCAGGTCCCAGCCTAAGGCATGTGGTGGTGCGCGGATTGCCTTTTGTTTTCCAGAAACACCAATGGATTCTGCGTTGACTTACACAATCGTTCCAGTCGTGGTCCTCGGGAAACGTGATTATATCGCACCGACCCGCACAGACAATCCCCGGAGATGGCCGTCGGTCTCTCTGTATTCGTCATATTGCCCAGGGATGCTTTCGAGTTTGGCGAGTAGGTTCTTGTTCTTTTTTCTCTTGGCAAAGGCTTCCTGAGGACACTGGCGGCGCAATTTTCCAGGTATGCAACACGAAATCGACAAATGATTCTACATGCTCGCCCCCGCAGCACGGAAGCGCGAGCTTAATCTATTCGAAGCATTTACGCAAAGACTTGGGCACTGTTCTTTTCCTCAGCCGCACGACCGTAGTCGTGAATGTAGCAGCGTCATGTTCCCCCACCGTGGAATCAAGGCTGAGGGGGGGTTGCGCAACAATTGCCCAAACAAAGTTTCCACCCTGACTGACACCAAACACAAGACTATAAAGTTTCAACTCTAATATTCAGGTGTGTGTGTACCTATATACAATTTATCTCTTCAATACCGCCTCAATGAGCTCTAAATCTCTTGCGTTATGGAATTTACGCCATTATTTATACCCGTCTTCGTCCGCGGCAACCCTTCGTCACATTTTTCATCGAGGCTATTATCCTCTCGGAGCCCTTCTCGGCAGCCACCATGACGCCAAACTGCGGATTCACAGTCAGGGGTGCGAGAATGGAAGCGTCCACGACATGGATGTTTTGCGTGCCAATGACCTTGGTGTCGACGTCCACACACTTGCCAATGCGGCAGGAACTCGACCAGTGCTGAACGGACCCGACTGCATAAGGACTATTCGGGTCCGTGATGTACCTCCGAATCTCTTGCAGAGTTGAATTCCGCGCCAGGTTGAGAGGGGTGAGCCCCTCTTTGGCCGGAGAGGTCGGGGTTGACGGCGGGAGGTGCTGAAACAGCGAGTGAATAAATTCGGCGACGGTATCGATATCGCGCGGGTGCCCGTAATACACCCCGGCGCTTGGCTTGGCCGCAAAATTTCCATCGTCAGCGAGCTCGACGTGGCCTGAAGAGAGGAGCCCAGACGTTCCGTAAATGTTGAGGGTGATGGTGTTGTTTCCCACAAAGTCTCGGTAACCCGAAGAGCTGACTGTGCCCTGGACCCCGGATCGCGTCCCGTTGTGCTCTATATAGGTCCAGAAGACAGAGGTTTGCGACGCAAAGCTGTAGGGCCCGCTCCGTGACTCGAGATACAGGTCTCGATCCGCGGGAACCGGGTCGTCGTACTTGTAGACGTACGACTTGACGTCTGGGCTGGAGAGCACAATAAAGGTGTTGGGGTTGTCAAAGAGGCCTCTTCCCACGTCTGGCTGGACCATCCACGAGGACGCATTGTAAGGAGTGGCGGATTTTGCGGCCAGTTTCTCGAGAGCATCCTGCGGCCCGATGCCGGAGAACATGAGAATCCTGGGCGACAGCATTGCACCAGCGCTCAGCACCACTCGACCCCTCTTTGTGAGCTGGATGGCCTTTTTCTCGCCGCTGTCGAGCTCAACCACGACCGACGACGCCACGCCCTTGACGTGATTGATGTACTCGACTTGGACGCCCGTCTGTAAATGAAAGTGATTTCGGCGCAGTGCCGTCTGCAAATAGGTCCGGGTAGGCCCGCCTCGCTGCCCATCAATGTAGTTATAGACGGGCCGGCCGAAGACGCGCTTCTTCTCGTTGACCAGCCCGAGCAACGAGACGTCTTGGTAGCCAGCGTCCTCGACTATCCACTTCTTGACGGCTTCGTAGCCGCTTTGGAGGTAATACTTGTGATCCTGCGAGTAGCTTGTCAGAGCGGGCTGGCGCTTCAGGAGCCTCGCAGTCGCATTGGCCACGTCGGCGCTATGCCAACCCCTGGGATGGAAGTCGTCCCAATCCGACGCCGGAGGCTGGAAATACAAGCCGGCATTGATGGCGCTGTTGCCGCCGACGGTACATGCCTGAAAAGCATCTACCTGGCCAGGCTTGCACAACAAATTCGAGCCGCCGGCGAATATGGACGAGTCTGCTACATGTCAGGGCAAAAACACGGGCGGCCTTTTTGTCCCACGGTTTGCACTTACACAGTCCCGGAACGTCGACTCTGCTCAGGGTGGTGTTGTCCAACCAGCCGGGCCGCTCTCTGCCGCCTGTAATTCCGTACGATTGGCCTCCCTGTTGGAGCAGAAGAGTTTTGTAACCCGCCTCGCTGAGTCTGTCTGCAACAATGATGCCCGCGGTGCCGGCCCCAACAACAATCACGTCCCAAGACTGAAGCGTCCAGTTGGCGACTGCCGAGGCACGTCCGAGGGTTGCTAGGAATAACGCTCCCAGCCAGAGAGACGCTAGCAAAGTCATTTTTTTTCTGAGATTTTTCTGGCTGCGATGGACTGTCGGCTTCGAGATGTGATCCCTTGGCTCGCTGCTTGGGAAATGTCTCTATCCATCGCGACGGTGACTACACGAGTCTTTTATCTCGTCTTTGAGTGAATGGTCTCGTTTTGCTCGCTGTGGAGTCTGGACCCTTGGCGGACTCGTATCGTCCTGTGATGCAGTGCGGAGTGGATCATGGTTTGCCAGCGGCGCCAACAAAAGGAGAAGTCTGGAGATGAGATTCCGATACGAGCTGACTGCGGGAACGAATCGAGACCATGACGTCACTTGCGGCCCTGGGTAGGGATTTGGATTGGCAAGGGTCCAAGCTGATCTGACAGTGGTGCCGAGTCCCCGTCGCAACGGGCCAACGGTCAAACTGTCAAAGCTGCAGATGACGGATGCAAGAAACATGTCGCTATTAGAAGTGAAGGTTCGGTCATGTCGGGAATTGCTTTCTTTTCACGGATACTCCGTACAATCCGTCAGGCTGGAATCTCCCCCGGTTCGCAACCTTTGACTCAGCAGGCGTCTGTCGACTCGGCATTTATAGACCTGGCATTTGTCGGCTTGACGCTCGTCAGCTCGGGATCTGTCTATTCGTCATCTATCGACCAATGCCCGTAGGCTTAGAATCTGCCAACCTGGTATCCGTCAGCTTAGCATCCGTCGACTCGGCGTCGGCTCACTTGCAACCTGTCACTCGGCATCTGCCACCCTGTGTCTGCCAACCAAGCATCTGTCAGCTTAGCATCCGTCGACTCGTCATCTATCAACTCGGCGTGTCAACTCGGCACCGATTACCGCAGCTGTCGTGACACCCTGGATATTATTGTACCTGACGCCCAATTAACGGGACTCGGCAGCATGGTTCGCGGCCCATGGATTAATTCAAACACTACACATGGTGCTGATACAGCAAGAGTTACACTACCTCAAGCGACAGTCAATCTGGGCGGGAGAATACATCATTCAGTTCCCGCAGGCCAGTCCTCGGCTCAATTTTATTACATCACAAAGACTTCTACAACAATATCCAGCTGGAAACATGCTAGCAACACCACATGTATCGACGCACAGAAAGCCAAAAATGGCTTGACAAACCAGTATCGTGGCCAAAGCTAGATCATGCATTATGCATGGACCCATGGACCCTGTACTGACAACAATTTTGGGCATTGGCCTCTACGCGAACCAACATCATGGTCGCGACATCTCAGCGCCCCCAAAGCACATCATCGCGTACTACCCTACCTTGTCAAACGTGATTATGCCTTCATTTATATCCCGCCCCGGCAGCGAAAGGGTTATTTCCAAGGCGGCCACCCGCCCACCGACATCAAACTTGAAGTGTCCGCCCCCATAGCCGGGGCTGTCCTCGACGTCTGGATCCCATACATGAGCAATCCAATAGTCGCCAGAAACGTGCTCGAAGCGAGTCTCGCCCAGGGACGCTCTGTCACGGCGACGGGCTACCAAAATCGTCCGCGTCCCAGAGCTCTTGTCAGTCTCGGCTTCTTCTGTGAGATACATCATGCCGTAGCCTGACTCGTAGTACCTTCCTAATAATTGGCTTTGGGATGCAGTGGCCGGCAGCGGAGTCGTTGGTCTTTCTGGATAGAGGACATCTCTTGGGTGCGTGAGAATATACTCGTTCCGCCGCCCATCTTCTCCTATCCTAGACGAGCCGCCCAGTCAGCACATGTAATTCTTAATCTTCACTCGACTTCTCTTTTTTTCTTCTTTCTCGACGGGCGTGTTTTGGCGCAGCATTGTTTGTCGCCGCACACGGTGATCAACTTACTTGTCAGCAGCTCTGTATCGATCTTTGGGGGAAACGCCCAACCTATCCTCCAGCAATCGAAGCGAAAGAATGGTATCCAAGGAACGCGAAGCGGCTCCAGAATTGGAAAATACCACGACTCCGTACTTCAAGCTAGGTAGCCACATGACTTGCGCGCCGCAAGACGCCGTGGTTCCCCCATGCTTGTAAGCTACAGCACCGTGCAAGATTGTCCTCTCCCAGGCCAGGCCGTACAAGGTGACGCCTGGTCAGGGTGCTTGATATCACGGTGGACGGCGCTCGAGAATGGCTCCGCTTCACGCAGCAGGCATTTCAGCCATTTCGCATAGTCAGTGACGGATGACACAACAGCACCGGTCCCGGAGAACAGGTCCAGGGGCTCGTGTGACACGGGAACAAAGTCTCGTTTCCTGGGATGCCAGTACTACTCCATGGACAGGCGGTCTGGGGTCTTGTGGCCCTCGCCGGCCCCGAATAATGCGCTGTTCATCCCCAGCGGCGCCCAGGTGTGTTGCCGCAACACATGCTCCAGCTCGTTTCCCGTCAGAACCTCAATGACGTGCGAGAAGACGCCAAACATAAGACTAGAATTCTGCGGCTTGACTCGTGGCTCCTCGCTGGGACAGCGCGGCAGCAGTGAATGCTTTGGTTGTCGAGCTCGTGGACCAGGGCGTACCTGAAGTAGCCTTTGTGTTTGGCAGCGTCGCAAAGCCGAATCCCTGCAAACATTCAACGTCCGTTTCGACTACATTCCCGGCCTTTGGGACGGTGCCGGTGCCGATGCTGGTGGCATGACGCGAACCTCGGAAAAGATTCCGTCGCCGTCGACTACGGCAATCGAACCCAGGAGGGGCCAACGTCGAGCAAAAGGATCAACGATCAACTTGGCGAAAGAATTGCGGGATTAGTTCGGTGACTGCGTCATGTTATTTTGTCTTGTGAGGCATGGAGTTGAAGATTTGCCATGGCGCGACCAAAGTATAACACCGAGTCGAATGATTCTCTGGTTAATAGAGTATACGCACGCGGGGCGTTGAAGACAAGTAGCTCTCTGCTTTGGGACTCATACGGATTGTCCTCGCTCTACTCAACCTTAGGCGCAACACTTGCCGAGTTTCCAGCCAATACAATACGTTGCAAATCCATGCGCATGGCCTTTTTGAGATGCTCATCGGCATAACGTCGATGTGCCACTCACAACTGAATCACACTGCTGCTTGTCCAGCCTGTGGTGTAATACCGAGGAACGGAATATCGGTGGACTTGAGTCGAGGTCAACGATTTGGAAGTGGCGGCTTGTAGTTGCAGTTCCCGTGTGCAGATTGAATATCCCAACTGAGACAGCGGCATAACCAGGCGAAGCCGAAGCCAAGCGCAGCGAGCAATATTGACTTCTTTTAAAAGCAACTGCAGTTTTGACGAGCAATTAAGCTGCCTCCAATTGGGGGATATTCACCATTGTCCAACATTGATGCAGCATCAGGCCTGCTTACCTCGGGCATCTCCACGCCGGTCAAGGTGGACTGGGAAGAAATCACATGCAGGTTTATTCTACAGGAAAGTCCACGCATAGGATGAAAATATCTAGTGCCCTCACCGCTCTCACCTACCCGCAACAGGTCTTACGGACAGGGTTTGCGGCCTTGTGCCTCATCAATCATTGCTTGTGGTGTAACCAAGTGCAATGCATACCGGAAATAGCCCAAAACAATTCCTGTAACCAAAAAGCAAAACCCACAGCCGCACCTGGGTAGTACTACCACTCACGGCGGCCAAAGACTTACCCGGACCACAGCGGAGTGAGTGAAACCTCGTCATGCATGTCTCACGCGCTGCTGACAGAACTTGCATGGCAACGAACCTTCGACTCTGCGCGGGAGCATCGCGTCGCCAACTTGCCGCGGGAAACAGTTAAAAGCCCATCTCCGCCCGAGCCACCGAGTAGTAATAGCTTGTATCAAGGAGGCATCAAGTACACCTGGCTGAACACTAGCACCAGGCCAATGGCCGCAAAATTCGTTCAACCGCCTCTTCCTGCTTTGACATGTTGTGATGCGACAAGCCGCGCCGGAGCTGGTCGTGATCGTCTGATCCATCCTTCCATCGGCTGGCGTAGAAGCTCTGGGCCCTTCCTTGAGCCACGTCCGAATCTTGTCGCCACCAATTTCGAGGCTACACAAAGTTGCGCCCTGTGAAGAGGCGGGCTAATTTCGGCTTCCTCCAGGGCACCAAAGATGCTGTAGACGCGTTGAGACACGGACGTCATGCTGACCTGTGATCGCAGCGGCGGCGACCTCGGACGCGCGAACTGGTTTCTTTTGGTAAAATTGCAAAGGGCACTGCAAGACGCCACGAGCGGAGATTGATTGGTCTTATTTTTGTCCAAAGCTCTTCCATGCTCTGCAAGTCATCTACGGAGTACATCTCAGTGCTTCGTGCGGTTGCCGTTGCTCTATGAAGCTTATACGCCTCATGGTTCGTCATGGCTTAACAATTCGAGGACCTCATTTTCCAAGCTATACACGTGAGAATGGGAGATTGGTTCCACCAGGATGAGCAGGCGTCGCCGCCGCCACCATAGTCCCGACTGGAAGCCTTTGCACCGCGCAACAATGTTTACTATGGCTGACCTTGTTTTTTGGGGTCCAGCTTGAAGCCGATGGGAAGAGCAGCACAATATCAAGGGCTGGGGCTCAATAGAAACGAGGGAGCAAGGATGCGACGGCAAGCCCATGTGTTGGTGCCCTGGGAGACATCAAGCAACGCCACGCAAAGGGATGGCACGCCTCCTTGTTGCGCCCCTCAGCGCCCCCCCCCCCCCCCCCCCCCGGGTAATGCTTGTTTTTTCTCTTCATGATGTAAGTGCAGCTGCTTATGCCCCGTCATTCATGGCGAGTATTGTCTCCGCGGACGGTGGAAGCTGGCAACTACATCATCATGACTCCGAAGAGGGCCATGGCAATGGCCTCATTCTCTGCCCTCGCTGCTCCGTCGTCGGGCTTGAACCATGTAATTATAGCCACTTGCAGCTTACCCCAACACACGATACGCGCCGCATCTCAGCTCGACTGTTTGGGGGTTGCTTCACCTTGCTACGGCAGCGGCAGCGTGCTAGGCAGCAGCTTTCGAGCCTGGCAATAGCCTGACATGGCTTTACTTCCGTACATGTAGTCAATCAGCCATCGAGTTGGGTTTTCCCTCGTCTCTTCCCCACTCAAGGCGTGCTTACTGACGCTAGTGCCGACAATGCCGTTCATCAAGAGACTTGGCAACCTTGAAGGGTTGTGGAGTAGACAACAACGTGCCAGCCTGTGTCCGGGGATTTCAACCTCATCTCTTGGCATCTCTCTGCTCTGGCTGCTCGCGACTATGCAAAGCACTACTACGTACAACTGCTCCTGTTTACCACCGTGACCGCGAAGAGAATGGCGCAGCTGGCTACCGGGCCATCCCATGGTCAGCTCTTCCTTGCTTTTGCCCATTTCCCCCTCCAACACCAAACCCCGAAAAGCCACAGCACATGGTCGAAATGCTGCTGCCTAATGTTCTGTGTGTGCATGTTGGTGCGAGTTCCTCTTTGTTTTACGACGCCTGGGGTGACACAAGAGGCACCAGTTCAACGGCAGCCACCGACGCGGCACACGGGCAGCTTCAAGCAAAATTTACTCCGTAGTTGCCCCCAGCACCCACGAGTTGCGACCAGTTGGGCATCACGCCTCGAATCTCACCCGTGCTGGTCATGTGGCCCGATGCTTGCCATGGCACCACTTGCGGCCCTTGCTGCAGGCTGACAGACTAGCAAAACCCGTGGGGGTGTGGCCTGCGATGCCGTTTTATAGGTCCAACTGCCGTTGTATCACAGGAGGGCTTGGCTCAATCTGGATGGGGAACTTGGTGCAACAATCAGTTGGGTTGTTGCTGGAAAATCTCGCGCCCTCTCCGCACCCCCCCATGCAGCCACCTGCGTGATGTGGCGTCGCGTTTAATAAAGAGCCGTCATGTACGGAGTAAGACGCGGAAATATAACATCGAGTCCAGTTGCTTTACCTTGCTCCCGGTCCCTTGGCGGGTTTCTTTTCTTTCCATGACTGCTGAATCAAATAGCATCGCCAACCCGACCGCCCTCTTCAACTCACCACGCTATTGGCACAAGACGAGCAGTTCGCCATGGCTTCTGATGCTCCGGAAAAGGCCGTAGTGGCCGATGAGTACGTACTGACCATGTTGTCCGGCTTGCTGTCCATGGATTTTGTCTTGTTGACACGCAGGCCAGGAGTGCCGATCACGCCGTTGGCAAGGAGGACTCGCACCGAAGGCGAGTGAGCCTGGTTGCAAACGTCGAGGGCGAAATCGAGAACCCCCTGAGGGACATTTCTCGGGCTGAGCTTCTTGAAAAGGTCAACCGGTTCCATAAGGACAAAGGGCTGCCGGAGGACATCCTCCCGCTCCTGAGGAAAGGCGCGCTCGTCGCGCAGAACCCTGCCGACTTTGAGGCCATTGAAGACCTGGACGAGTCTGACAAGATTGCTCTCCGCGAGGAGACTACCCACAGATGGAAGCAGCCTTGGCCCTTGTACTACACCATCATCCTCAACTCGATTGCGGCCGCCATCCAGGGGTGGGATCAGGTAAGAGTGACCGTTTGGCGCCGCCGTGCCGCCCGCCGTGCTTCCACGACAAGACCGAGACTAATGTGCATGACTGGCAGACTGGTTCCAACGGAGCCAATTTGAGCTTTCCGCAGGCTTTGGGAATTCCTGATAGCGCAGGTTCCTCGTGCGGTCCGGTAGCCAACGAAGGGGAATGCGCCAAGAATAGCTGGATCGTCGGCTTCGTTAATGCCATGCCATACATTACGATTTGTCTCTTGTAAGTCATTGGGCCACATGATGAAGAGTGCACCGTCAACCTAATGCGTCGGCAAAACATTATAGTGCCGGTTGGATCTCCGACCCCTTGAACGACTTGCTCGGCCGCCGTGGCGTCATCTTCATCGCCGCCGTCTTCTCCTTGCTCGCGCCCTTTGGTATGGGGCTATCGCAGACTTGGGGAGAGCTCGCAGTCTGCAGGTAGGCTCTCACAGGGCTCAGACACACTTGTTCCTCTCTAACTCTGCACGACAGAATGCTGCTCGGCATCGGCATGGGTCTGAAAGAGGTGACGGTGCCCGTGTTTTCCGCCGAGAACTCGCCCGCCATCATCCGCGGCGGTCTCGTCATGTCGTGGCAGATGTGGACGGCCTTTGGTACGTTTTTCAGGCTCCCTCTTTTTGTGACGAGAACACGATGCTGACAGCCCGCCCCCTGGTCAGGAATCTTCCTCGGTACGTGCGCCAACTTGGCGGTTGGCAAAACTGGCGACATCGCCTGGCGCCTGCAGTTTGCGTCGGCCTTTATCCCGGCCGTTCCCCTCGTCATTGGCGTCTTCTTCTGCCCCGAGAGTCCCCGGTGGTGTCTCAAGAAGAAGCGATATAACCAGGCGTGGAAATCGCTCCTCAGGCTCCGAAACACGCCCATGCAAGCCGCCAGAGACTTGTTCTACATCAACTGCTTGCTGGAGCAGGAGGTTGAACTCGTCAAGGAGTCTGGTCTCAAGGTGACGAGCAACGTCTTTACCCGATTCGTCGAGCTCTTCACCATCCCCCGCATCCGGCGCGCTACGTGGGCGTCTGGTATCGTCATGATTGCGCAGCAAATGTGCGGAAGTACGTGGCCCGGACTCTATCCTCTTGATGTAAATCCGCAGCAAAAGCTAACCCGGGCGTCGTTTCGCTGCAGTAAACATCATTGCCTTTTACAGCAGCACCATTTTCAAGCAAAGCGGTATCGATGACTACACTGCTCTCTGGGCGAGCTTCGGCTTCGGCCTGATCAACTTCCTCTTTGCCTGGCCGGCCGTGTGGACAATCGACACGTTTGGCCGCCGTGCGCTGTTGCTCTTTACGTTTCCCAACATGTTTTGGACACTTCTCGGTATGTACTGACACGGGCGCGCGCACCCTGAACCCTCATGCTGACCGTGGAATGCTTGTGTAGTCGCCGGTCTCTGTTACCTGATCGACAAGGGCGTTGAAAACAGCACGGCACGAATCGCCTCCGTCGCCACCTTTGTCTATCTGTTTGCCGCGTTTTATTCCCCCGGTACGTGTGCCACTAGACAGCCCTGGGCCCAGAAATGAAAGACGGCTGACAAGAATCTTTAGGCGAGGGTCCGGTGCCCTTCATGTACTCGGCAGAAGTGTTTCCCCTGTCCCATCGCGAGGTCGGCATGTCCTGGGCCGTGGCGACAAACAACTTTTGGGCTTCGGTGCTTTCGCTCACCTTCCCGCGCATGCTCAGCGCCATGACGTCCACGGGCGCGTTTGGGTTTTATGCAGGCCTGAACCTCGTGGCTCTTGTGCTCATCTTCTTGTTCGTTCCCGAGACGAAGCAAAAGACTCTAGAGGAGCTCGATTACGTCTTTGCCGTGCCTGACCGCACGCACGCCAAGTATCAGCTCGGGACCGTGCTTCCTTGGTGGTTTAGGAGGTGGTTCCTCTGGCGCCGAAACGAGACATGCCCGCCCCTGTACCACGAGGCCAAGCAGCAGACTACGGAAAAGGCCTGAGCTTGGCAGTATCGCTCGCCCCAGACGGCGAGTGTGGCCCATCTGGGGGGTCCTTGTGCCGGGGTGAAGAAGAGGGAGAACCGGGCCGCCAGAGTGGGATTCATGTGCTTTGTATCCATTCGCTGCGTTGCCGACATGGCCGGTTTTTGAAGATATCCCAGTGTCTTTGGGCTCTTTGTATTTTTGTCGATTCTGCCTGTAGCCACTCGCTTCGGGTGGGTCGGTTGGTGTAGTTTGAAACCTGTGAATTGAAATGTTTCTGCTCATTCTGTGGAGGGGGTCACGTGATCACGTCAAGGCAAACAGCCTCGCATGTGCACTTTATTCTTCTGGCCTTTTTCTTAGACCTTGCCAGATTATCGGAATAGAGTCTGGTATGATTTTGCCATGCTTGCCTTTACATTGAGCCCTTGCCTACATTCCACTTGATGTTGACCAACGCATTCACAAGCGGAGCTGGCCCTTATCCAGCACGCAATACACAACCTTGTGCATTTTACCATTCATGCTCAAGCAACAGCATAATGGGGAAATCAGACGTTCACTATCGACAGGGTGCCACGTCGCTGCGCTTTACAAAAGTTCAGTGTCCCGCGTACGCGACGTTGGTCTGCAGCTCAGATCGGCAGGTCGATGGGGAGCCGCAGATAAGAATCTGACTGCCCCGAGCGACTAGTTATGTAATCGAATGCAGGCTAGGGAACTATTGAGGCTATAATACGGACGGACCTTGGCAAGGCGTAGTTTCTTTGCAGCCTTCCTCGTTGGGGATAGTCCAAGCACCAGACGCACAACATGGGAGACCCCCCCCCAGTGCCACAATGATGCCGAAGCTCCGAATCTCTTGGCCAGAAAAGAATGCCGTATTCGGTAGTACCTCGCTGGCGCCGACAACAGCCTTGGGAACTGGCGACTTGGCGAACCAGAGGTATAACGCTGCTCAACACCAAGACACTGTTCTGTCAAGCCATCTGCCGGGATCTCCGGGCCGAAAGACAACTTGTCCGTCAAGAACAGTGGCCTTGTTTCCTCGGCCCGGAGACGACCGACGACCGACGACCGACGACCGACGACCTCAAGGTCCTGTTCTTCGGCACTGCCGCCCTTTCGGGGACAGCTACGGTTGAGCGTCGACCCCGGGCCAAGTGTATTTGAGCAAACTGGGGTTGCGCTCGGCACCTGCCGGATGTGGACGATGCCATGGAGCACAACCTCTTTGAACAGAGGCGTAGGGCAGAACGGAGGGCTCGAGTCGGTTGCCGCAGGCGCCACCCCTGATGTAACGGTAGGTCCCGTCACTCCATCGACACGCGCACGCTTCTCGAAGCCGTTCCGCAAATGATAAGGATGAACGCTCGGGCAGGGCTAAAAGAAGAAGGTGACGGTGAAGGTCAATTCGGCTAGGCATGGCCATCGCGAAATCGCAAGTGTATTTAATAAGACTGCTCGTGCGTATGGCTTTTTCTTTTTTGCCCCAGGGGGTTGGCCGTCCAAGAAACACCAGCGCTCTTTCATGATAATAACAATGCCTTTGTTAGTCGCAGTTTTGGCCGGGCTGTTGAGCGGTGCCAGTGCCGCCGCCAACCTCGTCCAACACGAAAATGTCCCCCAACTGCCGCAAGGATGGGCCCGGATGGACGCCTCGCTCGACCCGGACCAGCCCTTCAGACTGTCCATTGCCCTGAGACAGCCAGAGATTCACCACCTGGCCTCCAAGTTCGCCCCCGGCTCCGGCCACCTCTCCCTGGACGAGGTCCGTACGCTGCGGGCGCCCGACCCGAAAGACGCCGCCGCCGTCGTCGACTGGCTCCGTGAAAACGGCATCCACGACACCGTGACAAAGGACGACTGGATCCACGTCAACACGACCGTCAGCAACGCCGAGAGCCTGCTCAGCACCCAGCTCCAGCGCTACTCGTTTGACGGCAAGGTGTCCATGGTCCGGGCCCGGCAGTACTCGGTGCCGTCGCACCTCTCCGACGCCATCAGCTTCATCAACCCCATCTCCAACTTCATGACGCCGCTGCGGGAGCCCATGACGCCCCCGCCCGCCCGGGACGCCCGCGACCGACGCGCGACCGCCGCCTGCGCCGGCACCGTGACGCCCAAGTGCCTGCGCCAGCTGTACAACATGCACTACAAGGCCCCCGGCAACTCGTCCCAGGTCCGCCTCGGGGTGAGCGGCTACCTCGAGGAGCACTCCAACCACGCGGACGTCCGGGACTTCCTCCGGCAGCAGGCCCCGGAGCTCCCCCGCTACGACTTCAAGGTGGAGCTGGTCAACGGCGGCACCGACCCCCAGGACCGGCTCACGGCCGGCGGCGAGGCCCAGCTCGACCTCGAGTACGTCATGGGCCTCGGCTTCCCGTCCCAGGTCACCTACTACGCGACCGGCGGCCGCGGCGAGAAGATTGGCGACGACGGCAAGCCCGTCACGGGCAAGAAGCTCGACAACGAGCCCTACCTCGAGTTCATCCAGGCGCTGCTCGACAAGCCCGACGACGAGGTGCCGCACGTGCTGTCCGTGTCCTACGGCGACGACGAGCTGTCGGTGCCCCGGCCCTACGCCGAGCGCGTCTGCAGCATGCTCGGCCTCCTGACCAAGCGCGGCACCTCCATTATCCACTCGACCGGGGACGGCGGCTCGGCCGGCGGCCGCGTGGGCAACTGCCGCACCAAGGACGGCACCAACAAAAAGGTCACCATGTCCACGTTTCCCGCGTCGTGTCCGTGGGTGACGGCCGTGGGCGCCACCACCAACGCCGCCGAGCCCCCCTCCGGCGCTGGCTTCAGTTCCGGCGGCTTCTCCCAGTACTTTGAGCGGCCCGCGTGGCAGGCGGCCGCCGTGGACAAATACGCCGAGGAGATTAACGGCCACCTAGACGGGTACTACAACGCCAGCATGAGGGCCGTGCCGGACATCTCGGCCGTGGGGACCTACTTCCGGGTGATTGTTGGCGGCCGCAGTAAGCTCCTCGAGGGCACCAGCGCGAGCGCGCCCGTATTTGCAGCCATGATCTCCCTCATCAACGATGCCCGCCTGCGAAAGGGGAAGCCCTCGCTGGGGTGGCTCAACGAGATCTTGTACTCGGACAAGGTGACCCCTCTGCTGCAGGACATCACCGAGGGCCAGAGCTACTCGTGCAAGTGGGACGGCGTCAGCCCCGGTGGCTGGCCGGCCAAGCAGGGATGGGACGCCATCACCGGCCTCGGCGTGCCAAACGACTTTGCCAAGTTCCTCGAAGTTCTCGAGGACGTGTGATGGCTAAGGGGGAGAGATGCAGTGAATTTGTAAGAGAAAAAAAAATAGTAATGCCAGTTCTCTAATTTGCCACCATGCCATCGTCTTATGCATATATGTATATCTATGTAATGTACACGCTCCATGTGATTTATATGAACAAACCTCCCGACTCTCAACTTGATCGGCAGGCAAAGGGGCTGTGAGCCGAGCCGTCATTCGTCTCTTTGATCTGCGAAAACCAAGTCAGCCCACTGAACAAGCGCGCAAAAAAAGACGAGCGGAATTTTCCCAAACTTACAATATCAACAATGGTGGAATAGGTGCCGGCAACAAGCGTCACGGCGCCAATGACGAATGCCACGATGCTGCCGAGGCTGATGAGCAAATTCCGCCCGGAATACCACTTTCCCCGGCAGAGCAGCTTGAACCACATGATGGCGGGGATCCAAAACGAGAAGCCCGACACAAAAAGCGCCGACGCCAGGGAGAGCAGGTCGGAAAAGATGGGAATGGCCTCGGCAATGACCCACGCAACGATGGTGAAGATGATGACGAGGCCGATCCACGACGCCCAGCCCCGCGGCGTCTTGATGTACCGCAGGACCGAGTTCTTGAACATGCGGCCGTGGATGTAGCGGAGGGCCACGGTCGAGTTGATGGAGCCCGAGATGAAAATGACGGGCAGCGCGACGCCAAACGCAATCTTGGAGATGAGCGGCCCCGCCGACAAGAGGGCGGGCGACTGGACCGACGGGCCGATAAAGGCGTAGCACAGGGCGCCGGTGAGGGTGTAGATGGCAATCTGGATCAGGCCCGAGGCCCAGATGGACTTCATGTAGTCGGTAGGCGTGTGCATCTCGTCCATAAAGGAGAACTGGCCGATGGCGAAGCTAAAAGCAAAGATGATGTTGCTCACGGCCACAAACGCCTGCGAAAAGGTCACGCCCTCCTTGGGCCAGGCCGACCACGCGACGCCCGACAGGCCGCCGGGCCCGTCGCGCGCCTGGATGCCCGTGGCGATGATGGTGATGCCGACGGCGGCCACAATGGACCCAAAGTCAATGTAGCCCAGGATGGCGACCTCGGTGAAGGACGGCGGGATGGCCAGGATCAGCAGGATGACGGCCGACACCGCCGAGAAGACAATGGAGCAGGTGCGGCCGTCGTTGAGGTCGCTGAGCGCGATGCTGCCCGTGAGGGCGTGCGACCCGACCACCATGACCAGCTCGAGCACCAGCGCCGCGCCAAACACCTCGTAGCCGAACCGGCCCAGCAGCAGCCTGCCGGCGTCGGCGTAGCTGGCCGTCTCCGGGTACTTGAGCTTGACCTGGCCGACGAGCCAGCTCGTGAAGATGGCAATGAAGCCCAGCGTGATGGTGAGGAAGACGCCGGCAAACATGCCCAGCGTGTGGTATGCGGCCGGCAGGCTGAGGGCGCCCAGGGCCACGGCCTCGACAATGGTGACGACGGCGAGCCGCTTCCATCCCAGGCGGTGGAAATGGGCGTTGCCCGCGGCCGCGATTTGCTTCAGGCGGTCCTGGTCCATTTCCTCGCTCGTCTCGCCAAAGATGTCGGTGTCGGCCAGGCCCAGCGGATGGCTTGGGGACGGCGCCGGTGGCGTCGCGGCTGACGGCTTCCCGGAGTCGGCGCTGGCCTTGACGGCGGCAGTGGCAGTTGCAGGCGCAGGGGTGCTGGTGATTTGTTCAGCCATGATGGGGGGAGAGTTTTCGAGAAGGGTGGTGGGCAAAAGAGGCTTCGAGAGAAACGATCCTCAACCCAGCGGCAAGGAGGAAGCAGCTTTGGGAGCCAGGCTGAGTTGGGAGAGACGCCGACACATCTTTAAAAAGACTGGGCGCGACGAACAATGTCAATTTGCCCGAGGGTCTCCCGTTATCTAAAGGGCGTGAAGAATTTTCTGAGAGGGCCGTGGAAAGCCGAGTCATGGAGACTCCATGTTGGCATAGATAGCGGATGGGCAGGGGGGTGTGGCGCGTATTCTGGGCCAGATGGATGGGATAGGCGCATTTTCGGCTGTTTCTGTGCAAAGAGAGGGAAGGGGGGTAAAAGCAGAGAGAGAAAAAGAGAGTAGACGAATTGTTGGCAAACCCAAGCCACGTTGGTGTTGATGCAGCTTTCCCTCCCGCTTGTCTCTCCAAAGACGGCCGGATCTCTCTCCCCTCGTTTGCGGACGCAATGTGACTCTTGTTCCATCTTTGTCCCCCAACAAACCCCAACATGGAGAAGACCCCAGCTGGAGAGAATCTCGAAGAGTTTGCTCGTGGTCCCATGTAGGTCCACATCATCTGTAGCAACGGATCCGCACTCGGATAGTAGCTTATTTTGAGAATTAGTCATGACAACGACGCGGTTGAAGATTGGTCCATTGACGACGGGATTCCCCTGGGTACGGCAGAGAGCATGGAGGTGTAATGAAACGAGGGCGGGTTTGCGGAGATGGACTTGATGCGAGATATCGTCTTCGTGGTTGTACGAAAGCAGCAAGACGAGGGCCCGGCTTTGCATTCCACACGAGAGCACCCGAGACCGGCTACGCCTAATGGACATGTCTCACCCATTTTCTGCATGCGCCCGGCTCGACGACGCAGCCCCTGCCAAGATACCTGCGGCATGTCAGAGGAGAGCGAAAGAGGAAACGAGACAATGGGCGTGGTTCGTACCGACTAGTGTCGACACGACCCAGACAGCAGAGCATTGTACTAGTAGTACCAGCTTGTGCGGACAACAGCCACAAGAAAAAGTCCATGTCGATACAAAAAACACAAATCGGCAGTTGCGAGTTGATCTGTGGCACCACAGCGTCGAAAGCTCACAACCGCCCGGCATCTGCAGAAGCTCGTCCAGTACGCCCTTTGCGCGAGGCAAATGTATCCCAACATCACACCACCGGCGAGTGCACAGCCCACTCTCTTAGTCAATGTTTTTACGCGCTGCTGCGTCGTGACCCCGACGCCGGCACGCCCACCCCTGCCAACGGCGGCTCCCCAGTGTCGAGCGGTTTGATTCCGCCGGCCCTCGAGCGGGAAATGCCTCGCCGCGTCGTCGGCAGACGGGGACAAGTGTCGACATGGCCGGAGCAGCTGACGCAGTGCGCAGTGATGGCGTGCACGAGACGACGGCTTCGGTCACGGCACTGCTGCGATGCGGGACGCGCTCGGGCACGACGAACCGACAGCCGCGATTGCGAGATTGGCGGGAGACTGCTGATGCTGAGGCCGTCGTAGGAGCCTGTACTGAGCCCAGGATACGGGGCTACGGTGGAGCTGTTGCTGACGGCACGATGATTCCAGTCATTGCCTGCCTCAAAGATGCCAGCCAAGGGCATCAGCGACGGGAGACGAGCCGTGGTGTCGCCCGGAAGTTGGGCCAAGCTCGGACAGTTGATAAGGTTTGGCCTGATGTGCAGAAATAAATTGCCAAGAGGGTGCCTTTTCCTCCTGGTCTGGTGCACATACACGTGACAAGGCACCACCACCACAACCTGATCAACCACAGATTCCAGTTTCTTCATAGCGTCTGGTGTCATGACATGCATATCGCGGCGTTCATGTCTCAACTACGGGCCGACTCTCTTCTGGGTGACACAAGGGAAACGCGACGCATTTCATACGTGAAAATGGGTATAATATATGATATAATATAGAACTGTTGTTCTGAGCTAGCCAAATGCCTTTGCACGCACATACACAAAAAGAACCTCGAACAGATCTCGACCGTTAAAAAAGTCATTGTACGTCAACATTCAGTCGTACGCATCTCAAGAGAAACCATTTTTTCCCCCTCCTCTAGTCGTAAATGCCATCTCCACCATGAGCCAAGCTCGCCCGTCTTGTTGTACACTGCCCGCCCCGTCTAGGCCGTGACCTGCGCCGCGGCCGCGAGGGGAGCATTCTCAATCTGCTCAATGGTGGTGACGCCGGGGACGGCGCTGTCGACGGCGTTCTTCTCAGCGGCCTCGGGGTACCAGATGGTCCTCTGGCCCGGGCGGATGTTGCCCTGGCGGTCGTACAGGGACCGGCAGCGCACGTACTTGTCGAGCTTCCAAAAGTTCTCGCGCAGCTGGGCGGCGATGCTCTCGCGCTTGGCCTTGAGCTCGGTGGCCTTGGCGCCCGTCGGGTTCGCGATCCACTGCTTCGTCGTCGCCTCGAACTGCGCGGCGAGGTCCTCGCGGGCCTTTTGCAGCACGTCGCGCGCCGCCGTGTCCTTCATGGCGTCGTTTTCGCCGGGCACGGGCTCCTCGTACACATAATCCCAGTCCTCGTCGCCGCCTAGCTCTTTGATGATCTGCGACGGGTGGATAAACTCTTCTAGGTCCTTGCGGCCGTAGGTGAAGTGGACCTTGGCGGCGACGACGGGGTCGAGCCAGGCAGAGATGACTTTCCAGATGCCTATTTGCCGGGCGGCGTGTTAGTGGAAGCTGGTGAATACGGCGGGGGGGTTACGCCAACAGGAGGGGATTCACGTACCCTTGAAAACCCACGGGGCATTGTGGATAAGAATCGCGCCGAGGGACTCGGGATAGTTGGCCTCGAAACACTTGATGATGAATTTGACGGGGACGTAGTCCATGTTGGCCAGGGTGAAGCTGGACAGGTCAAAGATGAGAGTGGCCGTCTCGACCGGGGGATTCAGGGCCAGGCGCGCCGTCTCGATGAGATAGGTCGTGTACCTCTCCAGGCTCTCGACCGACTGGTCCGAGGCCCTGTGCAGGCGCACACGGACGTAGCTGATGGGCCGGTTCTGCCTGTCGGTGCCGTGGATGAAGCTCTTGCCAGTACGGATCTGCTTCATAAAGTCGCGGGCCAGCGCCTTGCTCTTGACCTCGCCCTTTTCCTCGTCGTTGACGAGCACCTCCTCGCCGTTGGCCATGATGTCGGCGTCGACCTTGGCCTCGTTGTGCCGCCAGTTCATGGCGGAGAACATCATGACCAGGGCCCGGTTGACGTCCCACTTGCGGGCGCGCAGGAACCGCAGGGCCAGGGCGTCTGGGTGCTCGTGCTTGACGGACCCGAGGACCATGGCGCGCAGGGACTCGGGCGACTGCGTGGCCACGACCTGCTGGAACTGCTTGACCAGGCCGAACTTGTCCTCCTCGTCGCAGGCGATGAGCTTGAGCGCCTCCTCGGGGATCGCGGGCGCAGCCGGGGCCTCGGCGGCCTTCCACCCTCCAAACAGGCCGAAGCGAGATTTCTTGGGCGACTCAATCGACGGAGCAGCCGGGGCGGCCGCCTTTTTCTGGCTGTGTTCCTGGAGGATGTCGTAGAGCTTGAAGACGGTCTGCCAGAGCTCGCGGAGCTTGGCCTCCTGCTCAGCAGTCAGGTTGCCAACATGGCCGTCGGGGATTTGGGATGCCATTTCTGATGATGCCAGGGAAATGCTATGAAGAAAATATATGTATACGGAGCGTAGTCAAAGTTGGAGAAAGCCTAACACGGCCGCAATGTTAGCATGCGTGTCGTCAAAGGGGGGGCGCAGAGCGTGCCACAACACAGAGGGACGCTAATTTCTTCTCCAAGGAGCGAGAGGCGTCCAAAGACAATGTACTGCCAGGAGGTACAAAGGCTTTGTCCCAAAGATGTAGAGGGTGAGGAGAGGTTTGAGTCGTGTCGGGATGGGGTTGCGGTGGGTTGGTGGCATTTCACTTTTCAAAAAAAAAAAAAAAAAAAAAAAAACAGCAAGCAATCAAATAGACCTTACCTAGTAAATGAGAATGGAAAGAAAAAAATGGCTCCGTCTTTTGGAAATGGGACGCCGCGTCTGCCAAGAGAATGTCAACTATCGCACCCGTGGTCCACAAGATCATACACACGGGTTTGGATTTCTCGACGGCCGGTCCAGGCACGCCCGGGAGATTTATAACAACGGGCACACGGCCACATGTGCATATGAAAGAAGACGGGCAGGGAGGCTACCGAGGCTGAACAAAATGTGATGAACAAGACAGGTGTGGGCGGCGCCAGTGCGTTTTGCGCGCGAGCGTCGTCGTGCGTCCAACGAGAACGAGTCCAAAAATATGCACGCCAGAAAAGGGCCAAAGATACGGCGAAGCTTGCGATTGGATGCCGGCGAGCCTCAGATGCGCGTCATTGGATCTGGCTGTTGGGGAAAGCGGTCATGGATGGGGATTTCGATGGAGATTGTCGATGGAGGCGGGGGGAGGCCCCAAACGTGCGGGGAGACTCGGGGTGCGCAATTCCACGGGCCTTGATTTGCTCGACGACGATCTCGACTTTTGCGTCTGGTCCGCCTGGCCAGTCCGCTCGCGCTGAGTTAGTCTGTGCTGGTGCGGGGGACAGAATCATCATGGGTGAAGATTTGGAGGCTAGGGAAGCAGAAAACACACGCAACCCACAACCCCATACTTGGTCGCAGCCAACCATCGAACCCGCACCCATCTCGGCTCCATTCTGCGTGACATTGCGCCATGAACGGACACGGCTCAACCTACAGACTGCTTTTCACGCAATTTCAGCGATTTACATTGACTTCACATGTGGTCCCTGTTTCCGAGTACTATATCTTACTCCATCTTTTCGCCACCCCGCATCCAACTGCGCCAAAATATTCATGCCAAAGAGCACGTCCATCCCTCGTGGTCCACTTTGTCCCGGCTGCTGCTGCTGTCCATGGCCGTGACCGCACATGTCCCATTTCGGCTCATGTTTGCGCAACCCGATTGTTTCAGGACGAAACCAGCCCGTTGCGGCTTTTATCAGCGATGAGCCAGCTGTGGGCTATTTGCTATTTGTAGAGTACCAGACACATCCGGATCCTACGGGACTCGTTGTTGGCCAACTGCCTCGGCTGCCTCGTCCGCATGATATCACTAGTCTAGCAGGCACCGATTGCACAAAGTCCTGACAATGGCTGTCTGTATTCTACAGTGTACAGAGTACAGACGAGCATATACATGTCAGCTGTATGTAGGCTAAAAAATGCTGCTGCCCATCTTGTGCCAGTCCGACGGCCCCGGAAATGCACCCAACTGCCATCACATATGTACCCGTGGCAAAATAATCCCATGTTGTAAAGCCGCAGTCTAGCCCCCTGTAATGAAGGTACAAGAAAGTGAGTTGCCCCAAAATGCCGAAGCCTTCCGTGTTTCTGAAGTCCCAAAAAAAGCCCGTCTAATGGCATCCCACCCCAAAGTCCCGGCACACCTCCCTCCCCTGCGCCTTTATATTCTCCACCACCCACAGCCGCGAGTTCGAAAAGACAAACACCTTGCCCGGGGCAAAGGCAAAGTTGTTGCTCATCTCGCCGACGTGGACCTTGCCCAGCAAGACTCCGCGCGGGTTCCAGATGTGCAGCCCGTCGCCGCACGCCGCCCACACGTTGCCGCGCGTGTCGCAGTGCACACCGTCCGGGAAGCCCGTGTCGGCCCACGCAAAGGTCCGCCGGTTGGCGAGGCGTCTCTTGTCGACCACGTCGTAGGCGTAGATGGTGGACGGCTGCGTGGGCTCGCGCCCAAACTGCTGGCTGCCCGTGTCGGAAATGTACAGCGTCCGCAGGTCCGGCGAGAACTCGAGGCCGTTGGGCTGCACGAAGCCGTCCGCCACGACCTGCACGATGCCCGTGGCAGGCTCGAAGCGGTACACCTGCTTGGGCTGGCTGGGCTCGGGGCGAAAGTGCTGAAAGTAGCCGTAGTCGGCGTCGGTGAACCACAGGTCACCCGTCTGCGGGTGCTGCCGCACGTCGTTGAGCGACGAGAAGCCGCGCCCGAGGAAGCTGGTCAGCAGCGGCTTGGACCTGTTGGTGTTTGGGTCGACGGCCAGCAGCTTGGAGTCGTGCTCAAAGTCGCCCTCGTCGCAGTAGACGTGCATCGGGGGCGTCGTCGTCTCGTCGTGGCGCGACCCGGGGGGGTAGTAGGTGGTGCCGCCGTTGGCCATGGCCAGATTGGGGAACTGGGTGCTGTAGAATGGGTAGTCGTCCGAGTCGAGGCTGACGACGGTGATGTTGATGTTGTCCTCGAGGCTCTGGTAGTTGGAGGCAATGTACAGCGAGTTGTCTCGGCGGTTGTAGACGCCGGCCTCGTGGAAGGCTTCCCAGGGCAGATCCCACACTTTTCGAGCCCTGGCCTCGTGTCCAATGACGTTGTAAAAGTCGTCGTGGTACGCGCGCAGTGAGATGGCTGGCGTGGACGAGTTGGCCGGCAGCAGAGAGGCAAAGTAGCCGGCATCGGTGGCCGCCGCCAAGAGGCTGATGTTGGAGATGGACATGTTGTAGCTCCCCAGAAGTAACTGGGAGATGAATCCAAACGAAAAGGGAATCAATGCCGTGGCCTCGTGGTCCGCAAACACTGGCATGACGTCGGATTTGGGCCACGCCGGCCGGCGGGCGTCTTTTATCAATAAAGATTCAACTCGCGGCGGCTTCGACTCCCGTCTTTGTGGTCAAACGTTGGATCTGGTTTTCCTTGCCAACCCCGCCGATGTGCAGATTTACGTCGTCTTGCATGGATTTAGTGGGAGGAGTTTGGCTGGGCAGAGTCCACACCGACATTACCCTTTTCAATGCCTCGTACATTTGCGCCGGCAGTTTCCACGGTAGCGAATTGGCACCAAACCAATCTGGTAGGGCTGCTCCGTGCCGCGTGCCTTTTGCCCCCCAGTGCCTGGACACGGAAAACAACATGACCAGCAAAAACGCGACGGCAGGAAATTGAGTACGGAGTGGCCAGACAGTAGCTAACCAATGGCTGGCTAATGAGGAGTGGCTGCAGGTCTTGGAACCAACCTCGTGGTGCAACTCGCATCTCTACCACTGTGGCACAGCAGAGAGAGAGGAGCTGGTTTTCATGTTTTTTTTTTTTCTTCCTTTTTCTTGGCCCAGTGATGACAATTCAACCGCCGTAAGCCCGGATCGTTTATTTCATTTGCAAGATTCGGAGATAGTCGTAGTGATAGTTTTCGTATATTGCAACTATAGACAAAACCAATGCAGGGCGTCATGGCCGCGCCAGCCGTGCTTCCGACGACAGCGACGAGGTGCCGTCGGCGTCGTGCATCTCGTCGGCTGCGCAGCCTCCCAGCGAGCTGTCTGCCGCCGTCGACGGGCGAGTCGGGGGCGCCGACCTCCCGCTGCGACTCACCGTCACGGCCGTCGTCTTGACAATCTCCGGAGGGCCGTTCTCGCAGGGTCGCTCTGCCGTGACTTGCATGCTGTACTCGGCGCCGGCGGGTGCCTGCGACGCATTCCTCAGATAGCGCTCCAGGGCCACGTCGGTCGACGCATCGTAGTTGACCGAGGACACGTCGTGGCCAGCCCGCAGGTGCTGGGAGAACTCGACCAGGCGGTTGAGCACGCTGAACTCGCACTTGAGCTTGACGCTGTACACCAGCGCCTTCCACGCCGTCTGCAGGTTGTAGTGCTCGGTGAACTGCAGGCAGAGGATGCTGACGTCGAGGAGAACAACAAAGACGTTGACGAGTATCAGGTGCCCCATGACGCGCCGCATCGACGACGAGGCGATTCCGCGCTGCATCTTGAGGAGCCGCGTGGTTTCGACAATGTACAGGCTCGAAATCACAACCTCTTGCACAAAGAAGACGGTCAACTGCAGCTTTTCGAAGATGGAGTACGGCTGCTCGAACGGGCCCGGGTCGCCAGAGTTTGTCCCATACACCAGGACAATGACGGGGACGCTCAGCCAGACGGCGTCGAATATGATCATGGCCAGGACGAAGCGCAGACGGCGCGGGTGGTGCATGACAATGTGCAGGCGCGAGTAGAGCACCAGCGACTGGCCGTTGATCATGGCACACCAGCCGATGAGGATGAGCGTTGCGTGCAGATAGCCGAGCTGGTTGGGGTGCACATGGCGCAGGAGGTAGCCGACGGCGTTGAAGGCGATGCCCCAGGTCGAGCAGGTAAAGCTCCAAAAGTAGAGCCCCCGGAAGCGCTTAAAGGTGGTGGCGATGAGAAAGTTGAGCTCGACGACGTTGTAGAGGGCGATGCTGATGAAGACGATGATGAGAAGCCAGTCGGAGCTGTACGACTTGTCCGTGGCCGGCAGCCCTCGGCCGGCGTCGACGCTCATTGCGGCTGCACAAGAGTCAATGGTGCCAATGGAAGCCTCATGCCAATCAAAAAATCTCGCGTGGTTTTGCTCTCCATCAATCAACCTCACATCATGTCATGGCGACGGACGGAAACGTGTTTGTTGTTGCTTTGGCCGAACGTGCCCCGTCGAACCTTGTGGTGTTGACGTTGACAGAAGCGCACGCAGGGCCGCCCAGAGGTTTCTGTTTTTGCTTCCAGAAGTCGAAGCCCCC
>AZNH01000003.1:87095-356226 GCA_000814955.1 Metarhizium guizhouense ARSEF 977 | reverse complement strand
CCCCCCCCCGGCGGCCAACTGGAATGATGCCTCGATCCATGAGCTTGCTTCTTTGCGGTTTTCCCTCGACTCGTCGGCCTCTGGGCCATCAGGGGGGCGAATTATGACCGGTGCTAGACCGGTTTCGTGCGTCGACGTTGCAGTGTGGCTGGCCCTTCCAAACCTTGGCCTGCCTAAATGCAACCGAGATGACAGCAACGGGGGCCCGATTCGCAGATCTGCATTTCGAAGACGGCGACGGCGGTTGCCATCGTCAAGCCACGTTGGAGCCGGAGGGTGAAGGCGTTTTGGCAAGAGTGCGATTGGCATGTCCGTCTGAGCCACGACGAAAGGTCGCGAAACAAACTGCTTCCCGTCCCATCCATGGGAGGAGAAAAAGTCTTTTTTTTTTTTTTTTTGCTTCTTCCGACAGGCCAGAGGGTAAATTACACAGCATGGCCGTGCCGTCTGGACAGCAGGGCTGCACGCACGCTACTGCATGGCATGAGTAGCCGCCATCTGCGGCGCTGCTGCCCCTGTCTTCCGGCAGAGTCGGCTTGGATGTCGAGACATTGAAGACGGCGGCGTCTACTCCGTATGTCTCATGGCATGGCAGTGCAGGTGAGGCGTCTCAACAATTGCAACATGGAAGAGGTGCAAATTCAAGGCTGCCCACGTGTGGATCCTGATTTGCGTTGGTATGTAACTGTACCTAGGTAACTTGTTCCGAACTTATTCCGGAGTAGCCTCTTGGTACGGAGTAAATATCAGGACATCTGGACGTGATGATTTTAGGCTGCTTGGTTACCTGCCCAGGTGCATAATGCAGAGTCTCTTTCAAGAGCCTGGCAACCTGACTGACTACCTAGGGACGTAGTTTTTTTGTTTGCCGCGTCGTACCAGACTTGCATGGTGTGGCCTGCGGGAGGTGTCCGGGCGCAACAGGGTCCGGTACCGAGCGCTTGTCCCGTGTCGCGGCGAAACCATTTCATCCAGACATCAATTGGAAATGAGGACAAGTTCAATGTTAGTTGTTGCATAACATGGGCCTGTTTGTTGGAGCACCGGCCAGACCTACGAATAGGACGGCTGTTGGCTGTTCAACATGTTGCAATATTCTACCCTGACGGCGCTTCTGTTGTAAAGTAAATGCACTTTCACGCTATGCAATTTGGTATTGCTTGTATTTGTTCGCCCTCATTTCTGGCATGCATTATAATGCTTCCTTGGTCTAATATGTTGTGCCTCTTTTCTACAAACAGGTATTTTGCGCGATCTATTACTCCTCGATTTCATTTATATGGACCCTTTCATTCCAGTTGCAAATTTAGCATCATATTCTCTGGCCTGTCTGTTACACAAGATGATGCGCTCTCATACGACCCAATTGAGCACTTACACACCGAGTTTATGCTGTGCCTTGGCAAGCAACAATATTGACCAGGGTCGCATGTCATTCACCTTGTCGACGCATGGCATCATCGTCCACGCGCAGTACTATCATTGTACACTACAGCGTCTGTTTATTTGCCACTAGTATCAGAGCATGGAGACAGTAGACTGGAAAGATGTTTTGAGCCAGCTGAGCGCATTGCGGCCGAGATTTGCAAAGTCCACGCCAACTCGGGCTAGCGGCAATCTAATTCGACGGGACCTTTTTGCGCCTCCGCATCGGCCTTTTTCATCGGAACATGGAATGTGGCAGGTGTCAAATCTGCTATGAGCTGGGGACAAAGTTTGGCTAGCATGAATACGAAACAATGCTTGCGACCGGTGTTGCGCCTGGTTTCCACGTGAGTCTTCCCAAGTGCTCTGGGAGCTGTGACATGGACTGAATCATATAAAGTCTTGGCTCCAAGACGCTTCTGATGACTATATATTACAAACGTCAGATGTCCGGAGTACTCCGTCGCGCGTTGACAGACCCCCAATCACTTCTTGACTCGGCAGTACGTGTGGCCTCGACATGACGCTTGTATGCACAACGCAATCTAGGTAAGCAGGCGCATATTGCGACTGTTTTTCCAAATCGAGAATGCCGAGCGCGTCAAAGAGGAACTCTTGGTGGCATTAAAGTTTGGTCATGAAACGGGCGACGAAGACGGCTGCAGCAGATATATTGCCATGAACGGCAACAGCACCAATCGGGCGCCGCAGACGTATCAATCTCGAGCCGGGTACACCAGACTCTGGGCTGTCATTCGCACGCTTTCCCCCGGCCGAGATTGGGCAGATGCCATACGCTGGAGCGTCTCGAAGCCCTCGTGGATGTCTTGCCACGTTGCGGACCGCTCCATGGTCTTGCGTGGGCCAGCGGCCAAGCCGGGGCAAAAGCAAAAAAGATTAGGAAAAAGGACCCGAGGCGGCAAGTATTCGCCTTGACCATCGACTGATTCTTCTCATGACGTAATTCCACGCCTGCAAATCACCTGTTGCCGCCGGAAATCACGGGAGACAGACTCGTACGATGCTGGGTGGATACAAACGGCGAGGCTGAAGGCGACGCGGGCATGTGCAGTCATGTCAAAATTAAAATGCCGGGGTAGTGTAATCATTCTTTTTTTGTCTTATTTTTTGGGATCCCAAAAAGGATAAATATCAAATAGCAATCCATTAGTTGACGGCCGCTATTATTCAACGCTCCCCTCCGCTTTCGCCCTTTCGAGCTCTAACGTGTCGTGACCACCAAGTCTGTGATATCAAGTTGGGCAGTTGTCTCTTTCTTCCGGCTCGTTTCCTTTTTTTTTTTTTCAACACATCGCCCATTGGCCGCTCTGTCGACCATGGCGTTGACCTACTCACAATGCCAAAAGATTCGCGCCACAGTGCCGGCGCTCAACGCTCGCGGAGAAGAAATCATCACATCCTTCTACCAAAGCCTGCTGCGCGGCCACCCCGAGCTCCGGAGCTACTTCAACACGGCCAACCAGCTCAACAAGCTGCAGCCAAAGGCAATGGCCTCGCTCATCATCCAGTTTGCCAACAACGTGAGCCACATATACGAGCTGATACCCAAAATGGAGCGCATCTGCCAGAAGCACTGCTCGGTGGGCGTGCAGCCCCATCACTACAAAATCATGGGCGCCTACCTCCTCGAGGCCTTCACGGGCATCCTGGACCCGTCCATGACGCCAGACGCCAAAATGGCCTGGAACAACGCCTACTGGATGCTGGCAAACATGTTCATCGCCAGGGAGAAGCAGCTGTACAAGACGTTTGGGCCGTGGACCGACTGGCGGCCCTTTGACATTGCGGACCGCGTCCACGACGGCGAAAACGTCGTCTCCTTCTACCTCAAGCCCCGGGACAAGAAGCCGCTGCCGCCCTTCATGCCGGGCCAGTACGTCTCCATCCGCGTCGCCGTCCCGGGCAAGGAGCACAAGCAGATCCGGCAGTACGCGCTGAGCGAGGCGCCCAACCCGGACTACTACCGCATCACGGTGCAGAGGAATCGGGGCACCGCCGCCGCCGCCGACAAGCACCAGTCCTGTCCGTACGCAAGCCCGCCCGGCGCCGTGTCAAACCACCTCATCGACAGTGCCGTGGCCGGCGACACGCTCGAGCTGTCCCACCCGGCAGGGCACATCTTCCTCGACACCAAGAACCTGTCCAACGCGCCGCTGGTCCTCTTCTCCACGGGCATCGGCGCCACGCCCATGCTGTCGATACTCAACTTCACCGCCAAGGAGCAGCCCGCCAGGCCCGTCTCGTGGATCAACGCGTCCCAGGGCGCCATGCCGTTCCAGGCCCGCGTCGACTCGCTGGCCGCCCGGAGGAAGAACCTGAGGAACACGACCCTCGGCATCGCCCACGACGGGCACGCGTCGGCCGACGTTTGCGACGGGCAAGACGACGCCCGGCTCGACTTGGTTTCTCTGCGGCCCGACGACTTGTTCCTCCGCAACGAGTGCACAGAGTATTTTGTCTGCGGGGCGGAGAATATCACGGTGCAGTTTGTAGAGTTTTTGGAAAGGCACGGCATCGACAGGGCGCGGATCCATTGCGAGCTTCAAACAGTAGCAAGGTACTGAATAATAATAAAAATATTGCCAAAGTGCCCCCGTCCCTGATACATTGGGCCATGCTTCACGGCTCCCCAAAAGGGAGCTTTGAACCCTCGAACGGTTGCATGATTTGTTACGCTGCGGGCGAACGGGTTAGAGGCTGAAGGGAAAATAAGTCACACAGGGCTGGCTCTAGGTGTAGAGCTTGTGCCGCTTGGCTCGGCTGAGAAAGCCCGATTATCCGGGTCATCGCCGTGTTGCTATAAATAGATATACTAACAAAAGCATGAAACTGCATCGAAAAACCCGCTTGTAAGGGACCCACGGACATGTGGCCCAGGTCCAATCGCAGCGATATGGTCGGGGGTGTAGAATTATGCATAGTACCCTGTCTGACGTGCTGTTCTTAATAGAGAGCATCCAGGACGAGTTCCCTGGTTCGAAACCGAGGCGCCTACCCGGCATCACAGAGCCCGCGAAGCTTTCATATCTCACGAGGTGTGCGAAGGCTGGTGGGGGCCCCTTTACCCTATAGGCCCCACGAGCTATTTGGCAGCTAAAGAGATACCTCCCTAGATTATAAATATATTTACTTTAAGCTAAATTTAACATACATTTAATATTAAGGGGGAGTATTGTTTAATTAATTATAAGCTAGCTAGCGTATATGAATGAATAAATAAATTAATTAATTAATTATTAGCCCGTGTTCTAGAACTTCTGGTAACCCCACCAACCTTCGCACACCTCGTGAGATACACTGCCGGTGCGCCAAGCTGTGGTTATCCCTTGGTGCCTATGTAGGCAGACATGTGGTCGTTGCCAAGCGCCACTGCCCATCCTGATTTGTCCAGCGGCCGGCTCATCAACCGAGTAGGAATAAAGGGGTTGAGGCTCATTTACTCCAGAGAAGACGTTTCCATCCCAAGACGATGGCCTGTAGGCACTCCTCGCTTCCACAAACAGCAATTGTGAAACCAACGATGCACCACGGGGACCCGTCCGTCCTGGGACGGCTGTTACCCCGGATTTTCTGGCTTTGGCCATCAGCATCCGAGGTTGCCGGCATGACACCAGACGTTAACCCAAGATATGGGACCATGGCGAGATGAAAGGGGGCGGCGACTCGCGGAACCGTTCACCGCACCCAGATGGACTCGTCCTGTGGCACACATCCAACCTTGACCCCTGCAATTGAACCGATCAAATTGAAATAAAGAGACACGATTCATCCGGTCCGTTTGGCGTCACGCTCGGGCGGCCGTTCCTGCGGGGCGCTGCGGTTCCCCAGACGGAGCCGCGGCACCACCCATGATGCCGCATCCGAGGCACGAAAGCTTTTATGCATGCTCGGTTTGTGGCCCCGTCGTCAAATGTCAAGTCTCTGGCTGTTGTTTTAACCAAGGTGAGCGCGGCCCTTGCGGCGGACACAATATCCCATTGGCCACAGAGGTGCGAAACAAGTTAATTGACTGGGATAGCCGCTCGTTGGATATTATAACCCCAGCCGTGGTCTGCATGCCAACATTGAAAGCAAGAGTCAACTTGTTGAAAAAAAAAAAAAAAAAAAGAGAGAAAACCCCCGTGTAACAAAACACGACACCAATCGGCACGCGCGCCAACATGCCGTCCAACACGGGTACAAAGCTGTCCATCCTGGGCATGCTCGATCTGCTCCCCGGCATCGTCTCAATCGTCGCCGCCGGCCTGCTTGCCGTGCTGACGGGCCTGTTTCGGGGCCAAAAAGACGCGCCCAGCCTGCATCTTCACATTGCCTACGCCGTGTTGCGCAAGGCCACGACCAGACTGACGCCTCTTCAACTGCAGTGAGCCCGGCGTCCCCTCCCTCCGCGCAGCTGTACAATTTTTTTCTCACTCGCCCTCCCAGATTCGTCTCGCCCCTGACCGACGTCGTGTACAAGCAGTATGCGCGCTCCGCCAAGATCAAGCCCGAGACGGTCGCCCTGGGAGCCGGCGCCCACGGCCACTGGCTCGGGAACAAGGACGCGGCCAACGTCATGGTCTGGTACCACGGTACGTCCCCTGTTTTTACGCACAGTTCGACTTGAACCGAATGGCTGACAACACGCCCGACATCAAGGCGGCGGCTTCTGCCTGCCCGCCAACCTGGGATACTTCAAGTTCCTCCAGAGCCTGGTGGCATCGTCGCAACGGGCGGGCCAGGACCTGGCCGTCTTCGTGCTGACCTACTCGCTGGCCCCGGGCGCGGCGTACCCGACGCAGCTCACGCAGGCCGTCGAGGCGCTGCGCTACATCCTCGACGAGACGGGCCGGACGCCGGCGCAGGTCCTCATCGGCGGCGACTCGGCGGGCGGCAACCTCGTCATGGGCGTGCTGTCCCACCTCGCCCACGGGCACCCGGCCATCCGCAGGCTCGAGGTGGCCGAGCCGCTCGCCGGCGCCGTCGGCATCGCGCCCTGGACCCTGATCGGCGAGGACCACGGCGACCGCGACATTTACCACGGCGGCGACCTCATCACGCCCGCCGTCGACAAGCCCTGGTCCCGCGCCTTCCTGGGCGGCGCCGACAAGGACTACTTTACGAGCGCGTCGACGGCGCCCCGGAGCTGGCTCGCCGCCTTCCCCGTCAGGCGAGTCCTGATACTCGGCGGCGGCAATGAGATCCTGCTGCCTGCCATTGAGGACCTGGCAGACAACCTCAAGGTACGTTCATGTTGTTTTTGCTCGTCGCCAAAAGAACCAGTTCCCTGCGCTGACACGCGCACCAGGCCGCGCTGCCCAACGTGGAGTTGTTTATAGGACACCGCGAAGCCCATGTTGCTCCCGTGTACAACATCTACGTTGGGGACAATACAGAAACACTGCAGGGCAAAAAGATCAAGGCGTGGTTGAGAGAAATATTATAGCTTGCATTGCCAGTGCGCCGGTTGTGATGCACCGTTGTTGCGCGCCCATTTGCGCCATCTCAGTCTATATAATGAAACGAACCTTTCATCACAAATGTAGCCGCCCCCTGAGACTAGCACATTTCTAAATTTTGAAAGCAACCAGATAGCTCTATATTTTCATTTTCCTCATTTCGCTCATCTCATGCGAGATCCGTGGGCTTGCTCCGACCGCTTCTTTTCTTCGCTCCTTTTTTTTTTTAAAAAAAAAAAAAGTAGACCAAACTTGTTGCACGGCATCTGGTCAACTGAGCCATGCCAATTGGGGGCGTCAAACCGACCTCGAAATCTTACTTGGGGAGAGACGCTTTGCCGGCTGCACGGCTGGTGGCCAGAGCTCCAGACAGGCCGAATTGTGATCCGACACCGTTGATGCGGTGGACCGAGTTGAGGTTCTTCACGACAAGGATCTGGAAGCACGTGGCACTTCCCTGGCGGGAGGCAATGACGGACCAGGCGAGGAAAAGCTCCCAAATCTGCACCCTGGTTAGTCGCTCCATTGGGGGATAACAAAATCGGGCAAGGGGTCAACATACTCTGTACCAGCGTTGGCCGTACTTGGCCTTGATGGCATCGCCGTTTCCTACCCAGTTGCGGTACCAACGCCAGAGAGTGGCAGAATAGTGCACACCGACGGTATCCACGCTGTATTTTTGGTCAGTTTTTGTTTGCCTCCCATGTTTGCCGACAGGACGGGCGTCACGAACCTCTTCACCTCGAAGCCCGCGCTCTCGAGCGACCGGACGTAATTCCACAGGGGTGTCGAAGCATCGGCGCCTCGGAAGATGTACTTGTTGAGGAACAGGCCCCAGATGAAATCCTCGTACTGCCAGGCCTGTCGGAGGCCAGACAGCTGAACGTACATGGCGCCGTCATCCTCGAGCATGTCGTAGCACTGGCGGAAAAAGGTGGTGAGCTTTCGAACGCCGACGTGCTCGCCCATTTCAAGCTGCGAAATCTTGTTGTACTTTTGCTTGGGGGCGTCCCGGTAGTCCATGCACAGAATCCGGCTCTGCTCCTCAGGAACGCCCGCGTTTCTCAGCACGTCATTGCCCCAGGCGGCGCCATTCTCGGCAATGGTGATGCCGGTAACCTTTGCTCCGTAGTTTACACTGGCAAACTTGGCCAGCGTGCCCCAGCCCGACCCAATGTCCAAAAGGGTCTCGCCCTCCTTGAGCTCGAGTTTCTCGCACACAACGGCCATCTTGTTGTCCTGGAGCTCCTCCAGCGTCTCTTCACGGGTCGTGTCCGAGATGATGCCGCTGGTGTAAATCATGCGCGGGCCGAGGAACCAGGCATAGTGATCATTTCCGGAATCGTAGTTGGGGCGGATCTGCTCCATGTCCTGGTCCTTGGTGTGAAAGAGCACGTCGGGCCCAAAGGTGAGCAAAATGTACTTGAACAGATCCCAGGTGAAGCTAAACTTGGACCAGTCGTGGCGGTACTCGAGCACGTCCAAGACGTCGCCCTTGAAATCAGCCTTGCCATCAATGTACATTTCCGAAAAGGTCTGGATGGGCACTTTGTTGGCTCCGCTCCACTTGGCCTGGTCGGCGGCATCCTTGAAGGTCACGTACGACTCAACGGGGCGGCCAGGCAGCTTGACATGCTCATTGATGCGCGGGCTAAAGTTGGACGTGTAGGTCCAGTAGGCAATGAGAATGGGGAAAAGCGTGAGAATGCCAAAGAAGACGGTCGTCTTGAGGCCGCCGCCCACGAAGCGGCTCAGGAAGTAGGGCACACCGACCAGGAGGACTCCCAGAACAATGTTGGAGAAGCTCTCGCTCCCGGCGCCCTCGGCCGGCAGAGGAGCATTGTGGATGGACGGAGACTTGAATTGCAGTTAGCACAGGGCCATTGAGGTGGTTTCGCGGGCAGGGAGAGTCTGGAAGAAAATTTACGTGAGTGATGGGCACGCCACAATCAACCGCCTCAAAGGCAGACGGCGCCGCCTCGGGCGTCTTGATGTAGGTGATGTCACCCTCCAGGTCCGGCTTGTTCTTCATGGCTGCAGAGTGCGTGAGACGAAGAGGTGCAAAGACAAAAAAAAGACCTCGAGCAGTCCGAGGTTGACGTCAAGGTTGATGAGCCCTGGTACCAACGTTGATGAAAGGGGGTTGAAGCAGGCCCCAGCAAAAATGCCCCCTTGGCTTTGGCAGCGGTTTGCAAGACATTGACAGGCTGGCACCAGGCAACGCACAACAAATTGATGAGCCCCACTTGCCCATCACCAAGCGAAGCAGCTTTCAGCCTCGCGATTGAAGGATGGGCGGAGCGGTGCGGTGCCATGCCGGATGCTCACGTGACATGGACCACAGCCACCCGCACCGCGGCGTGCGAGGGAATTGGGTCGCACATCCCACCACATCTCCTACCCTAAATACCTTGCATGATTCGCCTCACTTTGCGCGGATGTCGCTCATGGACATTTACATGTCCTCTGGGAGATCCTGTCATGGCCGTCACTTTTACCGAAACTCGTCTTGGCGACCTTTGCAGGAATTCAATGGCACTGGAAACGAAATGCCAACGACATGTTGTTGACTGGGTAAGGAAAGCGGAAATGGCCAAGCTTGAAGCCATCAACGGCTGAGCTCAGGCCCCCTGGGCTGCTGCTGCAGACTTGAGTTTTTGTAAGCTTCGACTTCGGCCCGTCTGACTCCTGCTGGTACTGAAACCAAGCCTCCAATTTTTCAAGGCCGTCAAATCTGAGTGTTTTGAAGCCACTATATTCTGACCGCTTGGGCTGCCGCTACGCTCAATTGAAGCCTTGGGCTTTTGGCCGGGTTAATCGAAGCTGCTACAAGGCTAGCTGTAATAGCCATCAAATTTCTCACATCTTTTATTCATTTTTTCCCCCGGGGGCCGCCTGCAGTGGATAGGCTTTGGCATCAATACCATCACGATTCACGCGGTTCACGATACATTTGCATGTGAGTACCTTCAGCCACTTTTTTATCAACGAGCTGCTGATAACATGTCTTGGCCTAATCAGATACTTGGAGACGGCCTCATGTCAGCAAGCCAGCAGCAACAACCAACTTGCGCTAACCAAGTTCATGGCAAGGCACTCAAAAAGCTACCAGTGACCGTGACCCCTTGTCCCCGGCATCCGTTGCCTCTGCCGAGCGGCAAATCCAAAACAGCTACGACAGTGATCGGCCAAAACACATGCTAGCCTAGTCGATGTAACTTGGGCAACTGGGCTGCGTGACTAATGGAAAAACCGCCACAACTATCAGCACAGCAACAAACACTGCCGAAGGCTACAAACCGGGCAGTTGCCGTTTCAAACTTGTACAATCTGCCCACTGCAGGGTTCACGCGGCCCGGCAAGTTCGAGTGCACAGATGTATTGCCGCAGCTCAGAAACCATGTCCTTTGCGTGCCTTGGGCGGATTCCTGGGATCTGGCCAGAGGTGATTCGCGAGAATAACTGATCTATTATTTTGGCTTCGACAAGCCTCTATGTGGTAACTAGCAAAAAGGGACAAAAGCACTTGGTATACTACCGTGGAATTAATTACACAAGTCTCCAGGACTCGGATGACATGTCCGGCAGCCTCTACAGAGCCAGAGCGAGCCACGCAGCGCCTCCCAGGACGCACCCAGCAAGGCCGAAACTGAACCTGTCTGCTGCAGCCGTAACTATTGGAGGCGAAGTCGGTCTAGTACAGTCAATTCCGGTGCCATTCACAATGGGACATGGCATTCCTTGCGACGGGGTCGTCGTGACACCTGGTTTGGGTGGACTTGCACTGCAGTCGCCTTCACCGCCAGTACAACCCGGAGGGACACCCGGGGTAGTGGGCTCGGGCTGAGACTTGGTCTGGGTGCAATCGCCGCCGCTTCCTGGAGTACACGGTGTGGGAGGCACTCCGGTGTTTGTTGGAACGGGCGGGTTGGGGAAGCAGGAGCATACTGAGCTGACGCCCATGCTGACAGACGTGGCAGACTCGGGCGGACAGGCAGTCGAGACACATTGTTGGACAAGCATGGACAACTGTTCCTGCGAGCCGGGCTTGCAGAAGCACCCAAAGTCCTTATCGCTGCATCCAACCTGGGAGCCAGCTGAGGAGAAGCAGCCGGTGGCGCATGGGGGAATGGCAGTGGTGACGTCGATGCATTCTGTGATGGTCGGTGTGGTCGGCGTTGCAGTGGTTGGTGTGGGTGGCGGCAACGTGACCGGGGGAGGGCTGTTATTGGGTGTTGTCTTGGTGATGAAGCTGCTCTCTGGGCCTTTGGGAGGCGTCGTATCCGGAGGAGGAGATGTCTCGTTGGGAGGTGTTGTTCCCGGGGTGGTCTCGTTGGGAGGTGTAGTTCCCGGGGTAGGGGTGGTCTCGTTGGGAGGTGTAGTTCCTGGAGGAGGAGAGGTTTCCCTGGGAGGCGTTCCCGGGGTAGTAGGTGTGGTCTCCTTGGGTGGTGTTGTTCCCGGAGGAGGGCTCGTCTCTGTCTCGGGAGTTGTAGATGGGGGAGGAGAAGTTTCCTTGGGAGGCGTCGTTCCCGGGGTAGGGGTAGTTTCCGTAGGTGGTGCCGGGGGAGAAGTTTCTTTGGGAGGCGTCGTTTCCGGGGTGGGGGTGGTCTCCTTGGGCGGTGTTGTTTCCGGAGGAGGGCTCGTCTTTGTCTCTGGAGGAGGAGTCGGCTTTGTTTCTGGGGGAGTTGTCTTTGTTTCTGGAGGAGTTGTCTTTGTCTCTGGGGGAGGAGTTGTCTTTGTTTCTGGAGGAGTCGTCTTTGTTTCTGGAGGAGTCGTTTTTGTTTCTGGGGGAGGTGTGCTTGGTGATGATGTCTCTGGAGGAGAAGAAGTCGTTGAAGGGGAAGTTTGGGATTCGGGCGGCGGCACAGAAGTTGATGGTGGTGGCTGAGTCTGAGTGGTTTTCTGTTTTTGCGCAGACGCATCACACACTTTAGCTCCCGGCCTTGCGTTGATATTTGCGTCATGGAAAAGGGACTCACCTTGCACTTGTCCTTGAGGAAAAACTCCAGCTTCTTCTTCAAGTGGCTCTCAAGCTTCAGGCCGCCAACAAACCCGGCAATGCTCTCCGCTTTATCCACCAACTTGCACAAGAAGGCAATCTTTTGGGCCTTGAGGCCTAGGAGCCCGCCGGAAGAAATATCTCCAAGGATTTCGTCAAGGCCCAACGTTCTCTCTTGGAGAATGCCACTATTGGGTGGCTGAAAGTTTCCTTGGACGGTGGCCGAGGCCAGTCCAAGGACCAGGGTGAGAACCAACGGCCGCATTGGCGTGACGCAGGAGGTCGTATTCTGCGTGAATTATAGTTACAATCGACTTGGACTCCTGGGCTCGAGGGCTGTGTTGACAACTACACACGCCTTGTGTTGCCCTTTTTTTATTTTTATTTTTATTCTTAATTTTTTTTTGGACGACTCGACACAGGATCATTTTATAAATCCCCGAACCAGACGGATTCCGCAGCAAATTCCCATCTGCAGACATGTATCAAACACCCGCGATTCATCCCCCTCGTTTGGTTCGTCTCCGTTGTTCGTCCCGAAGGGTTTGTATATACTGGATGAAACTGGCCTTTGCAGCGAAGAGAGTTGCACGCAGGCCATGGTGAGACTTTTCCTCTGGGCTAGGGATTCGAGCGATAGAAATCTGGCCATGGCAACTCCATCAAGGAGCTCAAGGCACGGTCGGATCCGCCGAGCACAAGCTGAGGATAAAACAGTGGTAGGACTGACGAGCAGATTGATGAAGACTGTGCCAAGTGCGCTAAGAGATCTGTGTCAGGTTCGTGGAGCCGTTCGCTCGACTAGCCAGGAACAGGCGTTCGCACTAGCTGGCGGTTTTTCCTGTTCTTTGCCAAGCTTGGACGTCTAAGCGTTCGGGACATCGGATATTTCTGCAGGCTGGCCCACACGCGAACCTTAATCGGCACAGGAACGGGCGCCCGAGAGCAGTTCGGTGGCGCCCAGCGAGGCTATATTTGCAGCTCGGGACCGGGATCTGCCATCGACACCAGATCGCGGGCGCCCGGTCACGAGCGATGGCCCAGCCCTTGCCATCCTTCCAATCTTACCTAGTGTTTCAGGCCTGGCCATGCGCTGCTGCGAGAGGGCCCAAGTATAATCGGCTTGAAGCGATCGCGGGCTTTGTTTCCTTGGATTTAGACTTTGCGCAGGCATCGGCACCCAGGCCGGGATGTTCGACGCCCAATTTGGCAACATGAGGGTAAACATCGAGCCAGGTACACCCACCGCATCGACGGTATCCTGGTCCAGCGCCACGAGCTCACCGCAGTCGGCGTCGATGGACTGAGCTGAGATTGTGCAGCTCGAGTCTGTGCGATGACTTCATGGCCGCTATTTTCGACTAGAAGCAAAGATAGCATGCAAACAAGTCTTTTCGCCGTGCTTTTTCAGCATATATATATATTCCCTTGTCGTTGCGTTCTGGTTGTCGGAATCTCATCTGTATAATTCACATTTGCCAACACGGCACATTCCTCTCGCTCCTACCCCCCCCCGAACCCTGCTACATTCGTTTCGTTAGATAGTTCGCCATGGTGCGGTCTCTGATCGTGGCCGCGCTAGCCGCCGGCTTCGCCAATGTGGCTTTGGCACACAACATCGAGGTGCCCCCTTGCGGCCAGGAATGCAAAACGCTTGAATACGTTGGCTGTGTCAAAGAGGGCAGCCCCTCGGCCCTCATCATGCGTTCGAACCAAGATCAGGGCCAGATGACGGTTGAGAAATGCGGTGCCGTCTGTAAGGGTGTGTTTGGCCTCTATGCTTCCCCGACAGTTCGTGTTACAGGCACGAAACGCTTACATGTTTTGCACTAGGAAATGGTTTCCGATACGCTGGCCTCAAGTACTATGGCATCTGCTTCTGTGGCAACACCCTCGGCGGCTCTCCCGCCGACGAGGGCTCATGCTCGTATCCCTGCAGTGGAAACAACGCTCAAAAGTGCGGAGGAGACTCGACGCTGTCTGTCTGGGAGGACAAGACCTACCCCAAGAAGCCCGAGGAGGTCTCTGGTGATGATTACAAGGCTATTGGCTGCTACACTGACGACACAAACAAGGGCAGGACCCTGTCCTGGCCCGTCAACGTCGACTCGGCTTCCATCACACCCTCGTCATGTATCGCTGCCTGCAAGGCCAACGGGTTTGCCTATGCCGGTACCGAGTTTGGAGGTAGGGCCCCATCGTTCGAAACAAGCTTAAAAAAATCTGTCCATCTCACGTGCTAACATTCTACATCAGGTGAATGCTGGTGCGGCTCTTTCCTGAACCCGGCCACCCAGGCTGTCGATGCCTCGCAGTGCAATATCCCTTGCCACGGAGACAGCTCCGTGTCTTGCGGCGGCCGCGGTCGTTTGACCGTGTACGAGGCCAAGGTGCTCATTTCTACGCAGCCTTGCATCCCCGTGCCGCCCGCCGTTTCTTCTTCGGTCGCACCGCCTGCCTCTACCGCCGGCCCTGGCACATCTGCAGCATCTTCCGTCCCAGGCTCCTCTGGCGCTCCCGGATCAAGCGTGCCCGCTTCCAGCAATTCCGGTGTACCTACTCTTCCCGGAACGGGTGTGCCGTCTGAGTGCTCTGCCCCGCCTACTGTCACTGTCACCGTGACGCCGTCTTTCACTCCCCCTGTGCCTACCGGGCCTGCTTCATCGGGTCCCGAGTCTAGCGGTCCGGGTTCGACTGGTCCTGGCTCGACTGGCCCACAGTCCAGCGGCCCTGCCTCTACCGGCCCTGCTTCAACTGGCCCCGAGTCCAGCGGCCCTGCTTCGACCGGCCCTGCCTCAACCGGTCCTGAACCCAGCGGCCCGGCTTCTACCGGTCCCCAGTCCACCGGCCCAGCTTCAACTGGCCCAGCCTCTACCGGCCCAGCTTCTACTGGTCCTGAACCCAGCGGCCCAGCTTCTACCGGTCCCCAGTCCACCGGCCCAGCCTCTACCGGCCCAGCTTCTACTGGTCCTGAACCCAGCGGCCCGGCTTCTACCGGTCCCCAGTCCACCGGCCCAGCTTCAACTGGCCCAGCCTCTACCGGCCCAGCTTCTACTGGTCCTGAACCCAGCGGCCCAGCTTCTACCGGTCCCCAGTCCACCGGCCCGGCTTCTACCGGTCCTGAACCCAGCGGCCCGGCTTCTACCGGTCCCCAGTCCACCGGCCCAGCCTCTACCGGCCCAGCTTCTACTGGTCCTGAACCCAGCGGCCCAGCTTCCACCGGCCCAGAGCCCAGCGGCCCAGCTTCCACTGGCCCCGAATCGACTGGCCCCGTGCCAACTGGCCCGGTTCCCACCACTACGCCGGCTACTTGCACAACCGTCATGACCGGCAGTGACTGTGGACCTGCTCCCACTACAGATCCTAACCAGTCTACTGGCCCCTACACCTCTGGCCCAGTTCTTCCCAGCGGCGTGGTTACATGCACAAAGACGTTGACTGGTAGCGATTGCCCGCCTGCTCCTACCGGAACTGGTCCTGTGCCTTCCGGCCCTGAGACCACCGGTCCCGTGCCTACTGGCCCTCAGCCTTCTGGCCCCGAGACCACTGGACCTCAGCCTTCTGGCCCCGAGACCACTGGACCTCAGCCTTCCGGCCCTGAGACTACCGGTCCTGTGCCTACCGGTCCTCAGCCTTCTGGCCCTGAGACTACTGGTCCTGTCCCTACGGGCCCCGAGACCACTGGCCCTCAGCCTTCCGGTCCTGAGACTACCGGTCCTCAGCCTTCTGGTCCCGAGACCACTGGACCTCAGCCTTCCGGCCCTGAAACCACTGGTCCTGTGCCTTCTGGCCCTGAGACTACCGGTCCCGTGCCTACTGGTCCTCAGCCTACGGGCCCCGAGACCACTGGCCCTCAGCCTTCCGGTCCTGAGACTACCGGTCCTCAGCCTTCTGGTCCCGAGACCACTGGACCTCAGCCTTCCGGCCCTGAAACCACTGGTCCTGTGCCTTCTGGCCCTGAGACTACCGGTCCCGTGCCTACTGGTCCTCAGCCTTCTGGCCCCGAAACTACTGGCCCTCAGCCTTCCGGTCCTGAGACTACCGGTCCTCAGCCTTCCGGCCCTGAGACTACCGGCCCTGTGCCTTCTGGCCCTGAGACTACCGGTCCTCAGCCTTCCGGCCCTGAAACTACCGGTCCTGTCCCTACTGGTTCCCAGACTACTGGCCCTGTCCCTACCACGCCTGCTACTTGCACAACTGTGCTAACTGGCAGCGACTGCGGACCTGCTCCCACTACCGCGCCTGGCCAGTCTACTGGAATTGGATCTTCCATGTCGGGCCCGGCTCCTACAGGCCCAGCTCTTACCAGCACGGTTATTACATGCACCAAGACATTGACTGGCAGCCAGTGCCCACCTGCTCCCACTACCACGCCCAGCCAGTCTACTGGACCCGAGACTACCGGCCCTGTTCCTACCACGACACCAGAGACTACCGGCCCTGAGACTACTGGTCCTCCCGAGACCACTGGCCCAGAGACCACTGGCCCTCCTGAGTCTACTGGCCCTGAGACTACTGGTCCTCCCGAGACTACTGGTCCGGAAACCACCGGTCCTCCCGAGACCACCGGCCCTGAGACTACTGGTCCCCCCGAGACTACTGGCCCTGAGACTACTGGTCCCCCCGAGACCACTGGTCCAGAAACCACTGGTCCTCCTGAGACCACCGGCCCTGAGACTACTGGTCCCCCCGAGACTACTGGCCCTGTTCCTACCACGACGCCAGAGACTACCGGCCCTGAGACTACTGGTCCTCCCGAGACTACTGGCCCTGAGACTACTGGTCCCCCCGAGACCACTGGTCCAGAAACCACTGGTCCTCCTGAGACCACCGGCCCTGAGACTACTGGTCCCCCCGAGACTACTGGCCCTGTTCCTACCACGACGCCAGAGACTACTGGCCCTGAGACCACCGGTCCTCCCGAGACTACTGGCCCTGAGACTACTGGTCCTCCCGAGACCACTGGTCCAGAAACCACTGGTCCTCCCGAGACCACTGGTCCAGAAACCACTGGTCCTCCTGAGTCTACTGGCCCAGAAACCACCGGTCCTCCCGAGACTACTGGCCCTGAGACTACTGGTCCCCCCGAGACCACTGGTCCAGAAACCACTGGTCCTCCTGAGTCTACCGGACCCCAGACTACTGGCCCAGTTCCTACTACCACGCCTACTATTTGCACAACCGTCGTAACTGGTAGCGACTGTGGACCTGTTCCTACAGCTCCTGGCCAGTCCACTGGACCTAATCCTACGGGCCCGGCTCCTACCATCATTACATGCACAAAGACTTTGACTGGTAGCCAATGTCCTCCCACACCTACCACCACACCTGGACAGTCTACCACACCCGAGACTACCGGCCCTGTTCCCACAACGACACCCGGACAGTCTACCGTACCCGAGACCACCATCCCGGTTCCTACCACCACGCCTGTGACGACATGTACAACCGTGTTGACTGGTAGCCAGTGCACACCCGCTCCCACCATGCCTGGCGAGTCTACCGGACCTGTTCCCACGGGCCCTGCCACGATTATCACGTGTACCAGCACATTGACTGGTAGCCAGTGTCCTCCTACACCCACCACCACGCCTGGACAGTCGACCTCGCCCGGACAGTCAACCACGCCCGAGACCACTGGTCCGGCTCCCACGACCACTCCTAACCAGTCTACAGGCCCGGTTCCTACCACCACGCCTGGCCAGTCTACCACACCCGAGACCACTGGTCCAGTTCCCACTACCTCGCCTGTCACTACATGCATAACTGTAATCACTGGTAGCCAGTGCACACCTTCTGCTACCATGCCTGGCGAGTCTACCGGACCTGTTCCCACGGGCCCGGCCACGTGTACAAGCACATTGACTGGTACCCAGTGCACGCCTACTCCCACAGGTCCTGTGTCCACGGTCCCCGAGTCTTCAACTCCCGCCACCACGGTTCCAGAGACAACCGGCCCTGTTCCTACCACGTGTACAAGCGTATTTACTGGTAGCCAGTGCGTACCTTCTGCTACCATGCCCGGTGAGTCTACCGGACCTGTTCCCACGGGCCCGGCCACTTGCACAAGCACCTTTACTGGTACTCAGTGCACGCCTACTCCCACAGGTCCCGTGTCCACGGTTCCCGAGTCATCGACTCCTGCTACCTCGGTTCCCGAGTCGTCAACTCCCGTTACCACAGTTCCTGCATCGTCCACTCCCGCTACCACGGTGCCAGAGACCACCGGCCCTGTTCCTACCACGTGTACAAGCGTATTCACTGGTAGCCAGTGCGTACCTTCTGCTACCATGCCTGGTCAGTCCAGCGGACCTGTTCCCACGGGCCCAGCCACTTGCACAAGCACCTTTACTGGTACCCAGTGTACTCCTACTCCTACTACCACTCCTGCTACCTCGGTTCCCGGGTCGTCGACTCCTGTTACCACGGTCCCTGAGTCTTCAACTCCCGCTACTTCAGTTCCCGAGTCGTCGACTCCCGTTACTACCGTCCCTGAGTCTTCAACTCCCGCTACCACGGTGCCCCAGACGACTGGCCCTGTCCCGACCACATGCACAAGTGTATTTACTGGTAGCCAGTGTACTCCCGTGCCTACTACACCTGGACAGCCAACCGGACCTAATCCTACTGGACCTGTTCCAACAGGACCGGTCACATGCACGAGCACCTTTACTGGTAGCCAGTGCACTCCTACTCCTACTACTCCTGTTTCCACGGTTCCAGCGTCTTCCACTCCTGTCACGACTGTGCCCGAGTCTTCCACTCCTGTTACCACTGTGCCCGAGTCTTCCACTCCTGTCACCTCGGTTCCAGAGTCTTCCACTCCTGTCACCTCGGTTCCAGAGTCTTCCACTCCTGTCACCTCGGTTCCAGAGTCTTCGACTCCCGTCACGACTGTGCCCGAGTCCTCGACTCCTGTGACCACGGTTCCCGAGACTACAACTCCCGTCACCACGATTCCTACCATTCCCGCTACTACGGTTCCAGAGACTACCACTCCCGTCTCCACGGTCCCAGTAACCACCCCGACTACACCGGTCCCGATTACATCGACGCCAACTACGCCAACCACGGGCTTCAGCACCACGACCCTCTGCACAGCCACCGTCACTACGACTCCGGACTGCGAGTACCAGATTGGAGACTGGTGCGCTCCCCCGGTGCCAGACTGGCACGACAAGTTTGGCTGCATCAAGTCGGCCGCCGCGTGCAAGCTGCAGTGGGCTTCCTGCTTCAAGAAGGCTGGTCTCACCGGCGCTATCAGCTGCTTCAAGTACCTCGAGTTCTGCAAGTCCATTGAGCTCTCCTGTCTCAAGTGCGTCCTCGGCAAGTGCGACAAGAGCGACTGCAAGCCACCGTCCGTGTCCACCACCACCATCGTCACTCCTTGCGCGCCGACGGCGACCAACCCGCCGCCCACCGTCTGCCCCCCCAAGCCGACCAACATCTGCAAGGACACTGGCTCCATCTGCGGCATTCCGCTGCCCATTGTCAGCTGCAACGACGACAAGAGTCAGTTTGCCGCCGCGCCCTTCAAGCTTTACAACGACGCGGATAGCAGCAAGTGCCCGATCTTCCCGCAACCAGAGGTCCCCAACGCTTGCGCCCAGGCCTGCAAGGAACAGTACGACCAGTGCACGAAGACCAGCCTCTGGAGCTGCCACGGAAAGCGCTCCGAGTCTCCCTTTGAGGATGACTTTGTCGCCCCGACCCTCAACGACGGGCCTCACCGTCGCACGCTCGGCCTTCTTACGAACTACAAGTGCAAGAGTCAGTACGATGCTTGCGTGAACGCCAACAAGGGCATCGACACGTCCAGCCACTGCAATTCTTGGGAAGGATGCTACTAGAGAAGGGGTTTTTGCATATCTTGGTGATGAGGCATCATAATATTGGTTTTTCATATGGTTTATAAACACAGCCCCGAGTGGGTTGAAAGTATTCAAAAGATACATAATTGTTTCTTTTTATTTTTTTTCTTTCTAATTGTATGTAAATGTTAGTGTAGACAAATTCATCAGCTTTGCGTTTTAAATTTCGGCTGCCAACAGTGTGACCTCACGTCTCGATAATGATTGATCCCGCGTCTTGTTTCTCTACTTTGGAGTGTACGTCGCCTCTTTCAAATGTTACCTGAGTGTCTTTGTATTCCACAACGGGAGAAACAGTCAATCTGCTGTCAAGTTGCTGCTGTTGGATGGAGCTTGGAAGAATAAATAAATGTATGTATGTACATAGTCAGTACCAAGAAAACGGCTTGTTGGCCTAAACTACTATTTCGGCCGCATGCATAGACCCCATCTCTCACTTGTGCCAGAACTGGACATCGTTCCAGGTAATGCTCAGATCCCCCGTACCACTGTTGGTCGCGTACGCGCCAATCTTGTCGTAGAAGCTGCCGCCTGGCGCGTTGTCGTCGCGGAACATTTCCTTGCCATTGACATAGACGCTGAAGCGGTGGTTGTTGGCATTGTGGACCGTGTTGATGCGGACCGTCGCGCCAACCTTGGCGACGCCGTCGGCGATGGTCTTGCCCCCCTCGACGTTGTATAGCCGACCGCCTTGCTCGACGCCCATGATGAAGTATGGGCCGCTGTTGCCATTGAAGGTCTGCTTGATGGAAATGCGCGAGCCAGACATGGAGTTTATCTTGAACTCGCCTCCAAACTGGTGAACTCCGGAAGAGTAGTCGTCCTTGTACCTGCGCTCGGCGCGAAGGTGGCCATTGGAGCATCCGGATCCGCTGGTGTCGCCATTGGGAGACTTGGGAATGGAAAAGGTGTTGCCGCTTACTTTGCCGCCCGCGCACTGCTGCTGAGAGGAGTCGGGGTGGTCTTCTATCCAGTTTCCGCTCTCGACGGGGGTCCCCGCCAGTGCGAGAGAGGCAGCAGAAATCGCAACAAGAATTGTGTTTCCAAGCATGGTGGACGGTTTTGCTGGGTGGTCATGGGAAGAGTGTCTGGCATTCTCTCCATCGCAGGAGCCGAGACTCTGTTTTTATAGTTGAGATCATTCAGGCTGGGTACTTTGCACTGAAAGGACAAGTTGATCATTGGTGGAAAAAAAAGAAAAATAGAATCTGGGATGACAGTAAGCAAGCTGCATTTCACCCGGGTTCTACAAACTTTGAGGGTAATTCCAATGTAACAGTACGGAGTAAGCCGGCAAAGCTAATCTGGTCCGATCTGAGCCAATTCATCCGCCACTCTCAGTTACAAGATGCCATTTTTTTCGGGTTACATCACAAGTCCATCTTGACAACTTGCATCTGGCACTACCGACCTGCTGTTGAGGTCTCACGCGATCACGTGATGGCAAAACGGCCTCGCGTGCGGATGAAAAACCCACCCGCACTTTCCTCTTCCTCGTGCCTTTTTCTAAGAACAATCGAAAACATCGGAATAGAGCATGATTTTGCAATCTTGCCTTTACACGTAGCCTTTCCATTCCCGCAAAGCCAATCTGCGCATCATGTATGCCCCCCCCTTGCCTTGACATCGGATGATGATGCCGACTCTTCTGATTCTTCACCGCCGGCGTGCGTGCGAGGCAGTGACTGTGCGACTCTGGGCGGATCCCAAATGCTCTTGGACCTGAAGAAGATTTCGTCAATCTCCTCCAAGGACCGGCCGCTGGTCTCGGGGAAGAAAAAGTACACACTCGGCACAATGGCCGCGTTGAGGACGGCAAACACAATGTAGTACCGGTAGCCGATGGTGTTGAACCCGATGGGCGTCACCTCGGCCAGCAAAAAGTTGAAGATCCAGACGGCGGCCGTCGACACGGCGCTGATGGCCGCCCGGAGCTGCAACGGGGCGACTTCGGTGGCGTAGAGAAAGGTCAAGCCCGCGTATCCGACGGTGAAGATGAACTGGAAGACGAAGAGGCAGACGACGGCCACGACCAGGGCCCCCGTGCTGTCCCCTGCCGACATGGTTCCCGACAAAACGGCCATGCACACGGCCATGCCCGCCGCGCTCGACAGCATGAGGACGCGCCGTCCCAGCCGGTCAATGGTGAAGAAGGCGAGGGAGCCGCCAAAGAGCTGCGTCATGCACATGGCGGCGGCGAGAATGCGCGACTTGACCGGGCTCAACCCGAGATACTGCTCAAAGATGGTGGTGGCGTACATGGAGATGAGGTTGATGCCGCACATTTGCTGGAACATTTGTCCCGCGGCCGCCAGCACGGTCCGGTGCAGCATGCGCTGGGGCCCGTTGCTGAGCATCGCCTTCCAGGACAGCGTGCCGCAGACGGACAGGGAGAGCTCAATGTCGCGAATGTCCTGGGCGATCCGGTCGTCGTCCGGGGCCGTGTCGTTGAGCGCCGCGAGGACCTGCCTCGCCTCGCCCTGCCGCCCCTGCTTGACCAGCCACCGGGGCGACTCTGGGAGGACGCAGACAAAGACCATCATGGTCAGCAAAAGGGCCGTCTGGACGCCGAGAGGGAAGCGCCAGGAGATGGAGCTCGTCTTGACAAAGTAGAAGCCAAGGTCGATCCACAGGGCCGCCGAGGCGCCGGCGCCGAGGAAGATGCCGTCCGTGACGACGTGGGCGCCGCGCCTGGCCGGCTTGGACATTTCCGACTGCCACACCGGCACCGTGGCCAGATATCCGCCGGTGCCGACGCCCAGAACCACTCTTGCGACGACCAACTGGGCCAGGCTGAAGGACGAGGCCATGAGTGCGGCGCCGGCCACGGTGATGGCGGAGGCTAGGAATATGACGCGTCGGCGGCCCAGCTTGTCCCCGAGGTATATGCACGACAGCGACCCGAACACGCCACCGACGGTGAAGAGGGCGACGACAGTTCCTGCCGCGGAGTGTTATTCTTGTCACGTTTGCCTTTTTTCAGAGGGTTTGCGTGGCGCGAGAGAGGAAAAGTATACCCTGGATGGTGGCGTTGTCATGCTGCTCATCCCCCACGGTGTTGATGGTGTCTAGCTGGGGAAACGTCTTTATAAACGAGTCGAGCGTCAACAACCCGCCCGCAACACTCAGGTTGTATCCGTAGCAAAAGAATGCCGGGCAAACAACAAGCCAGATGATGGCCCGACTCAGAGAGGAGCCGCGTAGGCCGAGATGGGGAGCCATTGGGTCTTGCCGCGGCGGTTAGCATTCGCAGTTTTGACGGGATGGGATTGCATTATATATACATTATGGCGTCACATTGTGGTAACCAAGCAGTTGGGATTCTGAATAGAGATCCCCTTGCCTCTATCGTCTCTCCGCAGAACGGGCTGATCCGCCAGATTTCAAAGCCTCCGCAACTTGAGTCTCTGACAACAATCCCAGCTGTGCCGGCCCTCGGCGGGCGCCGCGTCCTGGTTCTTAGCTTCAAAGTGGACCGCCAGCAAGCGAAGCGTCTGAGAGCAGTCGACGACGCAAGAATGATCGACTAGCCGATTCATGTCGGGTTGTTTCCTACGGCTCTGTTGTTGCTGAGTGTCACTCGACAGCGAGTCTGTGGAGTGTGCAAGTCCCTTCCCCACGATTGCGACGTCCCCGCAGCGTTGCATGCATTGTTGCGTTGGGGGTGACCGATGCTGCATGTGGATGGTCCAGATGTGTGTCCCCCTGGTTGCATGTTGATCGTGTTTCCTGTTTCCCCCGTCTCCCCGTCCCGTCCACCTGCGCTGCTGAGCTGACGTAACTGTACTACCGGAACTGACAATAGAGTATGAAACCCGGAGAGCTTTGTGGATATTCGCAGGTTTCTGGACTCGCTCGGACGTTTTGGTATCCGCATTTACTGTTCTCATTCCCTCTGTTGGTTGCTGGTGTCAAAATGTTTGCTTCTCCAACGCCACGACGTCTCTCATGTCCGTCTCACTCGGACGTGTCTTGTTCGAAGCCAATCGGCCGGTCCCTCGTGACGCCACGGCTCGGACAGGCGCCCAACCCTGGGCCAAAACTTCCGACAGCCCCGAGCTGTTGCAGGGCCCCCAAGCGCCAACAAACTTGCTCTTGTACCACGGAGTCACCCGCCAACAAACATTGGTATTACCCTTTTGTAAAGCATGGCTCTTGATAAAGGCGTGTCCAGGTCGTTCGAGTGATGTAGCTCCAGAGGCATCTCATAAGGGACACAGCCCGGAAGAGTAGACCAACTTGACACGCAGGAAGAGGCCCGCTGCAGGGCAAGTCTATCCCCTCTCTGCTGACTTGATACTATTTTGTGTGCCTCATTCTCTGTCAGACACCATTAGGCGCGGCTGGAACTCACAACGGACAGCTTACGGAGACGGCATATCACCGAACAGGACTTTCGGCCCACCACGATCTATGTGCAGGGGGTTGTAGGCAGGGCTATTGTAAACATATTTGTCATGCCGCAACCTCACTGGCTGAGCTGTCAACTATATCATGCACAATCAGCCTGCATTCGAGGCATAACGCTCGTGGCGCGTTTTGCCTGGCGCCATTGGATTTCGGTAGCCCCCGACGGCCGGGGCGAAGGCGGTGGTGCTGGATGGGCTGAGAAAGTAGGAGACGCAATGAATGGAATGTGATTGAAGAGCGTTGCTGGTTGTCTTGTGTCAGCCTTGGCTGCTCTGCTATCATTTTCATTACCAGGGCCCCAGGTGAGTTGGAATGTATTTTGGGTGTATACAATGGATACTTGACACTGCTTGCCCTACTTTTTGGTGACAAATGGGTTCCTGGATACTAGATCGGGTTGAGCAGCAACTTTAATGCACGTATTTGAACGTGAGCTGTTTGCATGTTACTGAATCAAGCAAGCAGGTTGTATCACAGAGGGATCGATGTGACAGCTAATTCTCCGATTTGATTAGACTATTTGAGGCAGAATTTAGAAAAGCGACAGCCCGCTACATTTATTAACAAACTACATATAGTATACATGGCTGGCTCACAACCACCCACTCAGCAGATGATGCCTCCGACGCCGTCAACGCTTGCCAGAAATCCTCAGATTCAAGTCGGACCAATGATTGTAAATAGAGAAGAAACGTCCTTTTCAAAGTCGAGCCAAAACAGCTGCGGGTCACCGGCAAGTGAACCATCAAGAGCCGTGGGCACCGGCCCGAACGGGTCCAAACCCGGAATCATCTGCGGCGGCGACTGCGAGACACCAGAGCCCGCATAGACAGACGCCGAACCCCCGATTGCGTTTGGTAACTGGTTGTCGGGCAGTCCGTCGAGGGGCAAGTTACCCGGGGACGCGTGGGTGTCGGGGAAACCCGCATCGTACGGGCCGGCTCCTCCAGCATCCTCTGGCCGGCCCGGGTCCTCCGTCTGCCCGGGGGGGTGGTCAATCTGGCCAAACAGCTTCCCAATGGCCTCGCACTCGAGGTCCATGTTGGCCGCGTGTCGCCTTTCAATGTGAAGCTGGCACACCTCCATGAGAAACGAGACAATGGTGGCGTTGCGCGAAGCGACGGGGTCGTCGGCAAACGCGGACAGAATCGAGTGCGCCAGGTCGAGATGCTTTGCCAGCGGGAAAACAAGGTGCAAGTCGCCAAAATGGGCCAGCCCGACAGTCAGGGCAGAGTGGAAGGCGGCGTCGACGAGCAGCGGCAGCCGGGCAGGGACGCCTGCACGCCGCGCCAGGGGCTCGAGCAGGCGGATGGTTTTGATGGCCGAGTTGACGCAGGCGTACACGAGCGTCTTGGACACGGACAGGTCCGGCAGCGCACAGGGCCCGAGGTTGTTGTTTGGCGTCTGGTGGACGTGGGCCACGACTCGCTCGATCAGAAACGGCCGCGTGAGCAGCATGATGGTCCAGTAGTACATTTGCTTCATGTGGAGGGTGCCAATGTCCGGTGCTGCCGTCGCCGGTTGCGCCGTCGCCTGGGCCCTGGTGTGCCCGTCTGCCCATTCTCTCTGGTGCTGTCCAATCTTGTCGACCACCTCTGCCGTGATGGACCGCCGCTCGTAGACCTGGGTCAGGACGTCCTCGAGAATCGCACACAGGTCGTTCCACGCCGAGTATTCGTCTTGGCGCCGCGTGTTTCGGGTCTCGGTCGTTGCCACCGGCCGGCCAAGCGAGGCGCTCAGGAACAAGTCGAGGATGCGGACCGTCGTCCACAGCTTCTCCCGCAGCAGAGCCTCCTTTTTAGTGAACCGCAGCGCGACGGCTTTTCTGTGTATCCCGAGCGCGTACAGGGACCCGATGGCGAATCTCAGATGCATCGAGGCCGTGTTCCGGCGCGACGCCGACAGCAGGTAAATGGTGATGAGCACGTACGCCTGGACCGTCATGATGCTGGCGTCGTCCGTCAGGTGGCGCGCGGCGAGATACCGGCCGCAACGGAAGAAGCCCTCGGCGTGGTGGCCGAGCCGCGGCGACGACTGGGCGCCAATGGCCACGACCAGGTACGGCACGATGCGCTCCTGCGCCAGCAGCGCCGACTTGTGATGCAGCGCCGCGGCCAGGCGCGCCCGCAGCTCGACCGTGTCGACAGAGTCTACCAGCCCGGACGTTGCCCTCTCAAACATGTCCACCAGGGACTCGGCCTCTTGGGCAGACACGGCCGGGGCCGGCTCGCATCCCGCCGCGTCCATCCAGCTGCCGCTGTCGTCTGTCGAGGCCTCGACGAAGCCGGCGCGCAGCGGATCGGCCACGAATCTCGACTCCCCGTGGCACGTCCTGGCGACGTCGCGCACGACGCGGAGCAGCGACAGGTTTGCCGAGTCGCCCAGGAATATAAACCTGCCCCTCTTGTCTCTGACGAGCCGGGACTGGTGCAACCCGGCCACCGACGACTGCTGCTCCCAGGCCGTGTTTGCAGACTGGGGCGTACACACGACTCCCTCGGCATCCAGCGCCGTCGCCGCCGACTGCTTCGCCATGCCTAGATGCCGCGCGCGGCGCCGTCGGACGCCGTGGTCCGTGTCGAATCGACATTTGTCTTGTACTCCGCGCTCGTTGCACCGACCGCACGGCTGGCGGCCATCACATCGCTCCTTGCGCTTCTTGCATCTGGGGGTCTTGTCAGGGCCAGTTGTTGTATTTTTATTTTTTAAAAATGGGAGCGGGCACGCAATCTTGACTGGCTGCCGCGTCCCAAACAGCGGGAGGATGGTCTTACGTGTCACATGCCCTGGAGCATCTCTGTTGCAGCCGGTCTTGCTGTCCTTGAGGCTTCATTTCTGGCGGTGGGGCCAGCTGTCAACGTCTCTCGTCTGTGTGCAAGACTCGGAACTTTTGTCGCTGGAGAATATATTCGGGTCGAAGACATGCTGACCCCAACAGGCCGGACGGATGATATAATGCGGGGGGAAATGTGGGGTTCCGATGACGAACATCCGATCCGGCTCAGCCAACTTCCGATGATTACATACTCGTGCAACGCCGGCCGCAGGCCACAGCTCGCCGCGGGCGGCCCCCGGCAGGGCCCCCGGAGGGATAATTTACAGCACCACGGCTTCCACATGCGCTCTCTTCGCTTTGCCTAGGTCAACACTTGGTTGGCATCGGGGTCTTGCTATCTACACTACCACGGCGGGATTGATCCGTCATGAAGCGGGCGAAAAAGTCATTCACCGCCGCGGGGTCATCCAGCGGCCCGACATACGATACATGCTGGTCCGGCCGGACAATCATGACGCAGCCGGCCGGCGCGATGCCAAATGCCCGGTACATCTCCCCGTGGCCTTCGTGATACGAAACATCGTCTACAAAGATCCTGTCATAGCTCCAGCCGTCGGTTTCGTCATACGGGCGCAGGACGGGGGGAAAGTCGAAAATGGTGACTTGTGTCCGCGGCGCGCGGTGTATGGTGAGGACCTCGAAGACGTCGTCGCACCGCCCCCCGACGGGCGTGTGCCTGCGGAGGAAGGACGCCTCGTCGTCAAACGCAGCGGCGACGCGGGCGAGCCGTTGCCGCTGCTCGTCCCTGGTGACGTCGCCGGGGAAAAGGAGAACGCGCCAGCGCCCGTTGCTCGGTAGCAGCTCGTGCAGGTGCCACGGCCGGGCGTCGGCCTGGTTCAGCACCTTTACGCTGGGGATTCGCCTCCCGACAGGGACGTGGGGAGCGGCGGACTGGTCGGAGACGACTCTGCGCGTGGCGGGGGTGTGACTCTGGCCGTGTCCGTCGTCCTTGGCCACCACGACGCTGCTGCCGTAGTCGACGGCTGTCATCTGTTAGCCGGGGTGATTTGTATCGTAGAGTCTGACGCACCTATGCCGCTGGCAAACATGTGGCCCTTTTCAAAGGCGGTTTTAAACTCTTGCATGCTGATGCCCTCCGTGTCCATGACGTCCCTTGCCGGCCGTCCCGAAAAGAGCCTTGAAAACTTGTGGTCGAATGCGATGAGGTCCTGTGCAATCTGGCGCCGCTCAGACTCGTAGGTTTTGAGGATGCACCTGTGTGCCTGACCCTTGACGACGCTGGCCATTTTCCATCCGAGATTGAAAGCTGCGCACGTGGCGTGAGCCGAGTTGACCGTAAAAAAAAGTTTGTCGTGGCACTTACAATCTTGCATGCTGACGTTCATGCCCTGGCCTGCCTTGGGGCTGCGTCGTGTTAGCCTTGGATACACGGAGACTGCATGGCAAGTTTATACCTGTGTGTATGCACCGCATCTCCAGCCAGGAACACGCGGTCGTGGACGGAAAAGGAGGTGCCGACCCGCTGGCCGATTTGATACGCCGTCCACCAGTCCAGCTTGCGGTAGGAGAGGGTGTATGGCGCCATGATGCGCCGCGCCGCCTCCAGAATCACCTGCGGACTCAGCTTGGACCGGTCCGCCCTGGCCGGCTCGTCGCCGACCCTCTCCGTCGTCGTGAGCTGGATGTACAGCCGGACCAGCTTGTTCTCGCGGGGAATGACCATGATGCTGCCCGCATCGGCCGAGTGGATGGCGCAGCGCATGCGTATATCCGGAAAGTCGGTAATGGGCACCATGTCCAAGACGCCCCAGATGTAGTCGGTCGAGTCGCCCTCGAGCTCGAGCCCAATCTGGCGCCGCGTCCACGAGTGCGCGCCATCCGCGCCCACCACATACCTGGCGTGGACGACTTCCTCGGTGCCGGCCTTTGCGGCGGTCAAGAGGCGGTCCGTGTCGTCCCGGGCCAGGTTGCTGCGGAAGAGGCCGTCCTGGACCGGTGCGCCGTCGTCGGCAGACCCCGCGGCCTGTTCCGGCGTCGCCTCCTCCTCCGAAAGACGGCGCAGCCTGACGGTGACGGGGTGAGCGTCGTCGTCGTCCACCCGCGACTCGTCAATGTCGATGCTGGTGGGCGCGACGCCCCTCTCGACCCGGATGTCGCTGCACGCCTCGACGGCGTCGAGGAGAAACCGCTCGATGCGGCCCTGGTGCAGCACCACCTGCTGGAATCGGCTGATGCCGGGGATCGTGTCGGGGATGCGGCCGCTGCGGCGGATCCGGCCGTGCTCGTCGGGATTCCAGAGGCATATCTCCAGCAGGTGGTTGGACTCGCGCCACGCGCGGTGGGCGAAGCCCAGGGAGTCGAAGATCTCGAGCGTCCGGCACTGCAGGCCGTCTGCCTGGCCGTTGAAGATTTTGGTGCCGCGCTTGTCTACGATGCGCGCGCCGACGCCGCACCTGGCCAGCCATGTCGCCATCATTAGCCCTGCCGGGCCGGCCCCGATGATGAGGACGTCTATTTTTGACTCGGCGGGCGAAGACATGGCGCGGAACATCCGGCGAGAGAATCAATGACCCGATGGGCCAAGTTGGCCAGCCACTGTGCCTTTATAGCCGCCAAAGTCCCGAGTCCCGACGAGCAGAGGATGCAGGCCGTGTTCGTTTGAATCGTTTCATTGTAGCCGCCAAGGCGCATCTGCATCCCTGTTTGGCAGTCCGGTCTGCAGCCGCCTCGGAAGATTGATCAATGTCTTGGCATCGGCCCTCCGTCCCGTCCCCGTCACCCGAAACTTGCAGGTACTTTCCATTCCGGGTCTAGTCCTCGTCACCTGACTGGCTGGGAGTCTGCCGAACCGGGCTACTTAAGCCGTCTCCGTTCCTCCGCAAGGTCCGGGGCAGCTGTCACACGTTGTGACTGGAAAGTTGTACAACTTGTTTGCCATCTTATGCACAGGGTATACGTTCTGCTGCGCCTTTATTGAAGCCACGGCGTAGTTTATCTCGACAGTTGACACGTCGCTCCTACTTGTGTGCCTTGTGCCCCTGGTTGACAGGATTCCACGTTGCATCTCCAGGCCGCATCTCCAGACCCGTCGCTTCCTCTTCCGTGATAGCATGCAGCGCGCTGCCGAAAACCCTGCCAACCTCGGCAATGCTACAGGAGCAGGCGACACTCTAGACTTTTATGTCGGAACCTTTAACCTCCCCTACATCTTTTCCCTGCGCTTCAACCCAAACGGTAACCAACTGCATGTCCTCCGCATTAGCAAGGCCACCGGCCCTCACTCATGGCTCTCGCTCTCCCCGGACCAGCGGACCCTGTACGCAACGGCCTGGACGAAGCCGACGTGTAGCGTCGCTGCGTATCGGAACCACGGCTCGACGCAGCAGCTGGAGTTGCTGGGCTCCCGGCCCGTCCGGAACAAGCCGGGCTACGTCACCGGCTCCAGCTCGCACATCTTCAGCGTCGGCGGCCCGACGGGCGAGGTCTTTCGGGTCGAGCACGGCGGCGGGATAGGCCCCCTCGTGCAGGAACTGGACTTTGCCGGCGACCAAGAGGCAGACGCCCCGAAGGCGCCGGATGCCGTCCCCCACGGCGATTTCGGCGGACTCCGCCACGGGGCACACGGCTGCGACCTCGGCCCCGACGGCCGCACGCTGTACGTCGCCGACATTGGGAGAAACTGCACGTGGACGTTTTCCGTCGACGACACGGGGCGGCGTGTGCTTCACGACCAGCGGCGGCACGCGGCGCCCAGGGACGACGACGGCCCGCGACACGCCTGGCCGCACCCCAACGGCGAGGTGCTCTACGTTGTCCAGGAGCACAGCAGCATCGTCGACGTCTTTCGCATACAGAGAGACGCGCAGGGGGCCGTCGCCGCGCTGCGTCACGCCCAGGCCGCGAGCCTCTTGCCAGAGGGGAAAAACGCCCGCGACTACTGGGCCGACGAGGTCCGGCTCTCCGGCACGTCTGGCGGCGCCGGCCCCGAGTACCTGTTTGCGTCTACGAGGGGCCTCGAGAGCCGCACCAGGGGCTACGTGTCCGCCTTTGCGCTGAACCAGGACGGCACCTTGAAGCGGACCGCCGCCGTCGACATTTGGGAGACGCCGACGAGCGGCGGCATCGCCAACGCCATTGAGCCCGCGCCGTGGCCGGTCAGATTGGCGCACAGCGACTTGCCGCTGCACATCATGGCCATGACGGATAGCGAGGCTGGCAAAGTGTTTGTTCTCGGCTTTGACGGGGAGAAAATCGGCATGGTGAGCTCCATCACTTTGGAGGCGCCGGCGGGTGAGGACGACCATCAGGGGCTGGTTGAACCGGCCACGGCTGTCTGGGTGAGGCCAAGATGATTGGGGGGGAATAGAAACAATGTTTTTCATCGTGTGCGTGGCGTACGGCGCCAAAGTGTATAGCAGTCCATTTGTCACGCCATGTATTAAAGGGGTCAAGAAATACGGCAGAATCAAGGCATTACAAAGTATATCCAAGTGATTGCAAATGCGTAGCACGAAACGACATAAACTGAGGGCAGAAATAAGTCCATCATCGACGTAGGCAGCATTCTGTACCGGGATCCTGGTGCCCTTGGTTGTTCAGCAACATCCGCATCCAAGCCTCACAACAAGACGACGCCATCTTTTACTTGGGGCAAGCCCGCCACTGAACGGCAAGCTTGCTATAATCGACCTACTTTGCGTTAGTCCACCAGCACGTTTCCGTGGGTATTTTGAGTGTGGCTTGCCGCGACGAGCGCCGGCTGGTTGGCCGGGGTAATGGCGCAAGCGGTATTCATGCTGAGAGTAGCGGTGCTGCCACCGCACGGCGACCACAAGAAGATGCATGTTGAGCGGGAAGAAGGGGAATTTGGGTTCAAACTTGAGGCAACGTCAGGAATCGGCGTCGGTCGCTGCTTTATAGCAGACGGCACTCGTTGCATGTCCCATTGATGACCAAACGCCACTGGCAATGGTGCGTCTCGGGCTGAGCGCACGACAAAAGAACCATATTCAGCTTTGGGAAACACAAGCAACGCTATAAATGACATGGAGGCGTCGGCTTAGTCGTACAGAACTGTCGATTTCATGGTTCAAGGAATATCCAGTGTGTGTGCCAACCGTGGATTTATTCTGCAAAAAGAACCATACTCAGCTTTGGGAAACACAAGCAACGCCAAGAGCGAGGCGTCGGCTGAGGCATACCAACTATCGATTTCATGGATACCGGTCCTTGGGCTGAATGTGGTCAATAATCATGTATACTAAAGCATCAGCTCCCTCTTAGCTCAAGCATTCGCGCCGGCTTCCACGTCAACGCTATACCCGTTTGTCTTGCCCGTCTCGCCGCGTTGCCGTATCAAATCTGCCGTGTCCAGCGCGTACATGTACCAGTAGTACATGCCTAGAGTCATCATCATGTCAGTCGGATGCCCAACAGCCAGAAACAGCGTCAAGTTCAATACGCACCACAAAACAACCCTCCGCCCAAGACATTGCCCAAGAGCGTGGGTACGATTCCCTTCCAGATGTACAGGCCAACCGTAATGTTCGGGGCCCCAAGGAACATGGCCATGGGGATAAACGTCATGTTTGCAACCACATGGTCAAACCCCAGCGACACAAAAGCAAACGTCGGCCACCAGATCCCGACGACCTTGCTCGCCACGTCTCGCCCCTGCATCCCCAGGAAGCACGCCAAACACACGAGCCAGTTGCAGCCGATGCCGCGCAGGAAAATCATGGCAAACCCGGGCGAGACCTGCTTCCTGGTCGCAAAGGCCACCACCTCGGCCCGGTACGGCTCGGCCGAAAACGTCTCCCCGTAGCCGAATATCACGGCAACCACAAACAACGACCCGGCAAGGTTGCCCAGGAACGTCACCAGCCAGTGCAGCAGCATCTTGGACCAGGAAAGACGCCGCTGGAGAACAGCAACCGTGGTGAACTGGACACGGCTGTTAGTCGTTTATCCGTCGCCATGACGGCCAGAGGGAAAGGCGGCCGCACCATAAAGGACCCCGTACACAAGTCTGCCCCCGTGAGCAGAATCATGCACAGGCCGTAGGGAAAGACGACGGCGCCCAGGGTCCGGATCAGGCCGGGGGCGCTCTCCTGCCACGCCGGCGCCGTGTTTGTGCTCAGCACCGTTCCGCAGGCAAATGCCAGCAAGCAGCCGGCCGACACGCCGCTGAGGAAGATCTTGTCTACTCTCGTGGTCCCCTTGTGCGCGCCAGCTTCGCCTACAGCATAGACTACCTCGGTGGGTGTGAGAGAGCGGATCGTCGTGGCAGACATGGCGGGCCGTCGTGGAATGGCCTGCAGGCAAAATGAAGCGGGAGGTGTGCGGTGTAGGCTTGGGCTGCTCTGGAGGCGGCGAGTTCCATTGTCTCTTTAAGAGCTGCAGAGTTGCAGAGATGAGGTGAAGTGATCGTCTGGAAGGTGAGACATTTCATGGCGCGACAGTCGCTTATCAACAGGTATACGCTACTCCGTACTGTAGCATGGTATACTGTAGCACGGCGCGCGGTGCCCGGCTACCTTTTACCTTTTTGCCTCTGTACGGAGTACCTAGATAGTTATCAGTCGAGGACGTAGTATTGGACATGATGCTCGATGATCGCCGGTGCTCGGGCGCAATTTCCAGCGCCGGGCATGTGGAAACCAATCACCATGCGCAGGTTCCAGCTTGGTTATCAGTTATCAGCAGACCTTATCAGTGCTGTACTCGGTGGCTAGAGATGGTGTTGAACGAGCTCAACAGCCTCTATAGCACGCATTTGGCGCCACGTGTCTGAAATTTTCATTGCCGGGTCATCATGCCGAGGGTTGGCTGTAGTGACTGTACTGTCTGAGTGCACAAAGCAAACCTGTTCCCTTGTTTCATCACTCTTGATCCATCCATTATTTGCCCCCATCTCCAGTACAGCGCGAGAAGCATCAGTTGCACTGGTTAACATGGTCCAGGTCTGCCGAGTTGTTCCGTCGTCGTCTACGGTATGTGGCCTAGATGGTGAGGCTAATAATGCCGCCGTAACAACCAGCCATGACTATTTTTTTTTGGGAATATTTGGTTGGTTGTGTTGACCAAGTTGACAAAAAGTTGACATCATGTTGATACGAATTCAGCTGCTACGTACAAAACCAACTCACAGAGGGTTCGCGACTATTCCAATCGCTTCAGCATTGCCGCAACTACAGCCCTCCCCAAGCCGATGCTGAAATTGCTCATCCTCCCACAAACTTTCCCTCGCACGCAGCAAAGAGAACAACGAGGTCCTTTAGGCCGTCGGGAACAAGCCTTTTGTACGAGTATTGGGCCAAGTCTACAACATCCGCCCAAGCTTTTGGCGTGCAGGTTCATGTGGCAAGGGCTTGGAGCAAATAGCTCAATTCATCTAATAAGAGTCTTTAGTATCAAAGGTCCTTGGTTTTCCCCAAGGCCTCGTTGACCAAAGGGCCCTTTAAATACAAGAAGTCGGTGAGGGACTTTGCCCTAGGTCTCGTGACTGTAGCCCTTCGACCCTGAAAACATTTTCAGCAATCCGCAGACCCTCCCCGTCCATGTTACTCCGCAGCATATTATTGACTGGAAGCTTCCAAAGTCTGTCGTTGGTGAGTTGGAACAACAGGGTTGTTTGCTAAAGCAGAGATTATAACTGTGTTTAAAATGGCTGTTATAGACTGTACCTAGACCTGGAATAGATGAATAACTTAGAACGCAATATCATGGCTGACTCTTTCTTGCATTGCCATTTCTCTACAAGTGCCCTCGAAAGCACGCCACCGCCGCCATACTCTCCACGTCACCCTGCCCCTGGCAAGTCACCGCCGCAAATCAAACCACTGGAAAATATAACAGGCACGCCTTTATTATTGCTAGCAAGCGAATTCAAGTACACGAGTGCCCTAGCCTAGGCATGAGCAAAAGTCCCTGCCCCGGCCGCGACCTATTCACGGGGCGACCAGAAGAGATACAATTCATCCGCCCCAGGCCGGCCCTGGTTGATATTCTGTGTCCTGCCCGTGTAGCCCCTGGAACCCTGGATCGAGTCGACTGATGAGCGGCCTACCAAACTCTTGATAAAGGCCGAAGAATCCTTGGTAGGGCGTGGAGGAGGGGTATTTCTTCGCCGATACAGCGCCAGTCGGCGGATTTTGTCTCTCGACGAACTCTTCTTGCACCGCAGATACCGGCTCTTGTCCTTGGAGCCCTTGGCCAGGTTTCCAAACTCGTCGGGGACTTGGTCGATGACGAGCTCAAAAGAGGTGCAAGCATCCTCGGCGTGCTCCGTCCGGATCGGAACAAGCCAAACAAAACTACAGAGTGTTAATTCATGTTGTGCAAGACGAGTAGCCACAACTCACTCTCCGCCCCGGCCGTGATTAATATCGTCAGAACGGCCCTCGACTTCCTTGACCCTGCCCGCCGGCGGGTCCGTCTTTGGGTATCCGCCGTAGACGACCTGTTTATACTTAGCAGCGGTAAATGCCTCGCGGAATACGCTCTTACCTTGACTCCGGCAATGTACGGTTTTTGCGGCATGAGCATTTCGTACTTGGCGCGGAAGTCCTTGTCAAACGTTTCAAGGAGGTCCCCTGCGGTTGCTATGGCATCCTCTGGCTTTTCAACGGTAGATTGGACCTATATCCACGTTAGTGTTTTGCTTCTCCTGTCTTTTGGTCATGTGGAATACCCAGTTCCTGCCCAGCTGCACCATTTTTATTTCGTCAACCTGGATGCTGTACTTGAGCTTGCTGTCAAGATCGGTGCCTAGACAAGGTTAGAAACGTGAAAACGCTTGGAAGGACGAGGCGTACGGCTCAGCAGATAGTCCTTCATGTCGGAAATGACAACAATCTGACTCAAAATCATGTACGACTAGAAGCATTCGTTTAGTACATGTATGTACCAGACGGACGAAATGGCAACACACCATTCTATGCGCAACGGAATAGTCGGGCACGTCCTGGTCGTCAGGGAAGCCCTCTACGTTTCTGTACTCGTCGAGAAGCGGCCTGCCGAGATGATAAATATCCGTACCCCGGCGCGAGTCCACGATGCTCTTACCGGTACGCGTAGCGGTGCTGGCAGGCGTTTTGGATAAACTGGTCAGCCCACGATTTGGCCTGCAGAAACGACGCCTGCGCGGTGCCCTCGCCGATTCTCTCGGGGGAGCCCGACTGCAGCATGAACCGGCCCAGCTCTCCCTGGTAGAAGAGCTTAATCTCCACGTCGGCGTTTGTGTCCACGTCCTCCATGCTCTTCTTGGCCGATGCGTCAATGTCCCCGGATACACCCCAGAATCGCAACGAAGCCTTGGCCCTGGGTAGCAGTTAGCGCTGCGGAGCTTGGAAACAGGGACGAAACCGTACTGCGCTTGTAAGTCGTTCTTGGCAATTTGATTCTTGGCGGTAAATGTTACCCGAGCAATCATTTTCCCGCCTTCGTGGAAGCCTAGGGTGCTGGTTAGCCGTGTGTGGTCCATGTGCTTTTTATTTGGGACTTGCCTTGGATCCATTTGTCGCCAAAGTCTCGATTAAACGTCTTGGGTTTATAGTTGTGCGTGTTGAATTCGAATCCGGTGGGCGAGTCGAGCTGTCTCTCAATGTTGATTATGGCTACAAATATTACGGATTTCTTGGAAAACTACAATACTTGTTATCAAGGTTTTCCCGTGGATTGGTCAATAGAGACTTGCCTCTGCCTTGTTCAGGTAAGCACCCGACACGGATGCACTTTGGCCCCAGCCGGACAGAGTTGCGCCGCCGCTTATTTCAAGAGTCTGTAGATATAACCTGGCGAGTCGTGTTAACAAAGCTTGATTTGTATCAGACGTTGCCGATGCTTGTGTCATGAAAATAAAACAACAAGCACTTGGGACGCTGGGTGGGACTTGCTCGTAATTTTCGACCAGCTCCGACGTAAAACGCATACTGCCGTTGCATTCGTCTTGGCCAGCGGTCCTCGTGTGTCGTTTGGTGAGGGCGGTTGTGTTTTTTCCGTCCTTGGCTAAGCCGGCAAGGGCTTGTTCTATGAGGGCGCGTGGATCAGGCCGGTCAAAGTATGACATGTCGATATCCGTCAAGTCTGCGCTGGGCGGCGTAAAGTTGAACCTGAGCATCATGTCCTGGTTGACCAACTCTGTTGTAGAGTTTTCGTCTCTCTTCTTCATTCCCTCGCTGAAGAGGACGGCATTGTGAATCGCTCCCTTGTCCAAAAACGTATTGTACCTGATAATGTTAGAAAAGCCATCAGTCTGCGACGAGGCACGCTTTACCCCTGTCCCATGGTCAAGCCGCCACGGCCTATGATCCTGCTGCTCTTGGTGTCATCTTGAGACAAAACCTGGCTCTCTGGCGTTTCTTCTCGGGGAAGCTCGAGGGTAAAGGCCTGGTCTTGCTCTACAAAGTCAACCTGCAGACTTAGCTTGACAGAATACGACAAGTGTTGCAGAGTAAACGACTTACATGCTGGTGTCGTTTTATTTTCTCAAGCACACTCGGCGGAAAGTGGCCTGCGTAGCCAAGAAACCCATAGTCCTCCCCATCATACGTGGGTTTTACGCCATGATGGTTCTCGCCATCATTATCCGGGCTGCGCTTGTGAACAGATTTTACCCATTCAAGATGACTGTCGAGGTGTCTGGACTCTAATCCTTCCTTGAGGACCACAATGTGGCTTGAACACGGTCAGCACTGCCTTTTTCACGTCCTTGTCGAGGGCTTGTCTTACCCTAGCGGCCGGGCGCCGTCGCTTGACGAGGTTTGTTCTGTAGCTGCCGTTTGAAGTAGAGCAGCAAGGACAACAGTCCAATGGAAACACTTCATTGTGAGCTGTGCAGCGATTGAAACTATGTCGCAAAGGTGGCTTATAACCGTAAAGAGTGTTGGTGAACTAGAGCGAGCATGAAAACAGTGCAAGATGTATTGAGTGAGCATTATTTAAATGCAAAGAAAGGGAAAAGGAAGTTATTTTCTGTAACCGACTGCCGCTATACCAAGCAACCATGTACAATAATACCTGACCCATGGACTGTTTCGCTTGCCCCGAGGCGGTCAGGACAACAGGGGTCAACATGGGACTTGCAGTATTTTACATTATAATCATGTCTTATCGCATGGCCCACGAATCACTTGCATCCTCCATCTTTACTCGGCTCTACTCCAACCCTTGCAAGTCTGGGCAGCGACAGGGACATGGAGTCTGTGGCGATTATATGCAGGGACCTGCGTTGATACCCTTTTGCTTTTAACTATAATATAAGCTTAATGGCAAGGGAGTAGTGATCGGTGACCTGTCTCGGTAAGAGATTTCAACTTCTTTTTTATCACGCCTCTAAATAATTCTCTTATTTGGTATAACCCCATTCACACCTGCTAGGCTTTCAGGGTCCGAGTTGTCCACTGGGTTGCAACCATGACCACAGCAAGAACTGATTCAAGCGACTGTATGACGCGGCAAACGACGCGTCTCCCATGGCGCGCCAGGTACCGCAACTATCCTAGGCATCAACTCTGGCGACCCATTCTGTTGGACAAGGCGGGACTCATTGCTGGTACACACGGCGCGGCCGTGTCGGTTGTCAGTTGCACTCTGCCTGCTCGTGCGACTCGCGCAAAGAATACCACGTCGAAGACGAAGCCAAGTTTACATCGTATTGCTTTCCAACACATGGACCCGGCAAATCAGGCCACATTGACACCCACGGCCACTCCGGATCGCAGTGCATTCCGCAAGTCGGTCAATGCGGCACCAAAGCAATAGTTTGGAAGGAAGAAATCCCTGTCACTTTTCAGAGCCCGGGGAGCGAGGAACAAAAGGGTCTCTTTCTTTTTTCTTTTCGATGCGGTAAGGACGATAAAAATTGGTGGCCGAGTTCACGTTGGCGAGCAATACGCTGGGTGTAGCCTCCCACTGTACATATTTAATTAACATGTAATAAAAGCGTCCCCTACACTTTAATGAATCAGCAAAGAAAATACGCATCGGCAACTGGTTAATAAAAAATGTGGCCGACACCAGCATCACGACCTCGCAATCCATAAAGCCGGCCCCGGCAGGGTCCCCGACGGGCCCCGGAGCCGGTGTCATTTAAAGGTCTAGTCATTCCCGCCCGCTTTGCGTCTTGTATATTTACTTGTCTCAAACAGACTCCCGTCACTGCTACTATCACAGCCGCTAAAAAGTTGAAAGCCAATTAAATCGTCACCCAATGAAGGCCTCGATACTCCTCGCCGCCTGCTCTTGCCTCGTCTCGGCCGCCCCCCCGGCAAAAACGAAGACGGCAGCGCAGCCCAAGGCGCCATGGAACCTCCAAGCCATCTCTCACCGGTCTGCGCCCACACGACTAAACATGTTTCGCAACTCGGATTATCTCTACACGCCCTGGCCCAAGGACAAGACCCTTTACGCGTACGTTCTCGACACGGGCATTCGAACGACGCATCAGGAATTCGAGGGCCGCGCCGAAAACTTTTGGACAGCGTTCAAGACGGCCGACAACCAGGACAACTTTGACGACGAAAGCGGCCACGGCACCCACGTTGCCGGCATCATTGCCGCCAAAACCTACGGCGTCGCCAAGAAGGCCCGCGTGCTCTCGGTCAAGGTCTTTGGCCCCAACGGCCAGGTCTTGACGTCTCAGGCCATATTGGGCTTCACCTTTGCCATGAACGACATTATCAAAAAGGGCCGCCAGAACAGTGCCGTCATCAACTACTCTGGGGGGAGGAAATTCTCTCTCGCCTGGAATACCATTGTCGAGCGGGCCTTTAACCGCCCCAACGGGCCCATCTTGACCATTACCTCTGCCGGCAACGACGCCAAAGACGCGGCCGGGGCGTCGCCTGCGTGCGCAGACGAGGCCATCACGGTGGGATCTATTCGGTCCGACTGGAGCGTGGCCCCGAGCTCCAACTTTGGATGCAAGGTGAATATTCTGGCCCCCGGGGGCAAAATTTTGTCCCTCTCCAACACGAGCGACGTCGCCACAAAGACGCTGTCTGGAACGTCAATGGCCGCACCTCACGTTGCGGCGCTGGCGTTGAATGCCATGGCCGTCTTTGGCAAGAGTAGCAAAGATGTCCTCGAGTTTCTCACGCAGACCGCGACAAAGGACAAGGTCAAGGGCGACCTTAAAGGCTCGCCCAACTTGCTTGCGAATAATAACAATGCCAAGCAACGGGTGTGATATTACGTCTAGTGTCTGATCGGAGACGGAGGGAGTGCTGCACCTTTGTTTGGTGGCGCTGGCGGCAGAAGCTGGACGGTTTAGCCGATAAAAATTGACAGATCAGGACCGGGTCATCTCGCAACATGGATAGCGTAGGTTGCAATGTAGAAATGGCATCAATTTGGTCTACTGGCATCCAAGTAGCATGGCATCGGTCGGTCTCTGGTAAACTGAGACAACTCTCAGTCTTTCACATGTTGTCCGTCGTAAACTCAGTCTTGAGTCAAGCCGCATGGTTGATTGGCTCGGAATCGCGGAAGCTTGAGCGTTACCAGTTTATTCCCCACATGACACGGCAGCTAGCGGGCGCTTACTTGGTTAGGAAAATGCACTCGGCCAATAAAAAGCTCCCCCGATCCCAATACGGACGGCCAAGCAGATCAAAGTCTGTCCAACGTCGATTCCCCGACACTGTGAAAGTGTATCAAAGAACTGTGTGTCGTTAGACTTGAACAAGAGATGGTTACGGCAATCACTGCCAGTTTCGAACGAGCCGCTTGCTAGCCAGGTCTTTGACTCTGCTATCGTTATACAAAACAATAATACGCCAGTCATGATATATCTCCATCTGCAGGCCTCCGCTTGGTAGTTGACAGCCATGATTTGAGAGCTGCGCGACAAATACTCACTCCAAACACGGCTAGTACCAGCAGTTGGTGACACAGTTGCAACTCTAGTCCATCACTTTGACCATTGTAGCATCTCCAAGACCGTCGGATCACCCGGCATCGGGTCAAAGGTTTTCAAAACCTAATCTGCCAGCCGTCGTCACATTATTTGTACGCCAAGCCAGTGCTGCATGGAGCTAGCCCAAAGCACCGCCTATCATCGTGAGAGTTGACCACTCGGACGACTTCATGTCAGCCGGAACCCTCCGAATGGTCAGTTCCTTTGCGGAAACCTTGAATCAGAAATCACCAATATTGCGCCCCTTCTCCAGTGCCGACTCCACAGCGGACTGTAATATATATCGCTTTGACATCTCAGCCGTCAGGGGTTGCTGCTGATCTTGCGCGGCAGTTTACTATTTCCCAATGAGGCGACAGTACGACATCCAGTCAAGTATATAAATCCCGGCACGAGTCCGAATAATTGTCGAGCACCAACCCCCAGACATACCCTTTTAAACATACTTTTAACCATCTCATCACAACCCCCACCATGGCTGCCAAAGACGGTGCCCGCTTCGACTTCATCGTCGTCGGCGGCGGCACGGCTGGCAACATTGTTGCTGCTCGCCTGGCCGAGAACCCCAACGCCAGGATTCTGGTTGTGGAAGCCGGCATTGGCGACTCGATTGACAATGAAGAGATCCGAACCCCCGGGCGGGCCATGGAGATCCGAGGCAGCCAGTACGACTGGGCCTACAAGACGACCATGGTCAAGCGCGACGACTACGAACGCATCGAGAAGCCCAACACGCGCGGCAAGGCCCTCGGCGGCAGCTCGTCCCTCAACTACTTCTCGTGGGTGCCGGGATCCAAGGGCACCTTTGACATGTGGGAGGAGTACGGAGGAAAGGAGTGGACGTGGGACCCCCTGGTGCCGTACCTTCGCAAGAGCGTCACATATCACGACGACGCCGGCCTGTACCCCAAGGAGCTTCACAAGATTGGCTCGGGCGGTCCCATTCCCATTGCCCACGCCGACCTGATGCCGGAAATGAAGCCGTTCCGCGACCTCTTGGCCCGGGCCTGGCAGTCCACGGGCGAGCCGCTCACGGAAAACATCTTTGACGGCGAGATGCGCGGCCTCGTCCACAGCGTCAACACCATCTACAAGGGCCGGCGGTCGGGCAGCTTCCTCGCCGTCGCCGGCAAGCCCAACATTACCATCCTCCCCGAGGTCCACACCAAGAAGCTCATTATCGACGACGCCGACCGCACCGCCAAGGGCGTCACCGTCATTGCCGCCTCGGGCCAGGAGCTGAGCTTCTACGCCACCCGCGAGGTCATCGTCTCCGAGGGCGTCTTTGAGTCCCCAAAGCTCCTCATGCTGAGCGGCATCGGCCCTGCGCCCGAGCTGGCCAAGCACGGCATCCCCCTGCTCGTCGACTCGCGCCACGTCGGCCAGCACCTGCTCGACCATCCCGGCGTCCCCTTTTGCCTCCGCCTCAAGGACAGCTACTCCATGGACAGCCACGTCCTGCGAAAGGGCCCTCTCCAAGACGAGGTCCTGGCCGCCTACGCCAAGGGCCACGCCGGCGCCATGGCATCGCCGTTTCTCGAAATGATTGGCTTCCCCCGCATCGACAAGTACCTCGAGAAGTCTCCCGAGTACCGCAAGGCCAAGGCGGCCAACGACGGCCGGGACCCCTTTTGCCCATACGGCCAGCCGCACTTTGAGCTCGACTTTATCCCGCTGTTTGGCAGCGCCTTCCAGTGGCACTTTCCGCACCCCAACAAGGGGAGCTACATGACCGTCATGGTCGACCTGGTGCGGCCCGTCTCCGAGGGCGGCGAGGTCACCCTCAACAGCGCCGACCCCCTGCAGCAGGCCAACATCAACCTCAACTATTTCAACGACGACCTGGACATTATCGCCGTCCGCGAGGGCATCCGGTACGCGTACGACGTGCTGAAAAACGGCGACGGCTTCAGGGACATTGTCGAGGACGAGTACCCCTGGGAGATGCCGCTGGACGACGACGACGCCATGAAGAGGACCGTCCTCGACCGCTGCCAGACCTCGTTCCACCCCTGTGGCACGGCGCGCCTGTCCAAGGATATTCAGCAGGGCGTCGTCGATCCCGGACTCAGGGTCCACGGGGTCAAGAACCTCCGTGTCGTTGACGCGTCTGTCATTCCTGTCATTCCCGACTGCCGCATTCAAAACTCGGTCTACATGGTTGCTGAGAAGGGCGCCGATGCTATCAAGCGCGACCACCGGGACCTTTATCCGTAGTGGTGGGCTTTGGTTGAGTCTTCACCGTGTAACACACGGCGTGTGGTCTAGTAATTCGTCAAGTAGGCTAGCGTTTGGGATGGCAAGTGGTTGTTTGGGTCTGTCGTTTGGGGCGTAATATATAAACCTGAATTGTGACTACCGTGTTCCCTTGGCTGGTAAATTAAACACAGCCCCTGGTGGTTACTTGATACGTATGGTTTGTGAAGCCTCGGTGGAAGGCATGGTAATTGTTGAGTAAAAATTCAACAAGTCAAAATTCGTGATGAGCGGACAAAAATTAGCAGCAATTCCACAATGTATTGAACTTCTACTATACCCCAAGTGCCTTATTACATGCCCCTTCATCTCGATTCATCTCAACATGTTGCAAGCCGCCCATCAGGTGTCACGAAGTGACTGCCAACAACTAAAACTACTTGGAGTCTTCTATAAGGCACAAATTGAGTACGTACGTACAAGATCTTAGGGCATCTTTCTCAAATTGACCGTGTAATTTTGTACCATCCGACCCAATCGAACATATCTAGCAGCGCTGGTGCTCGGGCGAGGAGGCGGTGGCTCTTCTCTCGCGCCCCACAGATCGTGATCTGCGTCGACGTTATCGACACTTTTTTTCGAGGGGCTCGGGTGCGTCCTCGCCGTCATGGCCGAGGCCATTGCCGATATCACCACCCTGGTCGGACTCGTCGTCATGACCAGAGCCATCGCCAAGTCCAACATCATCGCGCGATTTTGGCTCCGGTGCGTCCCCGCCACTTTGACTGGAGTCATCGCCAACATGACCAAGACCAGGACCCCAACCAAAGTTGCTCTGTGCCGAACGTGCGGCTTTGGCTTTGCGCCTCATTTCCTCAACGATGGCCAGCTTGTGGTATTCGTTGAGCTGTGTCATGTTTGGGGGTTGGCGGCCACCACGAGCCGATTTTGCGCTCTCGTATACAAATTCTACAGGCAAGAACATTCTGATTCTTGTATTTGGATCAACGATCTGATCCAGTGCCTTGATAAGATTAGTTAAATCTTGCGTCGTGACAAAGTATGGTTCCTCATCCAAAGGCACAAAGCTTTCATCCGGCGTCTGGATCACTCGTTCCAACGATTCAAATACCCGGGAGATGGTAGGCACTGCGAACTCGTCGCTTGCCGTCACGCGTATAAGCACTTGCGTATGGAGGTGTGGAATTGAGCAGGGACAATTTTCTCGACATAGGGTGTCGAATGTCGAGAAGAACTCGCCGCCGTGGTGGCTCAGCCCCCAGGGTCTTTGATCGTTTGTACGTAAAATAACAGCGTATTGGATTGCGGTAGCTAGCAAAGCCGACCGTGAAGTGCTTTTTCTCCCCAACCACGCGGGGTGAGGGATGAGCCACGCGAGACGGTCAATGAAAGGGGCAGACCAAGTGTGGTTCTCGTCTTCCTCTCCCGACCCGGCTCGGCCGCTAAGCTCGAAAGAAAGCTTGGTGTTGAAGCCTATAATATCCCACGGGGTGCATTTGGCAAATTGTAAGCATATCTTCCAGAGGTTGAGATACCTGTCTGGATCGTGAATATTAATCCAGCGGTCTTTTTCCGCCTCCCACTGGTCGAGAATGTTGTTTTCGTCTTGCCGGGACCAGTCATCTTGACCAACATGAACCCTGAGCATAGCAGGATGAAGGGATTTCTTCATCTGCCTGTTTAAGGCCGTGAGATTCTCCTTGTGGATGGCCGAGGCCGGATCAAGCACGGCTGACTGATAGTCATCGGCCATCTTCTGAAACGCCTTTCGCATGCCATCGTGCATCTTCCGAGTGTCGAACCCGACATTTTCATGCTCGGAAGCATCGTCGTACGTGCCGTCTCGTGCGCTCCCGCGAGTCGTTTTCCTGGTGAGATTGGCATTGGCCTTCACCTTGGCCGATCTGGAGGATCGTTGTTCAGACATTGTTTTTTTTCTAGAGCGGTTAGCAAGCTACTTGAGAATCATGTAGCCATCAAAAAATGAGGAGGGTTTCGTACCACGGAGAGGGTTTGAATCTCACAGGGCTTGAGTTTTGGTTTTGGAAGATGAGATGAGGTGAGTGAAAATTCGCAGGGCAGCCATCAACTGCTCAGGCGTTTGAGTACCTACCCAGTACCTGAGTACCTTGTACCTGAGTAGGTACATTCACCGTTTACAGTGAGGACTGAGCACAAAAAGTGAATTGACATTGAATTGAAATAACTTGACTAGTGGACCTGTGAACAGTTCTGCTCACAAACGCGCCTGGGAAAAATCCACAGCAATCTCAAACCATCTCACTTTTAATACCTTGAAAACCGCCGTCACCCACAGCCCAACAAGCTCAAAATGCCATCAAGCGCCATATAACCTGGCTCATCAAGAGACTTGCTAATTACCTAGTTCCAAAAACAGTTGAAGAATCGACCATGGCCACAAAGCTGCATTGTACAGACAATGTGCTGGTTATTGGGGGTTGCGAGCATCTCGGTCTCGCTTTTCCCCCTGTCCCCCATCAATAAGTGAAGAGAGCACCTGGAAATTAGCAAGGTAGCCATCCAGATTTTACTTCTGGAAGACCTCCGGGAATGGAGGCCTAGTCTTCGGCGTCATGCGAGAATACACAAACAGGGCCAAAAATGTGTCCCCGTTTTTCATGTCCGCCATTTTCCAGTCGGGCGATGCGTAGTCGGGCAGCTTTCCAATTGGAATGCTATTGCTGCCGAAATCATCGTAAATCCGGATGAAGTCACTGCCATCAGCAAAGTCCCTATACTTGACAATAGCCATAAGGTTGTATGGCATTTGTCCTGGGCGTCCTGTGCGCTGCCAGCGCATGATGCCATCCACGTTTATCAATTGACCAGTCTCCAGAGTGAAACGGCGAAAAGCATTAAAATCAAGCTTTTCTTCTCCGACACCCTTTACCGTGAATGTCGCGTAAAAGAAAACCGGCGCGTCAGGACGGACCAAGACCGTGAAGTTACCAACAGAAAATTCTCCAAATAGCTTGTTCACCTCAACGTCCAAGCTCATTCCTGGAAAAGCATCAAGGCAAAGAGAATCTGGCGTTGGTGTCGGATTCCACTTTGCAAAGTAGTCCTTGACCTCGGTGGGTGTGGTCTCATGTTGGAGCTGGCGCCACTGGCGAGTATCCTGCTGCCACCAGAGATGCTCCAGCATTAGATTGAATCGCGGCATGGACCAAAGCGTGGTCTGCATCACAAGGTTCTTGAAATGGAGGTCTTTGGGTGCGATCTCCTTCAGCTCCTTTCCCCATACTCGATCTGTGAGTTGGGTCAAGGCAGCGCCAACGCCGTCTGATGACGGCCCAAAAACCAGCCAAGCGTGCTCCATAAAGGGGTTGTCGGCTTCCATCATCTTCTTCAAGTCGTCAATCTGATTTCGCTTTGAATTAAGGATGGGTGGATCAAGGATGGCAGCGTAGATTCGTTTGAGAAGCACAATCAGGCAGTTGATACCTGATGTGGAAGCACCACGGTCATGGTTACCTGCGGGCCAATAGTTGAGAACCAGTTCCGACTTTTGTTTTTGAGGCAAGTCGGCGTGGCGAGCATCTTCACACTGAAGGCTAGCCATGATGTGTTGAGTCTGGACTGGGAAAGCAATCGTTGGTCTGTCAATACACCAGTTAGCAGGCAAATTTGAAGATACTTGCGTCTGCTTACCAAGATATAGTTTTGATTCTCTTAATCACAGCAGAGAATTTCTTTCCTTCTTTTGTTAAAAGGGAAAAATAAGAAGAGCTCAAGAGGGAATTGGGTGTTTAAATCTGCCGGTTGCTAGGTGATAGACTTGCCATATTCACTGGACCGTTTCTTTGTACTAGAGCCACGTGGTTACTGCTCAGTTTTTTCTCACATTATAGGTGTGAGTCATCTAGGCAAACAATTCTTCCGGCTGCGAACTCGTTTGCAATGTAATCGTTTGCAATCAATATTATCATTTGTTTACCTAGTAGTTTCTCACTCCCCACTTTCATTGTTGATATCCCGACCTGTCGCAAGGAAGAGACCTTTGCCCTTGTCCTTGCCCTTGCTATTGGGGGAACTTTATGCACTTGACCGTGTTACAATAAAGTCCAAGTTGATTACTCTGGATCAAGCATGCGTAGAGTCGTGCGTTTACTACGAAGTCTTGTTTACCTTGTTTGCTCTGAAAGCCAGCAACTCTCAGCGCTCCTTACTCTTACCGCGTGAACGGTCTTGTATTTCAAAAAGCTCCGCAGTTAATGATTGATACTGACGGCGGATTATTCAGGTTTTGAGGTTTTGCCCTAACAACGACAACATCATCATCGTCATGTCTTCCAACAAGGACACGCTTAACGCAACTGAGAGTGAGGATAGAGACTTCCTCATTATAACGGAGAACCTACGAAGAGCGATAAGGGAAACATCTTTACGTTCTACAATAATGCCAAATGAGGAGTTTGAGAGGCGCCTGTCGGAAATGGTCTCTCATGGGACGATTCCGCCCACGCACGCTCCATCGTCGACTGTCCAGGGAGCAATCCAGGGACAGCCGGAGGAGGACATGTTCCGCGTGGACCCTTCGCGGATGGTTTCTCGTGGCAAGATTCCGCCGATGCCCCGTCCGCCATTATCCATGATCTTGTCTGGACCGACCATACCCTGCCCTCCGCCGTCGACTGTCCAGGGAGCGGTCCATGGATCAAACCAGGGACAGTCAGATGAATCCAGACCCCGAGCTTCGCCGTCGACTGTCCAGGGAGCGATCCAGGGACAGCCAGAGGAGGACATGTTCCGCGTGGACCCTTCGCGGATGGTTTCTCGCGGGAAACTTCCGCCGAGGCTTCTCCCGGCAACGTCCATGCTTTCGTTTGGACCCCCGTCCGCGCGCAGGGCTCTGCCGCCGACGGTCCAGGAGGAAGTCCCGGGACCTCAAGAGGCTGCAAGACGGCCGGGTCCGCGACCTCTTCAAGGGCTGGCTCCGCGACCTCTTCAAGGTCAAGGGCCGGCTCCGCAGCCGCCTCAGCCGCCTCAGGTGCCGGCTCCGCAACCGCCTCAGACACAGAACGCTCAGAGGCCTCAGCAGAAGCGCGCCAGAGGACGTCGTTCACGCGGCGCCAATCGTGGCGGCGTGCAGAAATCTGGTCAGCAGGGGACATCGTCTTCTGCTCGCGAACTCGAGGCTAGAATGGAGCGGGACCCGGAGTTCCTCAGACAGGTGGAGGAGCTCGCGTTGCGAAAGGAACAGGAGACCTCTCGGGCAGCCGTAGAGAGGGCCAAAAAGGCAACCATTTGCGGCAATTGCCTCCAGGCTGGGCACACAGTCCGGGACTGTGTTCACCCGGCCGATGACGGCTTTGTCCATGGCTGTCCCATTTGCAACGGGTCTGATCATGAATCAGCCCAAGGTTGCAAAATGGACTGGCCGCACCGCCTGGAGAGGAGGCTGTATTGGGCAATTGAGCAGCGCGCTCGGCGTCCAACTCTGGCCGCCTTTTCCAACTGGGTGGATATCTTCACCGAGGCCCGCAACGCGGGCAATGTGGCCTTGCCGCAAAGCTTCCCGTGGGGGCCAATCTTCTGCCGGAGCCTCATGACATTCCCGGTATATCCCTGGTCCGACTTTGACTATGTGGCCAACAACTCGTCCGCGTTGCCGGTGGATCCTACTACGGCGAACCAGGCCGCCGTCATCGCAAACGACGAGCTGATTCGCACTCAACTCTGGAGCCTGGTCATTGGCAATACTGGTGGTAGGCCATGGGATCCTGAGAACTGGAATGAGGACCATGGTTCGATGACCTACACCGATGAGGAGGAAGACGGCGAAATACGTCGAGCCTTTTAAGTCCTCGCCGGACTTATACATGGGTGCAAGATGAGTGCAAGCAGCAGCCACACCTTGAAGTGGCATGAAACGTACGAGGATCGACTCTTTTTTTATTAATCACCAATCATGTTGGCGTGTCTGACGCGTCACGATGCGCGTATAGACGGTGTATTTTTTGGTCTCTCACTGTTTTTTTGGCTTGGTACAGCCTAACACTGTGGTTAAAAAAAAATTTTCTCGTTTCTTTTCTTTTCTTTTCTTTTGGTCTCTGTAGAGGTAAACGAGGAGGAGAGGGAGGGGGGGAGCAATAATGCAATTCACTGCTGGTGTCTTAATATAATCTGTCAATGTTCTCAAACGTCTGGTCTTAACGATGCTCGATCCCTGTGTGTCTGTAAGAAAATTTTCTCGTGCCACCAAGGCATGGGACAGATGGAGAAGGCACACCATTAAACGGGTGTCCATTGAGCTAATCCTCTTCTACCATGCGTTTGAATATTCTTACTGAATGGTCATTTCATCGCGCTTGGATTTTGCGAATTAACAAGATCTATAAAAATTATGCGACAGCACATTTCACCGATACGACAACAGAATAGGCCATGTGGGAAGGGGAAAAAATTAAAGTTCATAATTGCATATTGATTATACTGATCTGTGTTGCGGAACTCGTATGGCAGACATCTAGACGTAATCACCATGTTGCATTGCAAAACCACTCAGATCCCATTCGCCGCCGTCAAATCCCAGTGACAGCTACACGACTCGGCGCACCTTGCGGAACTTTCTCTGCAAGCTTTTAGGTTACTTGTTGTCACAATCACCTGACTCGTGGTCAGATATATTGCAAATTGGGCAGCTATAAACGAAGCCATCGCGGAAAAGATACAAACAGTCTGCAATCTTGTGACCAGGCTTGCGGCAGTTCCCACATAATTCTTTCGCGGCCATGTCTCGACGACTTTCAACTTTGGCGGATAAGAGTAAAGTTGGAGGTGTAGTCGGAGCTGGGTTTAGACCTGGATTTCAAGCTGAAAATATAAATTCAAGTACTATTATATTAACTTATTTTAATAATATAATAGTAAATTCTATACCCTTTTTTACTTAATAGGCTTATATGATAGTTAATATATACTTTAATAAATATATTATATAAATTTATACTTTATGTCTAGTAAAAAGAATAACTAGTTAATATTATAATAAAACTTATATTAAAAAGTAGTTTTTTTATTTCTATATATTATATATTATATAATATATACTATAAAATTATAATTAATACTTTACTTTACTTAATTATACTATAATTTAAATTTATACTTTTAATATCTAGTAAAAAAAATAACTAGATAAAATTATAATAAAACTTATATTAAAAAGTAGTTTTTTTATTTTTATATATTATATATTATATAATATATATTATAAAATTATAATTAATACTTTACTTTACTTAATTATATTATAATTTAAATTTATACTTTTAATATATATATAAAAAATAAAAATAATTAATATTTTAATATTACTTATATAAATATAGTAATATATAAGTTTTATATTATATTATATAACTAAATACATATAAAAATACTATTAGAATATATTAATTTAATTATATATTACTAATATTTCAATTTATACTTTAAATACCTAGTAAAAAATACTAAAATATACTAGTATTAAAGTCCAAGTATAAGAGACAGCACGTTGATTAATGCTAGGCTGGTACTTGTAGTGTATTTGATCGAACTTGCAGCTACTTCTTGTATTTTATATTAGCTTTGGAGATTTGGCGGACCCCTTGATTAGCCGGACTACGTCGTGGAGATGCGACTTGAAGGGATATATTCAGATACGCACTCGTTGGTAGCGTCTTTCTTTTTCTCTTTTCATATAGAGGCAGAGACTACAACCTCAGGGGCAGGCTCCGTCGTCGCTTGAAGAGGAGGACGATAAGGAGGACTAGCCAATTCGCGCCATGTAACGCGGTTCGCGCGGCGCCTGGAGAAGAGGCTGGCCAAGGCTCGTGATGAGAGTGAATATCTGCAGTCATACTTGAAGTGGCGTGGATCGCGCCGGCACCCTTTTCATGTTATAATGAAGCTCTTTTCTCTTTTCAGTTCTCTCATTTTGTCGACAAAACAGCAGTTCACACAGCGGAAACAAGATATTTTGGGAGGCACGAGTAAATTGTCTAATACTAATGATAACTGCAGAACTTTGTTCCAGACCCGTTTTATACCCTAAAAAAAAAAAAAAAAAAAAAAAAAAAAAACCGCGACCAACCACCTTCAATGATCCCCTGACTCGACAGTCCTGGCATTGTCAGCGGACGTGCAGCGAGGGTCGTGTCGAATGATTGTGGACGCTCCAAGTAAGCTGCCTGCAATCAAGCTCAATCGACATCCATTTCATCAATCGCGGGTAACGATGAGGAGTCGGAGGTCTGCGGAATCACAGTCACCACTGACGATGACGAGAGCGGAAGCGGCCGTCTCCCCTGGGCAGCAACGGGAGTCGCGGGCACCCATCTGCCCTCTGTAGCCGATGAAGGCAGCTGAGAGTCAGCAGATTGATGGCCCGCGGGCGGCGACGGCGGCAGCATGGCATTTTGAAGGCCTATGACAGCTTGCAGGCGAACCTTCCAGTCCACCAGCATGTCCGTCTGCTGACAAAGCTTTTGCTGTTTACTCTGCAGCATTGCGATGCCTGCCGTCCACCCAATCGGCTTGAGTGCCATGAAACCGCGAAGTTGTTGCTTAGTCTCATCAATCTCTTGCTGTAGATCGGACAGGTACTGGCTCAGCCTCTTCACCTCTTGGATGAATTTCAGCCTGTCTTTGAGCACACTGTCAACCCCATCAATATGCCGTTGCAAGTACGGCTTGACGGAGAAGACGACGGATTTGGCCGTTTGGAAGGCGGTCGGGTTGAACGGGCAAGCCTGTCCTCCCGCTTCCCTGGCGTTGAAGCCGTTTTGCGCCACCAATGACTCGGCAAGCGTGGCAACAAGCCGCTCTGCATATGGAAGCTGATGTCGCTCCCAGATGCGAATGACGGGGCGGACGTAGAGGGTGGACGGAAGATTCATCGTCTTCAGAACGTTGAGGGTCAGAGCCAACAACTTGTTTATGTTGCCGAGATTGACCGGCGCAACGTAATCTCTAGTCCGCTGTTCCAGCTTTTCCGAGCATCCAACGTAGAGCGGGCTCTGTATTTGGATCACCTGGCCCGTCGGATCGACAGATTCGATAGCCTGGGCGCGTTCTCGGAGTCTCTCTGCGAACAAGAGAACGCGCTGTTGCTCGCTAAGCTTGTCGATGCTTCGACCCCCTTTTGCTGAGGCGACACAGTTGGAAATGGCACTGTCAACGCTGCGCAGATATCTGACGTCTTGACGTTGACTCGAGGTTCGCTGGCCAGCGGCTGTTTGCAACGCATCGTATCCAGCGGAATACCGGTCAATGCCTTCTGCCAGACGGCGGATTTCCTGTGCAGACAAGAAACTGCCTCCACGCCCGTTTACTCCAATGCCGACAGCGTAAACTCCTGGCCCGGCCGCAGAATACCAGTCATGACTAGTTGTCTTGGCTGCTTGCCAAGCGACTGTGCCCGAGAGAACAGCTCGAAAGGAGAGCGGAGACATGGACATTGCGAGCTGGATGACGACGTAATCTGTCTCATAGCCCTTTTCGAATGCCTCGATGGTTTGAGCAATACCAATTTTGGCTCTCTTCAGGCGGTCACGCACTGCTGGAGATTGTAGATCGTCAAGGAGCTTGTAGAACTCCCGGCTCGCATCATGCATGTTGTTTCGGCGGTTGTAGACATCGAGAACGCCCGTTGCTGGCGTGACAAACGCGGCATTGGCCGAACCGACGGATACATTCGACATGGTGTCTGGATGATGTCTTGAAGCTTGTTTCTGCGCTGTTGGTTTGGAGATGTTTCAAGTGTTGTAGATGGGTGATGAGCCAAGGAAGAAAATTTCTCGGCAGCGATGGAGTAGAGTACTCGAACAGTGCTTGACAGGTGTCAAGTTGGCAACCGTCTAATATGCCAGTCTATCCCATCACCATACAACGGTATGGCTGACAACCGGACAGCCGGCAGCCACGGGTCTGGTGCCCCCAAGAAGCCAGACGTTGCGTCTCCAATGGCCAACACTGAGTCGACTGGGCTGTCCTGACCAAGTGGCATGCATGCTTCTAGACGTGTGTGTTAGACCATGACTGGGAAGATCATCGTGATTAAAGCGATATTGACACCAGAGTTGCGAGAACAAGTAGATCAAGAACTAGTAGTTCGGAAGGGAATACAAGATTTTACGTTTGCCCGAATCAGGCTTACCAGACACATTATTTACACATGAAATGAATTCCAAGCTCTTTTCGACAAAAATTGAACTGATTCCAGACGCGCAACTAATGGGGACATGTGTGCTGGCGAAAATGGAAGGAGCTCCCGCGCTCCTTCCCCGAGTCCATCACTCACGAACAGCCCCCCCAAGAAATGCGTCTAGATTTGAAAATTTTTTCCACAAGATACACACCACCCGCAGTTTTATCGTCTGGTTTTTTTATTTTTTTTAAAAAACGCATTCAACGATACGCCAACATGGCGTTTACTGAACAAATTGAAATCCTGCGGAGGGAGATTAGGGGCATGGAGGAATTTTTCGGGGGCCTGTCCGTTGAAGCAGTCGAGGAAAACTCCAGACTGACCATCCTGCAATGGATAAAGAGATTGTGTGAGCGGGCCGAAACCATGATCCAGAATCATGAAGATGGCATCAAAGCTCAACAAGTGGCTGCCCTGGAGACTGAGCTGCAAGTCTCTGAGAGTGCGCAGGCCCGGCTTCGCTCGGAACTTGACAGGCTCCAAAGGACGTTTGACACTCGTCTGCAGGACCAAGTCAAGGCAGAGACCGAGGCGATCCAGGCAAGGCTGACGGAGCGCATGGAGAAGCAGTTTGACAGCCGCTTCATTGCACTCGCGACAGAGGTTCGCCGGGCAGATGCCGAGGCGTCCCCTTGCCAGATGGAGCGCGAGAAGCGCCTCGACGAGAAGGAAGAGCGCCTTCATCAGAGAGAGAAGTGCCTCGACGAAAAGGAAAAGAGGTTGGCGGAGCAAGGGGCAGCATTGACTGTCCGCGAAACCTCGCTTCAGGAGACGCGCGACGACGTCAATCGTCGATCGCGGGAGCTGGTAGCCAGTCGTCAAGACCAGCTCGACAAGGTCCAAACCTTGCTGGACACGGAGCTCTCCGCCATAAAGTCGAGACTCGAGAGTCTTGACAGGGCGGTGGTCAAAAGGGAAGATGTCGGCAAGCTGCAAGAGACTCTCAACGAGCAGCAGGCAGCTCTGAGAGGTTTACCCTCAAAGAGTGACGTCGAGTCTGCCGTCTCGGGGCTCCCTGTGTTGCAGAGCCTAGTCGGAGCGGCGTCAGGTCTTCAGTCGGCCGCAATGAGCCAACAAGACCGGCTGGGAGAGCTGTTGTCGTCTCAACGGGAGACGCTGGCTGTCCTGAATGACGCAGTCGACGCCGTCGAGACCAAAGTCGGGCTGGTCCACGAAGCGGTCGAGGACCACGACAAGGCCGTCAGTCTCCAATTCTCGGCGGTTGGTGATTCCGTGGACGGCATCGGGCGTCGTCTCGATGTCGAGGGTGGCCTTGCTGGACAGCAGGCCATTGACCGGCTGAAGGACGGCATTGACGGCATCGGGCGTCGTCTTGAAGTCGAGGGTGGTCTTGCTGGACAGCAGGCCGTCGACCGGCTAAAAGATGACGTCGCCGGCCTGTCGAGGGTTGCTCGCCGCCTTCCTACGGCATCGCACGTGGCAAGGTCTCTGGGAGAGCTCAAGGGCTCACCCGACAACCAAGACGGCTTCATTACCTACGACGTCTTTGTTAGGTTTGCCGGAGACTTGGCCTCGGAGCTCTGCGCAAAGATTCCGCACGGGTCGACGCTGCTGTCGGAAGAGCAGGTCCATGCCATTGTGAGCAGCGTCGTCTCTGACCTGGCCACAATGTCGGATCTGGAGTCCCGCGGGCTGCTGGACGGAGCCCACGATCGTGTGCAGAGGCGTGACATTACAGACCTGACTACACAGGTCTCGCAGGCCATTGCGTGCCACGACGCAGCCCTGGGGCAACTGCGTCAGACGGTCTCGGACCAAGCCCTGCGGAGGTTTGATTTCCTGAATCTCGCTTCCAAGGTCGGTTCCATCCGCGCAGACCTTTCCCAGCGGTCCGATGTCGCGGAACTGAAAAGCATCGTGTTGCAAAACAACGAAGCCCGGGACTTGGAATGCCAGGCGCAGTCGGCAGAATTGGCAAAGCTGTCCGCCAAGGTTGATGGTGTCGACAGCAAGTTGGCAAACACAAACCTGGCCGAAAAGGCCGATCTTGTCGAGTTGACCGACACGGTGCGACAGGCCGACTCTGCTCGAGACAAGCTCGTGCAGAACGAGGACATTGCGGTTCTCGGCGACAAGGTCGAAGCCATGAGCGCATGGCTGATGGATTCAGACTATCCAAAGGGCGCCGAAGTTGCGAGACTGGCCACCAGAATCCTGAGCCAAGACGCTGACCGAGAGATTGCGTCTCAAGAGGTGTGCCAGGCAGTCTCTGCAATGTCGGAGAGTCTTGCTCAACACCTCGAGGTGCTGACAAACTGGCAGGGAACGGCAACCCCAGACAGTTTGCAGACGGCGCTCGGAGAGCTTTCCGAGACCATTGCGTCGATCAAGCAGCAGATTGACGGCACCTCGGAGGTGGTTGACCAGATTTCCAGTGATCTGGGCAAGCTCGGCGGCCCGACGCCACCTTCGACTACGGAGGCAGGCAAACCACAATGGCTGTACAAGTACCAGAGTCTACGATTCTGGGACAGTGCAATCGATCGGGCCATATCTGATCTAGCCATTCTTAACGTGGTTGGGGCCGAAAACATGGAACCAAAGCATGTGTGTCAATTGTTGCTGGATACTTTGCAACCCGACAACCTCGACATGGCAATGCACTTGGTTGACTCAGGACCAAGCGAATATTGGTTCTGTTTCCGAGGAATCTGCAACGGCGAGGAAATCGAGCCGGAGAATGGCCTGTGTCCCATTCATGGGAACTGCATTCTCGTCAAGCGAACCCATTTCGATAATGAAATGGGGCAGCCCAGGGTCGGCTTGAAGTTCCGCAGGGTGTGCAAAGCCGTGTAGCTATCCCTGCCATAAATAATAGCACATTCACTTGTTATTATTTATGGACAACCGCGTGAGAAGTGGCACCATTGGCCGCGCCGACATACGATGGCACTAAGCGACGACGAGCTTGCTACACTCACTGGATATTGTGTCGCTTCTCTCACAAACTCGGCTGCCATAAAAAAAAAGAAGAAAAAAAAGATGCAAGAATTAACTGCCGAGGATGGCATGTGAAAGCGGAGGATTGGGATTCGGTTATGCCTGGGGAAGGGTTGAGTAACTTGATGTATACATTTAATTGACATCTTGTCATCTTGTTACTGCCCTTAATCCGAATAACGCAGTTATTTATTTTGGTGACATTTTGCCATGTGAAGTTTAATATCGACCAGGTTGCAAATAAATTCCAACTGTCTCACATCCCAATCTCCAGCCTTAATTGCCGGTCAATCGAGCCTCTTCACCACGCGCTGCGAAGCTCACTGGCAAGCCTGGCATTTTCAGTCTGCAGACTATGATTTTCAGTTAGAGCCAACTCCGGAGACCATCCAATTCCTCGTTGGGAGGCTTGGTGAGTGCTTCAGTGAGCTTTCTCGGCCATTCGGGGCCCCAGCCGAGATACAAAGACTTGTCGAAAAGTCTGGTTGAGCTAGTGTAGAATTTGGCAGCTGTAAGCTCACACCATTGACGTCGACGAAAATCAGCTGCCAGTTGTCAAAGTGCAGGCAGATACTGGGACTCGAAAAGTTTTGACTCTAAACATTTTTCCACCTTGTACAATCTCGAGTTTTCCAGCGACAGCAATCACGTACTCGCTCGACACATTCGCAATAACTCACAATTTAGGTCTCGGGATTCGCATACCGGCTATTAAGAATATAGAGAGGCAGTTAAAGCAAGTTATTAATAGCTTTAAAGATCTTAATACTAAGGCTAAGTATAACTTAGCTAATATTTTTAAGTATAATAACTAGTTTACTATTAAGCTTAAAAAGTACTTAAATAAGTTAATAATTAATAAAATTATAATTATTAATATTTAATAGTTAATATATATTTATAAAAAAAGGAACTAAGTATTAAATAATTATTTATATTAAAATAAAAATCTAAATAACTTAAGTACTTTAACTAGAAACTAAAAGAATTATATAAAATAAAAAGCCTTTAATTATATCCTAAAAAACCTAAATATATTAATAATTATATTATAATATTAGGGACTTATATAGTCTAAAAAGCTTAAAATAGCTTTATAGGACCTTAACTAGCTAAGCTAGCTTCTAATCAGGATTATAAAGAATCTCCAGGGCGATCTTACTTGTGCACGGGGTAAAATTACTTAGCTGCTTAAGGACAAGGCAAAGCTAGTAATAAAGCTTAAGGCTATATACTTCTTATAAGTAGAATAATATTAATTTACTATAAAAAAGCTTTAATTAGTAAAGTATTAAGCTTATAAACTTATTAAGAAAAATAAAAAGCTTTAAAACTAATTAGCTTCTTTTAATAAGAAGTTAATTACCTTTAAAATAAAGTTCTAAAAGTAGGAAGAAAAAGCGGCTATTTAAATATCTCTTATTAATACTTTTATTAATATTATAAAAAGTATTATTAATAGCCTAGAATAACTTAAAAATAACTAGAATACGCTTTTATAATATATTAATAACTCGCCGCGAAGGCTTACCACAAAGTCTAACTACACAGGCTAGCTCTAGCTAAATATCTAGAGCAGCGATATAAGCAAGACAAATAAGACTTGTCCTTATAGCTACTACATAGACCAGGTACTAATTAAACTATTTTTTACACTTTAATAATATAAACTATTTAGTTCTAACTATAAAATCTTAATATTACTTTAGTATATTATTTTTATACTTACTATAACTACTAAGGTATTAAAGGGACTTTATAAGCTAGTTATAAATACTATTAGTAGCTTATTAACTTATAAGCTACCTAGTTATTTTATATTAAGTTATATTCTCTAAATTATCTTAAAGTAATAACTATTAATTAAAGCTAACCTCTTTAAGTTTATTAGTAAATAAAAAGTATAACTTAAAGGTAATAATAGCACTTTAATTAAGGCTATTTTTTAAGAGTATAATAAGAGTATTTATAATACTATTTAATTATATACTTATATAACTTTAAATAAAAATTTACTTAGAGTTATTATTATTAAATTAATTAATATATTTTTTTATATTAATATATATAAAATATATTTTTAATAAATTAAAATAAATTATATTAACTAGAAGTACTTTAGCTTTTATACTCTTATATTTAAAGTACTTTTAAGTATAAAGTTTATTAAAGTATAACCTAGTTCTAGTAAATTAATATACTAATAAAGTATTATTAAAATAAAATATAAAGTATTTTATAAAGAAGATACTAATAAGGTATAAAAGAAATTTAATAATTAAGTAGTATATTTTTTCTTAATTAAGTATTTTATAAGTAAATATATAAAAATTCCTAAATATATTATCTAATACCCTTGTAATAATATTTGCTCTTAAATATATCTACTTATAAACTAAAGTATATACATATTAATAGACAGAAAATTTGTTTTTGCCTTAGTAAATTACACCCGTAGCTACGTGAAAGTAAACGCCGAGAAGGGACTCACGTGGCTTTAGTGTAAATGTAAATGCCAAGTGATTAATTGCCTAACAGCTGGCAATTTCTGGCCGTATAGTCTCTTCTTTGCTTTAAAAAAAAAAAAGGAAAAGAAAAAAAAAAATCCTCCCTGCTCTCCAATAACCTACCAAGACTCTTTCCACGTAAGCAGATCTATGCCTCTTCTAATTGCCTGCTAACTACTGTTGTGTAGCATTTTATACTATAATAAACCAGCTTAATAATAATAATTGCTAATAAAATAACTAGCTGTCTATGCAAAGATACTCGTCAAAGGGATATAAACCGCTCTTATAAGAAAAGGTCGGAACTAGTCCTTAAATGTTGGCTTAATAGTGACTATAACTGTGGTGCTTTTATATTAGGCATTAACTACCTGATTATACTTCTTAAATAAATCTACTACTTTATAGGTAAGCTGCTGTAGAACAAGGACAATAAGTCTGTAAAGTAAATAAAAGCCTATAACCTGTTTATAGGATATACCTGGCTGGTCCTTAAAGCGGTAGTAAGAGACGTTAATGCCGCCTTAGACTAACTCGCGGATCAAGTATAGGGAAAGGCACTAGAGGATATTATACCTAAAAATATTTAATTTAAGTACCTTATTAGCCACGTTAAAATATAAATAATACTCTAGTTTATATTATAATTTAGCTTAATACTAGAGTATACTTAATAGTAATAAAATACTTATTAGTAATATTAACTCTAATATAAAGTTATACTTATTAAAGTTAAAAACTACTTTATAAAATAGTATTTTATATTAATTTTTAACTTTATTTAACTTAATACTTTTCTAAAAATAAGCCTAAATATTAAAATAAATAAGTTATTTAAAAAGTTTTTTACTAGAAACTTTTAAGTTTTAATTTACTTAAATATATTACTCTTTTTTTATATAATATTTATAATAAAAAATATTAGCTAAGAAAAGCTTAATTTTAATACTTTTTATTATTTTACTCTTAAAACTAATAAATTTATTAACGTAAATAGAGTTATACGCTGGCGGCGAATAAGACGCCCCGGACGCAGGCCCTACAACCTTATAGCCCTCGTCAAGTACAGGGACAGTGCCAATAACTACGACACAATTCGCGTCTATAATGACACGGGCAATAATGCCAATTGCAATAGTTTGCATGCCAAGATACCCAGGTACGCCGCGCCGGAATAGAGAATAGCAAACATAAAAAACGGTGACACCTTTTTGGCCATATTTATCTACTCGGAGATACCGCCAAAGTTAGACCTTCTATTCCTAGAGGTCTTCTAGTAGGCAATTCTGGAAGACTACTTTGCTGGCTTCTAGGTGCTCTCCTTACTTACCAAGGGAAATTAAGGGAAGAAGCGAAGCCGAGATGCTCGCAACCGCTAATAACAGCACATTATCTGTACAATGCAGCTTTATGGCCGTGGTTAATTCTTTAGCCTTTTTTTTTTTTTTTTTTTGGTCTGGGTAATTAGAAAGTCGTGTCAAAATAAAAACCTCTAATTGGCAATCTCTCGTGTCGTGTAAACGCATTGCTTGTGCTATTTTGTTACTTTGCTGTCTATTACTAGTTTATGTTATATGTATAGTGTTTTCACCAGACGGATTCCATGGTATTCGCGGCGTTCTCGTCTTACCAGATAATACCTTGTCAGGGGCAAAGAGTTTGTCCCAAAACCACGATGCCTCCCTTGTAACCGGTCAACCAGACAGCCGTAGGCTTCGGCACATTGTGACCAGAGCAAAATTGGCATATCCGGTGCAATTCAAGTTCAATTTACTGCAAACTTTGACGCTTGATTAAGAGCCAAGACACCTAACATTAATATTGTGTATCTCACCCAGCTTTCTTGAACAGCGACGGCTTCAAGGAGGGCGAGTACGTCCCAATAGGAGATGCCGCTCGACAACGACAACGCTATAAAGAGGGCCACCACCGGGACTTGTATTCGTGGTAGTAAGGTAGATACTATTGTAGATACTTTGACTTGTTTCTATTATAGTTGTGTATGCCCTGATTGGTCGCCGGTGCAAATATAGGGCCCGAAAAAGGTACAGTTTTATATTACAAGCGTACAAAGTAATAATTATATATTCTAGTATTTTATTATTATACGTCAAGTTTTTAGCTTTCTTTTAACTTACTTTTTTTTTAATTATATAAAAAGCCTATTATATATAAGCTTATTTAAGAAATTATATAGATAAATATAGTACAGATTTCTATTTTAAGCGGAATATAGTATTTATAATTAAGCTATATATATTTTTAGACTGTACTATATATAAGTATTATATAAATACGAATAGAAATATAAAAATACTTATTATAATTAAATAATAGAATAAAGTATATATATACTAGGCAAAAAAGGTACAGATTTGTATTTAAGCTATTATATAATAAATAAGTTAGAAATACAAGTAGTATACACTTGAATTAATATATATTAAGCTTATAAAGGCTTTAAATTTATGAAAAGTATATATAATCCTTAAATATAATAGTAAAAGCGTTATATTAGGTATATTAAGGTACAGATTTGAGTTTAAGCTAATATATTATAAATAAGGTATAAACTAAACCTTATTTGAGTTGCTTTTATCTTAAATAAGCTTATATAAGCTTTATATTTAGTATATATATATATAATGCTTAGATATAATAATAAAAAGCGTTGTACTAGGTACATTAAGGTACAGATTTAAGTTTAAGCTAATATACTATATATCAGGCAAAGGCTAAACTTTATCTGACTTGCTTTTATTTGTGAAAAGCGTATCAAAGCATTTTATTTAATATAAATACACGGAATTCTTAGAAATAGTAATAAAAAGTAGTACATCTAGTATATCAAGATACAGATTTAAGTTTAGGCTAATACATTATATATATAGTAAAGGCTAGATTTGATTTTGCTCATTTATAGATCTAGTAAGCTTATAAAAGCGTTTAATTGAATATAAATACATGTAATTCCTAGAAATAGTAATAAAGAGCGCTATATTCGTATTTTAAGGTACAGATTTAAGTTTAAGCTGTAATTAGAGATTTAAGAAGACCAATTTACTTTATATTTACTATTTTAGGTCTCTTAAGCTTATAAAAGGCTACCTTTTATTCAGAATTCTTATAGGCTTTAAATAATTTAGTAAAAGCTGTATATTATATATATAAAGGTACAGATTCTGCTTATACTAGCAAAAATAATCTAAAAGGTATAAGACTACTATTATATTATACTTGTATATATTTGCGTAAAAATATAATTTAGTATACTTATTTTATTAAAATATTTACTTTTTATCAAGTTAATTTTTATTTTTTATAAAGTGAAATAAAAATACAAGTATAATATATAAATTAGACAATAGTTTATAAGGGAAACTATATACTAGCTATTATATATATATTATAATTTAATAATAAAATCAAGTTTCAAATAATAAACTAAAACTGTACTATATATACCCTAGTAAATTGTAAAATTAGGAATATTATAACGAAAATAGAATCTGGTAAGTAAATAGTAATTCTATTTAGTATAATTTAATTTATTCTACATCTAAATATAAGAAAAAACTTTTTCATCTTATAAATAAAGCCTTTATATAAAACTGTAGGATATTTGCTAGTAAAAATATATATAATATTATTATAAAAGCAAATAGCGCTTTAAGAATTACTAGCTAGGTAAATATAATATTAAATAGGCTAAATATAAACGTCAATTACGTTTAAAGGCCTAATACGCTTATATATAAGTAAAATACAAATCTGTAGCTTAATTCGCTATATAAAAGAGAAAATCTGGTATTTTTCTTTATATAATAAAGTAAAATATATAAGATTAATTATTTATTAGGAAATACTATTTCAGCTTTTATTTCTAATATATTATATATTATATAAATTGACTGTACTAAGTAAAACTCAAATCTGTACCTTGACTCCTTATATAAAAAAAGAAAAGCTAATATTATTACTTATATAATAAAGTAAGGTATATAAGATTAATTATTAATTAGTATATACTATTTTCGCTCTTATTATAATATATTATATATTATATAACTTGATTATATCGAGTATAACTGAAATCTGTACAATATATTTATATATAAAGTATATTTCTTGTTATAATAATAGTAAAAAAGTAGTGTATTATATATTATTTAAATAGCTTGCTAAGTTTATTACTTTTAGTACTATTTTTACTTGTATTATAAAGTTTTTAATAGCTTTAATTAACTTATTCTAGACTAATATACTATACGTTTATATATGTATATATATTTAGTACTAAAATAGTCTAAAATATATCCCCTAATTAATTTACTAGCAACTATACAAGTTAAGGGACCTAGAAGCTAATTATACCTCTATTTAGTATTATAAACAAGGTACAGATTTACTTTCTAGCCACGCTATTAATATAATAATTATTTTAGTTATTTTTATATAATATATCTTTTATTTATTACTTTATAAGATATTTTATTGCTTTTATTACCTTTAAATTTAACTATTATAGCTTATTATTAATATTATTATATACCTAAAAGATACAGATTTATTTTATACAAGTATTTTATAATCCCCAGGTATAAAAGGTTTTTTTATAGTATTAAAATACGTACATAACCTGTATAAAAACATGCTATATATTAATATAAATATATATAATTTATATAAAATAAATAACTATTTACTACTACTAAAAACGTACAGTTTTAGTTTTTATTATAATATAACAAGATTATAAAGGAATTATTATTAGATACTATTATTTAGACTATATTTCTTATCTAATATAAAAGAAATAGTAGAATTAGAAATAGATTTATAAAATTATAAAAGTTTATAGTTTTTACTAGACAAAAAAGGCACAGATTTCTATTATATGCTAGGTATAGTAGATATAGTCCTAAAAGCTATATTATTATACTGTTTTAGCGAGCCTAATTATATACTAATTATATAATATAAAATATATCTAGGTATAATAAAATAAAAGCGAAAAAGGCCTTATACCACCAGATATACTATATATTACAAGCAAAAAAAGATACGCTTATTTACCTTTACTTCTATTACACAAAGAGACAAGTTCTAAATACAACTAATTTGCACTAGAAGCCTAGAGCCCGCGCTATTAGTACTATTCTGGTTACCCCGATCTAGCTGCGATGCTTATATACTTTACCCCGGAGCCCCCCAGGCTTACCCAAGAACTACTTTAAATACAAGCTAGACCCAAGAGCGTAGAGCGTAAAGAAGCCCAAGTAAACTTTTAAGAGTAGTAAGTAGTAGTAAGAGTCTACTTATAAAAGACGTAAAACTTTTTTAGGCTAAATATTCTTATCAAGTATAAACCTTCTTTTTATAAAAAACAAGTGAATAGTTTACATATCTAGCTGTTCTAAAATTCCATTATTTAATAACTATTTACGTGGCAAGTCCGGACCTGGATATTTACCTGGATTTAATACTGTAAATATACTACAGATTTCATTTCTAGCTATATTAGGAGTATAATACTTAGTTGAAGCATGGAATTATACGTTATAGCTTATAAATTATATAATAGACTCTTCTTTTTTAATAAATACTCTTAAATGCTATTAATTCTACTTGAAAACAATATTATTATATATATTAAGGTACAGTTTTATATATAGTATATATATAACTAGTTTTTGACTTTCTATTACCTTTATATAATAGATGGTAATATATTTCTTACCAGAAATTCAATCTAGTATTAATACCGTAAATATTTGTTTTAAAATGTGCTATATTTAATTTTTCTATATAAATATCTTACAGATTTGGTTTTTATAATTATATAGAGTAATATATCCTGGAAAGGTATTTCTATACATTTACTAGGTAATAAACGTTATTATAATAATACCTCTATAAAATTATAATCTATTTTACTTAATTTATAATGAAAAAACTAAATATATATAGAAAATATTATACAGATTTAGTTTATACAAGTATAAAAAGAAATATACCTTGGAAAGGACTTCCTGTGTACTTATAAGGTTATATTTCCTATCAAGTTTATATTTATATAATATTATAATTTATTTTACTTGATTTATAGTTAAAAAATGAAATATATATAGAAAATTATTATACAGATTTGATTTATATGAGTATATAAAGGTGTATCCCTTAGAAACCTATTTTTCTATACTTGTTAGGCTATATTAGTTATTTTATATATATTTGTATAATAATAAAATATATACTACTTAAGGTATAATTAAAGAAATAAATATATATATAAAATATAGTACAAATTTAATTTTTGCTATTATACAATTAAGTAAAATATAAGCAAGTATATTTTTATAAAGCTTATACTATATTTCCCTCTTAATTTAAAATATTACGTGTTATATAATTATATAATTATAAAGCGAGAATACTCTTACAAGGCAAGTACTAGTAGTATAGCCGGGGCTAGAACTCTAAGAGCAATACAAGGTAATATCAGGCTAGCAATTTTAGCTTTAATTTCTACTAGATTTAAGATAATATATTACTTTTTATAAATATTTTTTTTATTAAATTATTAAAAATATAGCTAAAAAGCAAAACTGTAGCTTTTATGCCTATCAAAATACAATTTTTTATTTTTTATTAATAAAAGCTTAAAATAAAAGATATAGTATAATATATTATAAAGTTTTATACTAAATCTAATATAGCTATATAATTATACAAGGTATAATATTACTCTTACAGAGAAAAAGCAAAACTGTAGCTTTTACGCTTATTAAAATATAATTTTTTATATTATACTACAAAAAGCTGCAAATAAGAGATATAATGGATAATATTATAAAAGCTTATATAAAATCTAGTATAGCTATATAATTATATAAGGTATACTACTACTATTATAGCTAAAAAGTAAAACTGTACCTTTTGGGCTTAATATAATACTAATTTTATATTTTTATTTATAAACTTATATATATAGTAATATATAAGGCTATATAATATAATAATATAAGTATTTAAATAAGAAAAAATTATTATTCTTTTTATTATACTTAAAATATAACTATAAAGTAAAACTGTACCTTAAGGTATATAGTAATACTAAAATTAAATTATATTAATTGAATATAAAACAAGGGTAAAAAAAATAGTAACCTATATAATTAAAGGCTTAAAACTAAATATAATAGACTTATTATATTTTAAAAAAAGTATATACTAAAGCCTGTAAGAAAAACTGTAACTTTTAAGTACTAATAATATAAATTTTAAATTATATTAATTAAAAATAATAATATTAGAGAAAAGTAAATACCTTATATAGTAGTAAATGTAAAACAAGACTTGGTAAGCTTATAATATTATGTAAATTATATAAAGTAAAGTATAAAGAGAAAACTGTACCTTTTCAATATATAATAGTAAAAATTTTAAATTATATTAAGTAATTCAAGATATAATAAGAGATTAAAAGTACCTAATATAATAATAAGTATATAATACTATAAAATAAGCTTATAATAATATATAATTTATATAAAATACAGCTTACAAGTAAAACTGTACCTTTTTCTATATACTAATAATAGTTTTAATTAAAATAAATTCAATACAAGAATAATAAATAAAAGTAAATTACTTGATATAATATAAGGCTAAAAAAAGGCTTATTAAGAGTATTATATTGTATTATTTATTTAAAATACAGCTTACAAGTAAAACTGTACCTTTTTTTATATACTAATAGTAATTTTATATTATAATTATAAATTAAGATATTATTAAGAAAATATATCTATATATTATAAAATATAAAATACATATAAATATAAAAGTATAAAAAAAGTTATAATTATACTTATAATATAGCTTCAAACCAAATCTGTACTATAGTAATATATACTAGCGGCCTCACTCCCAGGCTGTGATCAATTGGAAGGGGACGTGGACCCGTGCCAACAATGTCCGGATTGTAAAGGGACTCGAGGCCTTGTTCTCGACTCTCAGCACGTGGGAGCCCCGACGGCACGGAGAAATGCTGCAGCTCGATATCAGCGTCTACTCCCCGAGGGACCCGGAGCACTGGTGCGGGTATCTCACGTTTGAGCCTGATTTGCCCCTTGAAGAATGCACACTCCCCTCGCTGGTTCGGTCCGAATATGACGATGATAAGCATGGCTGGAGGGCTGGGCGTCAAGTCCAGCCCCCGGTGTTCTTGGCCATCCAGAAGGTGTTTGACGAAATCATGGAACAGGGACCGTTCGAGGATACGACACAGGATAAGGAGTGGTTCGCGCAACTGCCGCTGGCCCCGGCCGTCACGAGCCTTCTTCTGCGTCAACAGTCTCGTCGGCGATGGCATCCGCAGGCGCTGGCATGGCTGCTTCCGCGCTTCCCCAACCTACGGGAATTCCACTACGAGCCCTGGAGAGAATGGTGTGACGGTATGCAGGTCGTCACGGATCGAGAGTCGCCAAGGCTCTTCAGGGTGCTCGCCTCCATCCAGCCACAACTACGGAGATTGGTTGTCTTTGAGAATTTTGTACCAGAAGTACACCGACGACCTCCTTCTCTGCAGCCGTTTTCGGATCCCGAACCCTGATCTTGGCCATGCCGTCTGCTCTGCTAGCCTGCAACTCGAAGAGCTGTCGGCTTCGTTCATCGTAGAGGCCAGTCATTTTTTCGACTGCGCTGGCCAGCATACGTCGTGGGTATGGGCCAACTTGACCTCGGTCGCTCTGACGACGCGGCTGCTCGTGCCTGGGGCAAATTTGACGAGCATCGAGGATATGCTTCGAGATGCAGCAGCCGCGGCCATGAGAATGCCAAAGCTGGAGAATATGGAGATATGGAACGGGGGAAAGGGGTCAGCCATGCTTTTCAGATATCAGCACCGGCGGCCTCACTCCCAGGCTGTGATCAATTGGAAGGGGACGTGGACCCGTGCCATGGTCTCACACTTGCGGCCTCGTGTGACGAACGCTTGGGAAGCCGTTGCAAGGCAGCAGAATAGCCTAGCACTCACCATGGAGGAAGAGCTGCACGAGAGTGACGCCGCTGACATCAAGTCGCACGGCGATGCTATTTACTACTTGGACCTTTCCAGTCCGGTCGTTCGGCCCATATCATTGCGGCAGATTCGGATGGAGCAGATAATTCGCGAGGGAGGTCATGGCTAGGAAGGTAGTGGTAAAGGGGCTTCAACAGGGTATATGTCAGGGGGTTACACGTAACAGAATGACTAGAGAGATGTGACGAGAGGCCTCGTAGCGAAGGAGCTAGTAGTTAGGGGTAGGGTAATGACTTTATTAATCTCTGAATCTCCTAACCTACATAAGCGAAGAGATTGTAGTTGGTCTCTGACAGTATAAAAGCCAGTACAGACATGAGGTAGCATGAATAAGACCGCCTTTACACACTTCATGAGCGACACAATTCCACGGGCCTGCCGTTGAAAGCGGTCGGGCCTCGGTTTAAACTGCTCAAACATTGAAATCCTGATCTAGATTGGCGCCATGGAGGTGATTAGGGCTGTCCAAGTTATGATATGCGTAGAACTGATCCGCCATGGGACGTCCCCTTATACCCTTGGGCTTCTTCATGACCTGAACATATTTATCCATGTCAATCGTGTTTTCTTTCCGCCACGCCGTCAGCCGCTCGAAATTGACACATTGCCGATTCACAGACCTGCCAAATGTTAATCCCCTGCTACAAGGCTCCTCCCAAAACCGAACTCACATGTCAGGAAACGGGTACGTTTGCGTTTCGACCCAATCAAGCGTTATGATATTGACGTTGCCGCTGCACTGTAAAGCTTGCATCAGAATATCCACGCAATGATTGACGTGAATCTCTGGCAGCCTCGCGACCTTGGGATTAACGGTTGAGGCGTTATAATACGCCCCGTACGCAATTTGCCGCAGGGAGTTGAGGCAATGAAGCTGGTGGTACACATCCAACACGCCGGCGTAGGCGTCGTTCCCTAGACCCCATATGTCGTCCTCCAACTTGGCGGTGTATGTAGGGTCTTTTCCCATCTTGATGACTTGGTCTTTGGTAATGGGCAAAACTCGTGTCAGCTCCCATTCTTCCCAGACTTGATTGATCGGAAGCTGGATTTGGCAATTCACGGGCCATGGAGGGGGCGTCGCTGGGGAACAAAGTTGCCGTTGATCTTTTGAATACTGGGCTCAAGGTCGAGCTGGTCGTGAATGGGACCTGTAGAGTTTGAGTAACAATTCAGGTGGTGGGTGCTGGTGCCATTTACTGTACGATGAGCATTTTCGCAAATTGCCATTCAACTGGTGGCTATCGTGGAGGCGAGCAACACCGATACCGATGAATAGTAGCAACGATATTGCGTTGCAGATGGTTGATATGAGGAGCCTTTTTTTTTAGACGGACAGCCGATTGCCCAATGTCAAATTCCGTGCCGTCATTGTCACTCTGAAACAGTGACAATAGCTCCAAAAGCCTCGAATCCAGCAGCCCCAATAGCTTCAAATTCAACAGCTTCAAAAGCCTCGAATTTTGACCCCCCCCCCCCCGGCTTGCCGCTTTGCTTACACTTATGACGCCATCAGGCTAGTAGTTAATGCACTGTTCTGTAAACGTTGTGGGGTCCTTCATGTTTCAAAATTGAACTTTGGGCAAGACTTGCTTGCAGGTCGTGGTAGTTACAGACTGCTCAGAGTATATCCTCCTCCATCTAGCCGTACAGTCAGTAACCTCATTTTCGATGGAGTTGACGGAAAACGAGAAACAGTCGCGATATAGGTGGTGAAGTGGACACGGGACTCGGAACCCAACAGATCAAATTGCATTGAAGCAAAGAAGAACTGAAAGCTCTCGGGGGTTATGGCGAGGCTCTTCATTTAGGCATGTCGCCAACAATTCCCGCACGAGTTGAGCACGAGCCAAGGAAATGAGCCAATCAAAGGAGGTTTTATGCTCTTCTTTTTGACTGAATAAACGTCCTTTAGGCTGCAGTCTGCAACGACTTGGCCCTTACGACAGGGATCTGGGTTCACTCGGTGTTTGGTAAAGGGACACGATTCAGCAACGGCTTCCATGATTGGCCAGGTGCACTCTTTTTACATGATGAATGGATAATATTATCAGTTTATGCAGACCGAGTCATCCTCCCTGCAAGGGGATCCTGTAGGTAAATCTCACTGATCAGTAGCATTAAAGGCCACATCCCCAACTTTAGAACGTTTCATGCTGCTTCAACACTGACAAGAGGCTGTGGGTCAGTCACTAGGAAATGTCTGGTGTATTCGCAACTCGCACGGTATACGTGAGAAAGTATAACAAAGTTCTATTACAAAGAATTTTAGCCACATGATTCTTCGATGACCTTGTTGTCGCCTTGCAGTTTTTATTTCACGATACTACGACACTTGATTTTACCGACTGGGGACAAACTATTCAATCTATTCATCACAACTTTTTTTTACCCATTTTATTTCTATTTTTCATGTCAATTCAACCTCCACCTCTCCACGACCAAGGATGGCCATTTCGCAAAAGCCCACGTGGCTTCACAATGTCTCATCTCTTGTCTCAGGCCGCTCAAATCGTATCCTTCCGATATTGATTGCGATTGGTGTTGTGACGCTTATTATCAAACACTCTTCGTTTGACCTGCCCTCATACCAAAGCAGCCTTAGTATGCCCACCCAAAAAAAAAAAGCCCGAGTACAGCTCAAGCATATTAACTTGGAAAGGTCAAGACAAGTTGAGTATTCAGTCTAGAACACTTGCAAGAGCGGGAAACAGTACGCTGGGATTCTCATCCATTCAGTTCATCAACTTGAAAACCCGCTTCGACCGCTTAGATGCTGCGACTCTGCAAGCGTACTTGTCCGGTCTGGACATAAGTGAAGCGGCTGGCGTCGAGTCGGACCATATCCACGATGCCGGCATGCCACCAACCCATCGGATAGGTGCTATACGAGATGGAGAAAAGGGTTGTTGGCGAGCTCATGCCAATGTAAGTTTTTGCCCAGCAAACCATGGCCAATCTGTCCGCCCTGACATTCTAGAGATATGGTCCCGAATGCTTCGTGACAAGTCTCCTGCCGTCCTCATTATCGAATCCGATGCGGCTTGGGATATTAATATCCGTGACATCATGTCCACCCTGAACCTACACTTTACAGACTTGCTCGGTCGGCTGCACTCTCGGCCGATTCATGACGCGGCATGGAATGCAAGGCGCTCTCATGACACATCTCACGATTCCCTACAGCTCAATCCCAATGATCCTTGGCATAGTAGGCACTGGGATATGCTATCTTTGGGACAATGCTTCGAGTCTCCGGTAAATAGTAACGTCAGCCTGTCCTATCCAGACAAGCACGTGGCTGAGGGAAAGGACTACTTTGGCCAGAAAATGGGCCACGACAGAGTCGTACGGCTATCTGGTGGTATTGTATGCACTACCGCATACGCGGTGAGCCAGACTGGTGCTGCTAAACTCCTCCTCCGCTCCTCTGTTGACCTGGACAACCCTGTTGACTTGTTGATGCGCCTGATGACCATGTCTGGCGACTTGACAGTTTACAGCGTCATGCCCACCATCTTTGCGCAGTGGGAGTATGTTGAAAAGATTGGCATGAAGGAGCGCGGTGCGAATAGTGACATTAATGGTGTGAAGAGTGATGGGGAAATTGACATGACTGGGTGGGCAGACGTCAACAAGACGGGCAGCGTGTGGCAGGACAAGCAAGGCCATCCGGATATTGCGTTTGAAAACATGGCGCTTGAGAAGGCGTGGAGCCTGATTCTGCCAAATGCAAGCTTGGCAGATTCACAAGAACATGAAGACGAGGGCAATTAGAATGCAACTACTTGCTATTTACTGGTGTATTTTTATTTTTATAGCGTGTATAGCAGCATGGCGAATCTGTAAAATGTCACGCGGGCTATCATGACGGGATTCGAGGTGAGTCGTATTGAGAACTCATGCCCGCCCCCGCATCCCAAGAGATGGGGACGGCCAGAGATAATTTATCACAAACACGTGGTGAGAAGACTAGCCAGCCACATTATACTAGGAACGTGACCTTGTAGCGGGGCGTGAAGCTTGTCTTTCTGGAGTTTCGCTCTTGTATTGATATACAAGTGTCACACGGTTATATGAGGGCTACGATCACGACGAGACCAAACCTAGGCTTATCTTGACCTCGTCTCTTAATGTTTGTTAAGACCTGCTTTACTACTTAGCCTCTTGAGAATATGATATTATATCTGACGAACGGGATTTCCATCAATACCAACGTAAATCCTTGGCCCAAGTATATTGCATCCTTTCTAGTCCTCGTTTCCTTTTCCCTCGGTGAATTGGGGGCTGTCACGCTGACGGCGCCTACATGTTTCGACTCTCCGATGCAATTCCATGGCAACATTCGCGACTATTGTGGCCTTTGCCGTTGTTACACGGAAATGGCTGGTTACACAAGGGCTACGGTCACGAGACCTAGGGCAAAGTCCCTCACCGACTTCTTGTATTTATAGACACCTTTGGTCCCTCAAGGCCTTGAGGAAAACCAAGGACCTTTGATACCAAAGACTGTTCATTGGCTGAATTGAGCCAAATTGCTCCAAGTCCTCTTTGAGCCCTTGTCACAGCCGTAATGTCTTTGACGGTGCACGGTGCCGCCATATGTCTACTGAAGCGATTCAATACATCACCAACTCATGACCCTTTCTAACGAAAGGCCCGTAGCGCCCACGGGCGGGTGGTCTCCTCGTTATCATCTTAGTCGGGCTCGGAAGTGGTAAACTAAGGCCCAAAATGGATGTCATTACCAAAAATGGAATGGTGAAACGTTTAATGAGCGGCACCTAGATTTATCAGCCCCCATATCGGACCGGATCCGGCGCCGAGGTCCCGGGCCCGACAGTCCCGGGTCCACAGCCTGGCCGCCCGTGACACTTGGGAACTAATATATACACAACACAAAGTAGACCAGTTGTAGTACATGCCCCGACTAATAGATGTTTACAGTAGTGTCCACTAGCCCAAAGACAGTCTCGACTGTTGCTCCAGGGGTCCTGCTCCTAACAAATTTTACCATCTGCCAATTGTTCCTCCGCCACTTAGAGCTTCCTCCATCAGCGTTGAGCAGCTGCCATTTCTCATCTCCCTGGTCATCTGCTGCAGTGACACTGACCCAAATGTCCCCCGACGAATTGTTGACTACTGTGATGTACGCCATTTTATCTATTGGAAATATTAGCGTCAATGTTTATTAGCCGACATGTCACAACGTACTTGTAGGCAGTCGGTTGACGGGTTTGATATTCGTAGAGACGATGCTCAGGATTTGATAGACTGAACCTCGGGTGCAGGTCACAATATTGGACTAAGGGTAACCTTTTATGAGAGTAAGAAATTTAACAAGCTTGGGGTGTTAGGTCAGAAAGAGGCGTCTTTGGGCTTAAATGCCTATACATGTGTACGAGTTTGTGACCGGAAATCCGTTATCGCAAGCTGTGTGATTGCCGAGATGTATTCGCAGCAAACACGCCGCCACCCGCGCCAGTCCGCACTATATCCAGGTATCGCTTTGTATATGCTGCCAGTCTCCGTGTCTCGCTCTGTGTCTTGGTATTACTTTTTGTGTCTGATGTGCGTAATCCGGGCGAGTCTTTTCCGCTTCATCGCTGCCTGTTTCTGTTACATACGGGGCGTCAATGTCTTTTAGATCATACATATACTGCGGGGTATTCTTTTATTCATTGTTTTTTCGTGCAACACCCCATTTTCTGGGGTCAATAAACGGCTGCACAGCGTGCCAAACCCCCGTGCCCTTTTCAGGTTCCGTCTTGGCCTCCACCCTCCCTACCTCCACCCTAAAAAAAAAAAAGACAAAAAAGGGGGTAGGGACGTCTTACGACAGGTAAACTGATCTGAATAACGATCGCCAAGCGTGTCTCGGAAAGAATGGGCATGTCATCTTTTGTGGACATCTGGAGATGGATCGCGAGGCAAAAGGAATCCGAGTCAGTGACCATTCCGGCCTCTACAATGGAAACACCCATCCCTACGTCCGAGTACGCCCAGAGACCTTGCTTGCATCAATACCTTCTATCAGAATCTAGAACTAGGGATGGGCGCAAACCGAAGGTCCAAAAGATCAAGGGGAAAACAGTGTAAACTCACTTTTTTATGAATGAAATTGGCATTCGAGAATACATGTAGTGCCAATTGCTGGTAGCTCACAGCATGTTAGGGCCCCCACAGTCACGTGTGGCACCACATGTGCATGTCATTGTTGCTACGCCGGCTCCTTCTAGCTAGCTAGGTATTTTCCTCTCTCACAAATGTCACCATGATCAAGCTTTTCACTTCTACTAGCTCTCTTGCAATACAGCACTTGTCATTTGCATCACGAATTGTGCCGTCATCGTAGACCCCTCGCGCGGTCCCTCACAGCTCACCTGAAGGAACTTGTCAAACCTCCTACCCATTGTTAGGCTGACCGACGCTGCCATCCAATCACCCCGATGGGAATCCACGCTACCAAAACTACAATGAGCATGAAATTTGATCGTTTCACGCCTTCCCTGCATAGTTGCGCGGATGGGCTGGAATGTCCATGGGTGGGCCATGATTCAGTTCGCCTTTGGAACCCCGGGGCTCCCTTGGTAATGAGAATCCGAGCCCCAGGTTTTCCCACGGCCCCAAGAGCTGCTTGCGGCAACAAGAGATAATAGAGCGCGTCTAGGCTTCCCTCCATACCTGCCCGGTGTAAAGAGGCAGACAGACGCATGATTCCCGAGGACCACCATGGCTACTTCTCCTTCTCCTCAACCTGCGGCCGAGAATGGGGTCGGCATGGCGCCTCACAACCATGAGAACGATTCTACCTCACCGTCACCTCTTGCCTCCACGGGACGCCAGAGTACTTTTGTCACGCCAAGAGTCCCATTGATCCCCGGGTGGATGAAACTGACGCCTCTAGACCAAGTTGAGAGTCGATTCATATTGCCATTGGTGCTGGTTTTCAACATATCCTCACCGGCTCTTGGGCGGCCCCTACTGCGCGACTTGGAGACGAGTCTTGCCAACACCATCGGGGAGATGCCTTTTTTGGCGGCAAATGTTGTGCCGGAGTGTGAAGAGCAGGGCACGATCCAACTAGAAATCTCGGACGACGCTGGAGTATGGTTCCACTCCCAAGAGCTGCCGGAAATCGATTACTATGCACTTGAGCGCCGCGAGTTTCCGCCTTGCGAATTCCCCCTCCTGGCTTTGATGCCGGAGCCTCGCGTTCACCACGCAGAGAAAAGTCCCGTCCTCACTGTCCTTGCAACGTTCGTCGCCGGCGGCCTCCTGCTGACGTTCAACAGCCATCACTCTGTCATGGACGGTGCCGGGATGCTCACCTTGGCCATGACGTTGGCAAAGCACATGGCGGCCTTGTCAGACGGTCGCTTCATCGCGCCCGAGGATACATTTCCAGAGGAAGCTCTCGACCGATCAAACGTGTTTGGGTGTGGCGGCAAGGAAGTCGGCGATTTTCCCAACTATCGCCTGAGTCAAACGTACCGATGCGCCATGGAACGAGAGCTGGTTGAGGCTGCGGTTTCCGGGCACCACCCCAGGCTCCCGCTGTTGCAGAAACTCAACCTTTCGCACTGGTTCATCTCGGCGGAGTCGATGCGCGCCATGAGGGACGCTGCACTGCCGCCGTCCAAGGGACTGCCCTTGCTGACTGACAACACGATCCTGTGCGCGGTGCTGTGGCGTCACATCTCCCGAGCGCGTCGGCTATCGTGCCGGGGCATCGTTGCGAGCTCCTTTGTCAACACCGTCAATGTTCGGAGGCGGCTGGATCCCCCGCTGCCGTTGGAATATCCGGGAAATGCAGTTGTCCACGCGAAAACGTCGGCCGCCACCGCTGACGTGGAGTCGACCGAGCCCGGGATGCTGTACAAGATGGCCAAGCAAATCACCGACGCGATTGAATGGTGGACGTCGGAGCGAATTTGGGAGCTGGTCGGAGCCATTGAGTCCAGTGCAATGGTGAACAAGGTAGAGCCAAACATGGACAACTTCCAAGGTCCCGACCTCGAGGTCACCAGCACCGCGGCCATGGGAGACATTTATCGTGCCGAATGGGGTTCGGGGCTGGGGAGAATCAGAGCGTTGCGTTATGCGTACCTGCCCATCAAGGATGGCTGGGTCAACGTGTTGCCGCAGAGAACGGACGCGGGACTAGAGCTGCTCATGTGTCTGGAGAAGAGTACCTTGAGGCTCTTGAGACAGGATCAAGAGTGGCTCCGGTTGGCCAGGGAGAGTCGATGAACCGATGCTCGCCTGGGTGTGAGCGCCTTCTCTCACTATTGCTTTGGATGTCGCGCATCATCCATCCTCTGATGAACAGCGCGGCTGGCCAGTTTTAACCTTTTGATATCAACCATTTTGACGTCTGGCCATTACGTCATGTTTGCTTGTTCAACTGACAGAGGCAGCCTTGTCTGACTATTTGCGGCACCATGTATTACAGTATACTATTACGTTGTATTTTCATATTGTCAAGACGGAATGTGTTTCTTATTATCCTCCGTCTGCTGGAAACGATTTCTGGAGTCTAACAACAATAACATGCTTCCGCCCGACCTCGTGTCTGCTTTTTCCAGCTGAGAAACACCTTATCCTTCCTTTTCAGGTCAATGTTTCACTCTTCCATATCTCATTTGTCTCATTACCCCTGAATCAAGACGCGATGCCAATATCAGGGGGGGCTGGCGGTGGGGGGGGGCCAGAGTCGTCCGTACTGACATCTCCTCGATCAGCAGTTCTCGTGTCTCGCAATGACACAACTAAAGCTGTGTCAGACAACACAAGTGGGGACTGTCTCCTCCGCGAACAGACCGTCCTTCGCGTGACACTCTGTCTGCAACCAAATGTCAGTAGCGCTGCCTTATTGGCATATGGTATAATATGCATCCGCCCCAGCAGAGGCACATGTCGATTCATTTTGGCAAACCAAACTCTGACAGAAAACCTGACAGCTACTACCCACAATGTCGGGCCGGCTGTCTTCCCATGCGAGCGGCACAGACGGCGATGGCCTCGTGCCGATCGCCGTTGTGGGAATGTCCTGCCGCCTCTCAGGTATTGCCACGAACCCGGAAGGCCTTTGGCAGATGCTGGCAAGGGGCCTGACGGGATGGTCAAGCAACGGGAGCAGCCGCTTCCAAATGAATTCGTTCTGGCACCCGCAGTCTGACCCCCCCCCTTTCCACTAACAGGCTATAGTTCAACGCAAGAGGGTTCCATTTGATCAAGCAAGATCCTGCATTGTTTGATAACTTGTTCTTTGGGGTCACTAGCATGGAGGCCAGGGCCATTGATCCGCAGCAACGAATGCTGCTTGAAGTAGCATACGAAGCGTTCGAGGCGGCGGGAATCACGATGCAGAGTCTCAAAGGTTCAGATACAGGGGTATATTGCGCGGTTTCACATCACGACTATGACAAAATCCTGGGCAGGGATCCCGAGTTATCCCCAGGGTGAGATTCTTGACGTTGTTAGGGTTTTTTTTCCCATCAGACATTGACATTGGACAAGCTACCGATTTACCGGAACTGGACCTGCGCTCGTTTCCAACCGCATTTCCTACGTGCTTGATTTACACGGGCCCAGTATCACTCTCGACACAGCATGTTCCGGTGGACTGGTTGCGGTTCATGAAGCCTGTAAAGCCATCCGGGCGGGAGACGTGCCGCAAGCACTAGTCGGTGGCACGAACCTGATTCTCGACCCAGACCAGGTCAATATCATATCTTCAATGGAGTGAGTGCTCGAGAGCTCAAAGAGGGACGACGATTTAACTGTGCGACAGCTTCCTCTCTCCCCACGGTCGCTGCTACGCGTTCGACTCCCGTGCCGATGGTTTTGGAAGGGGTGAAGGCGTGGCTGCTGTCGTGCTGAAGCGCTTAGACATGGCCCTTGGTGACGGCGACCCGATTCGGGCTGTCATTCGTGGTAGCAACGTTTGCTCGGACGGTCGCACGCCTGGAGTCACAATGCCATCTTCCGACATACAGAGGAGAATGATTCAGAGAGCCTATCAGCAGGCAGGCCTAGACCCGAGGGATACCACTTATGTGGAAGCACATGGTTCGTTTCTGGTTGCCATGTTTTGATGCAGAAATGACTGACTCGGCGAACAGGAACTGGAACCAAGGCCGGGGACAAGGCCGAAGCGACTGCTCTCCATGAGACATTTTGCAAGGCAAGGCAAAAGGGAAATAGACTGTTTGTCGGGAGCGTCAAGGGTAATGTGGGCCATACGGAGAGTGTGGCCGGATTAACCGGTCTGATCAAGACGGTTTTGATGCTCGAGAAAAAGATGATACCCCCCAATGCCACGTTCATGAAACCAAACAGCGACATTCCATTGGAAAGCTGGGGCATGGAAGTGCGTCTTCAGACTCTCACAGAAGCCCCTTTACTATCCTGTCAAGCTGGGACTGATGCATTGTGTGCAGGTGCCTAAAAGGATGCTCAAGTGGCCGGACAATGCCGCTCGCCGCGCCTCAGTCAACAGCTTTGGGTATGGAGGTACAAACGCCCACGTTATCCTGGATGCGGCCGACGATTACCTCGACAATACGAAACACGTGTGTCCCCCAGTCGATACTCGAGCTTGCGAGGGTAAAGTCAACGGAGACTTGGAACATGAAGTGGCAGAAGTTACGGAAACAAGTAGTCTCGCCATGACCATAATTGTGTCAGACCCAACAGAAGCAGAACCGACGACGCACGTCCATGGCCATTCGACTCTACAACACAGGAGGAGCCTGAAAGCTTCATCCACCAACGCCATGACGAGACCACGCCTCTTTCCCTTGTCGCACGATCAGGAAGGGGGCGTGGCGAAATTAGCGGCCAATTTCAAACGCTTCATCTTGGACAAGCTTCCCGATACGAATGAATCTCTGGATAGCCTTGCCTTCACTCTATCGGATCGGCGGTCTATGCATAGGTTTCGTTGGTGTGTAGCCGCATCCAGTCGTGACGAGCTTGTGGATGGACTTGAACACATAGTCGAGGGCACGGACCGGGCCCTACAACAAGCTGAAGAGCGAAAAATATGCTTTGCTTTTACAGGTACAGTCGTGATGAGGATATGCAAACTTTTGCACACAAGAGTCTAACACCACGTAGGTCAGGGTGCTCAATGGGCAGGCATGGGCCGCGAATTGCTGGCCGCATACCCTGAATTTGCCAAGTCCATGGAGCGGTCAGAAAAGTATCTCACCCACCTCGGTGCTGACTGGCGGCTTCTCGCCGAGTTGGATAAACCATTGGAAACGTCTCGAATCAACGAAGCCGCCCTGTCACAGCCTTGCTGCACCGCCATCCAGATTGGACTCGTCGACTTGCTCGAGACGTGGGGAATTCGACCTGCCTTGGTGTGCGGACACTCGAGCGGAGAAATTGCGGCGGCATATGCAGCTGGCATCGTGACAGCACAGGATTGTCTGAAAGTCGCCTATTTTCGTGGCCATTTGGTGAAGCGGCTGAAGGAGCAGAACCCCAAGCTTTCCGGTGGCATGCTTGCTGTTGGACTGTCGGTAGGCGAGGCGCAAAAATATCTTGACAATGACGCCACTTGCGGAAAGGTCGTCGTGGCGTGCGTAAACAGTCCTGCCAGTATCACCTTGTCCGGAGATGAAGCAGCATTGAGCAGCATTCAAGAGACGCTCGCCGCCAGAGGTGTTTTCAACCGCAAGCTGGCGGTTGACGTGGCCTACCATTCGCACCACATGGACATGATTCTGGAAGAATACCTGCATGCCATTCAAGACATCAAACCTTTACACTGTGGGCAGCATGTCCAAATGGTGTCTTCTGTGACGGGCAAGGCTGTTCAAGGCGAGGAGCTGAATGCGACGTATTGGGGTACAAACCTGACATCTCCCGTCCTCTTCGCCGATGCTCTGGCCGAGATCTTTGACACGATGCCAAAAAACGAAAAGCGAGGCAATCCACTTGCGGTTGTCGAGGTTGGCCCTCATTCTGCACTGCAGGGTCCCGTCAAACAGACCATCAAGGCGTCCAAAACAGCGGGATCCATCAGCTATCACTCGTTGCTCTCACGGAATCAAGATGCAGGTAGGACTGCCGTGGCCTTGGCTGCCAGTCTGTTCGTCAAGGGAGTAACCGTCGATTTTGGTCGAGTCAACGATCCGCATGGCGACGCCAAAAAGATCGTCTTGACCAACTTGCCAACGTACAATTGGCATCACAATACCACGCACTGGGTCGAGTCCCGCCGGAGCGCTCAATATAGACACAGGAAATTTCCCAAGCACGATCTTGTTGGAGTGCCCAGCAGCGACAGCATACCCAGCGAACCGACATGGCGCAACTACATCCGCCTCAAGGAATTGCCTTGGCTCAAGGGCCATTGCATCGGTGGCAACACCATTTTCCCAGCCGCTGGCTATGTGACCATGGTTTTGGAAGCCCTGAAGCAACAAATCCTCGGTGGCGGAAACCCCTGGAAGAAGATGCGTATCAAATTTCGCCAAGTTCATTTTGGTCGGGCGCTCCTCATTGCCGACGATTCTGTGGGCGTAGAGACATTCGTTACCATTCGACCTTTTACGTACACGGCACGAGAATCTTCGGCTTCGTGGAACGAGTTTCGGATATTTTCCGTGTCTGCCAATGGAGAATCGACAGAGCATAGTCGAGGTCTAGTGACTGCCATCAGTCCTTTGCCCAACCAAGACGATGAGAATATGACGGATGCCGAGTCTCTTATGTTTATTGAACAAGTGTCCGAGAAAAGTCGCATAGTACTCCCCCCGAAGCAGCTATACAAGGAGCTCAGAGACGTGGGTATTGAGTATAGCCACCCGTTCGATGGCCAAGAGCACATTCGAGCATCCGAGTCCGCATCGACCTGTCGAATCAAGATTCCAGATATCCAGGCTCTTATGCCTTCGCATTACCAGCAACCTCATTGCATCCACCCAGCAACATTGGATGTCTGCTTCCAAGCTGCCTTCTCGGCCATGAAGGTCGGAGAAAATCTTCGGGGTACATTTGTCCTCGGCGGGTTTGACGACCTTGAAATCTCGAGTGAGATTCCGTCTCAGCCCGGAAAGCACATGTCCGTCGCGGCATCTCTTCGAGGCCTTGGCCACTCCAATTTCGCATCCGATTCAGTCATCTCAGGCTCCGACGACGGAAAATCAGAGGTCTTCATCAAGATCAAGGGACTCATCCTTGCCAGGACAAGTGGACCATCTCGGCAGACTTCTTCACAGCATCTGGCTGGCGAATCCCTGTGCCATCGGCTGGAGTGGTCCCTTGACCCGACTTGCGCCGAGCCTCACAGCATCATCAAGCGTTGCCTTCTCGACTCGGACGTGTTGGTGGCTGGAAGAACGAGCATGTGTGAGCAATACTGCCGAGCTGTCGTGGCAAGGGCACTAACAGAGCTCTCTCCCGACGACGAGGCAAAGATTACTGGCCACTTTTCTCAGTGGCTCCTGTGGATGAAGTCAATAAGCACTGGAAGCTACCAGTCACTCGAGACGAGCAACGCGCTCAACGACAAAATCAAGTCGCTTGGCATCTATGGCGAGGTCCTGGTGGACATGGCACCTCGGCTCGTAGGTATTCTTCGGGGAGACGTTGATCCCCAGGCACTCCTTCTGGAGAAGCAGCGTCTGTACCGGCTCTACACGCGCGACAACATCAAGAGGTGTCACAAGCAGCTGGCCGAATACGTCAAGTTTCTGCGATTCAAAACTCCCAATCTCCGCATCCTCGAGATTGGGGCTGCAGCCGCAGGTGGATCGATGCCGGTTTTGGAAGCTCTCTACAGCAACAAGGGCGTTGCAGGAGAAGCGAGGTCCGAGTCGTATACCTTGGCCTATGCTCCGACAGCGTTCTTCCAGGACACAGAAAAGGAATGGGACAAGTCGCATGAGTCTCTAGAGTGGAAGAGGCTTGACATGGAAATCTCACCAAAAGAACAGGGGCTTGAACTTGGCTCGTACGACCTCGTCATTGCCGCCAATGTCTTGCATGCGACTCGCGAGATCAATGTCGCGCTACAAAACATGAGGAGCCTGCTCAAATCAAATGGCAAGCTTGCTCTGATAGAGACGACGGCCCCAAAAATTCACGACGGAGTCGTATTTGGCATGCTGCCTGGATGGTGGCTTGGAGCCACGGACGGTCGGGTACACTCACCACTTCTCGATGCATCCGGTTGGCGTGACAGACTCAGCCATTGTGGCTTCTCCGGAATCGACTTTGAGATGCACGACTACGACTCGGCCGAGGACCATCAGGTCAGCGTCATGGTTTCTTCAGCAACTAGCCATCCGGAGCCATGGTGTTTGGGCATGCAAGACCCGACGAGAGGCGTGTCAACTCTAGAATCCGAGTTGCCAATCTCCAAATACCCAACAAACCTGACGGGCTCGGAAGGAGGGACTCGGCAGACCATTCTTGTGATTAGTGACGGTAAAGAGAGCAGCATCGCAGACCATGTAGCCGACCTGTTGACCTCTGTCGAGTCCAGCGTCCACGCCAAAAAGACCGTGTTGGCTGAGGCGCAGGTTTCGCCTGGCCAGCTGGCCGTGGTGCTACTCGAGGCAGTCCATCCGTTCCTGGCGACATGCTCTCAGGCGGACTGGGGAAAGGTTCGGCATATTCTTTCCGACGCAGACGGTGTTTTATGGGTCAGTTGTGGCGGCGCCGTCGAAGGCACGAATCCTCTCCAGTCGCTCATCGTGGGCCTAACGCGCTGCCTGCGATCCGAAGACCAGCACAGAAAGGTCGTCACGCTGGATCTCGAGCCGAATCACGAGTCGGGGCTCGAGACCGCGGAGCAGATTCGCAGAGTCTATCATCATGTATTCGGTCCACATGGTCCGCCAGCCTCTGTCTTGCCGGAATTTGAATACGCCATCCGCAATGGAGAGATACTGATTCCTCGCTTGATGCGCAACAGTCCCGTCAATGAATATGTCCAGGACAGCGTTTCGACCTACCACCCTCGACACGAGCAGGGAATCAAACCAGGCCGTGCCTTGAGCCTGAAGATCCACGAACCCGGGCTCCTCAACACACTCTACTGGGCCGACTCGGAGCGGCACGCGCGGAGCGTCGGAGCCGAAGAAGTCCGGGTGGATTTGCAATACGTCTCCCTCAACTTCAAAGACATCATGATCGCCATGGGACAACTAGAAGGGCACACGGCCATGCTGCTGGAAGGCAGCGGCAAGGTTGTCGAGGTTGGTGAAGCACTCCGCCATCAGTACTCTGTCGGTGACTTGGTCTTCGCCACCGATCCAGACGGTGTTGCCACGACCATCGTCATTAACAAGTGCAACGTTCATCACATACCCAGGAAGCTGTCGATGGAAGTCGCCACCGCTATTTCTCTCGCCTATGCGACGGCTCTGTATTCGCTGAGGAACGTTGCCAATCTCCAAGGGGGAGAGTCCATTTTGATTCATTCTGGAGCAGGCGCAGTTGGCCAAGCCGCCATTTCCCTGGCTCAATATCTCAATGCTGGCGAAGTATACGTCACGGTAGGCAGTGCGGACAAGAGGGCCCTCATAAGAGAACGCTTCAACATCCCAGACGACAAGATATTCTCCAGTCGCGGTCTCAGCTTCTACCATCAGATTCTTCGCAAGACAAATGGTCATGGTGTCGACGTCATTCTCAACTCGCTCAGCGGCGAGGCGTTGCAAAACAGCTGCTCCCTGCTTGCGCCGTTTGGGCGGTTTGTTGAGATTGGTAAGAAAGATGTCATCTCCAACGCGAGGCTTGAAATGGCGTCTTTGGAAAGCAACGCCACATTTACTACCGTTGATTTGACGCTGCTTGCGAAGAGGAAGCCTCTTGTTCACCAAGAGCTCTACCGCACCATCTTTGAGCTCGTTGGTCAGGACAAGATCAAAGTTTTGAGTCCTATAACGGTCAATCCTGCCTCCGAGCTAGAGGCTTCTTTTAGGCTGATGCAGGCTGGAAAACACGTGGGCAAACTACTGCTCAAGTTGGACCCGGACATGACAATTTCTGTAGGTGCACATCGTCCCGTCTTAAAAGTTTTTGCTGACTTGGGCTTGCAGGTCCAACCTCCACGGCCACCGACTCCTCGGCTGAAAGGGGACTGCTCTTACCTGGTCGTGGGAGGAACCGGTGGCCTTGGTAGAGCCACCATTAAGCATTTTGCGAGTCTCGGGGCCAAGCACATTTTTACCTTGTCCCGATCTGGTCCCGACAGTCCAGTTATGAGAGAACTGGTGGAAGAGATGCGTCTTGCCGGTGTTTGTGTTGTCGTGTTCAAGGGCAGCGTCACAGACGCTGTCGCGATTGAGTCGATCAAGGAGCAGGCCAGAGAATTCCCCATCAGAGGTGTTGTCCAAGGAGCAATGGTGCTGCAGGTACGTGCTCAATCGTCTTTCACAGTAGAGATTTCTAATGGGAAGCAGGACTCCCGCGTGGATAATATGAGCTACGAGCAGTGGCGGGCTGCAATGGAACCGAAAGTTGTGGGAACAATGAATTTGCACCGCGTGTTCGGAGACACTCTAGACTTCTTCATCCTCCTTTCGAGCAGTGCAGGAATCATTGGCTCGTATGCTCAGGGCAACTATTCCGCTGGAAATACGTTTCAAGATTCTCTCGCTCGCCACAGAGCATCGCTCGGTCTGCCGGCTCGCTCCATCGACGTTGGCTCCGTGGAAGGGGAAGGGTACACGGCAAATAACGAAGCGGCCGCGGAATTCGTCTCCCGCCAAGGACTGCGGCCGTACAAGGTCAAGGAGTTTCTGGCCACAATCAATGAAGCGATACGGAATCCCTTTGCATCCGGGCCCTCGGCAGCGCAGCTGATTTGCGGTACGAGGAGAGCCGATCCAAGTTCCCAAGCCAAAGAAGCGGCTCTGCAGCGTCCAGATCCCAAATTCTCCCACATATGGACGAAGCCCCATCGCCAGGCATCTGCCAAGGCTGACTCGAACCATTTCAATATTCAAGCCATGTTTGAATCGGCGACAACGGCGGATGAAGCCGAAAAGGTGATGCAGGTAGCTATCAAGAAGAAGCTTGCGTATCTGCTTGGCCTGCCAGAAAAGGACGTAAGCACGAATCGGTCCGTTGTGAGCTATGGGGTGGACTCTCTTATTGCGGTGGAGCTTCGCAACTGGATCTTGTCACAGTTGGAATCTCACGTCCAGATATTCGAGTTGATGAGTCCGATGAGTTTCGCGGAGCTGGCCAACACGGTTGCCAGAAGATCTCGGCTTGTGGCGACTGGTCTTTTCGGCGATGTAAAAGTCTAGCGATTGCCAACGACTTGATTCAACTAGCTAGTCGCTAGGCTGTTTCCTATCAAGAGGGACAAGAAAAATTAAAGGTCTATTTTATCCGAGCCATTCCATACAATCGTGCCATGTGACACGCTGCCTCTACAGAAGATGCAAGCATTCTACCCAGCAGCTACTGGCTACCGGTAAGCAGTAACAGGAAATTACACTACTACTACTACTACTACTACCTACGCAGTGGTGCACATTGTCGTCCTTGTTCTATTCACATGCGCCAACAAATGCTCAACAGAATGATATACGCGCCGTGTATTCGTATGCAACTCACAAGACTAAGTCTACTGTATGGCCATTTGGCCGGCTACACGCTCACCACCACTTATTATCCGCCGGCACACGTCGAATCACGTTGGATCCGCAGTGCACCTCGCCCATTTCAACATGGTGCGTGAACCAGTCGTCAATGTAGCGAACCGTATAACCCGCCTTGGCGTAGGCCTCGTCCGCCGCCGCGGCCAGGACATCCCTTCCGTCGATCACGGGCCCCCACGGGTTCGGCGCAATGACGTGCTTGTCGTCCACGACGACGCCGTTTATAATACCGGGGTACAGCGCCAAAACGGGCCACGTCTCAAACTCGGACCAGCTGAAGCTCTGGCGGCGCTCTATACTTGCTCCATGTTCGTTCCCGTCTGCCAACTTGGTAGGCGGCGTACCGGCGTCCAGCGCATTGGGGGCCTTGACGCGTACGGCGCGGCGGGACATGCGGCGCGTGTCGTTGCCGGTCTCCTTCTTCTCGTAGGTCCAGATGTCGCGCACGAAGCTGCCCCAGGGGTCCGGCTGGAAGTAGTACAGGCACGGCAGGCGGATGACGTCGGCGTCGGTCAGGCCCGTCTCGCGCTTGAGAATCTCGATATTGCCGGCGATGTGGGCGGCGCTCTTGTTCTGCACGGCAGCAAAGTCGGTGCTGTCGAGCACCTCGTCAATGGTGGTGGTGACGTGCCACTTTTCGGGGTCGGCGGGCGAGCGAGGGCGCGAGACGGCCTTTTCCTTGCCGTGGCCTGCCTGCCGCGCCTGCTGGAGGATGGCGAGGCCCGCGAGCGGATCGTCCGCCATGAGAACCCAGCCGAGCTTGTTGTCGGCCGGGAGGAACTGCAGGAACTCGTCGACGTGGCCGACGGAGAGCCACGACGTGTCGAGCTCAATGGGGGCCTGTGTCTCCTGGGCCTCGAGAAAGGCCATCATGTGCGGCCTGGTGTTTTGGGTGCCCATGACGGCTCGCCCCGCGGGATAGGCCTTGCCGCGGTGCGAGTAGGGGGGAATCGTCTCGAGGTTTCCGGTAGAGTCGACGGTGTCGCCGCCCGCGAGGTGCTGGACGGCGCCGACGGTGTTGGAGCGCAAATCCTGAAATACCTTGCGCCCGGCCTCGCGGTAGTCCTGCGCCGACCGCAGCATGATGTGCAGGCTGACGGGGCCGTTGGGCCCGGGGATGCTCATGTAGCCGGGCTCGAAGAAGTCCTGCGTCCACAACTCGCCGCAGCCTTCAAAGGCGTGCAGGGGGCTCTCGAGGCCCAGGGCGGAGGATATCTCGCCGAACTCCTGGACGAAACGCTCGTGGCCCGAGTCCCTGCCTTCGGGGCCGTCGACTTGCGACGTCAGCAGCTGCTTGGCGGCCTGGCCGTGGTGCTGCGTCAGGACGGGGGCCACGCGGAGCGCCACCGAGTCCCGGGCTTCGTGTCCCCCGTCGTTTACCGTGAACTCGACGGTGGCTCGGCCGTCCCACCCGCCGGGGCGGCGGACGTCGCGCGCATCGATACCAAGCTCGAGACCTGCCTTGAGCTCTGCGGCCTTGAAGGTGTAGTCTGACGTGATGTACACCCACTGGCCACTGGTTTGCTGCTTGTGGAACAGGCGAACCTTGGAGGCGGCCAGCCTGCGAGTCACGGCGACGGTTCCCGTGGCCGAGTCGCCGAGCCCGGGGATGGGCCGAGTACGCAGAGGTGCCAGGTAGGTTGCGTTGCGGAGTATGTCGTCCGAGGCGTCGTTGCAGGCCGATATCTTCCTGTCCACCTCGTTTATCTTTTGGTACTCCGGTCCCTTGAACCAGTAGTCGTAATAGAGGGCTCTTTGACTGTTATCGAGGCTGTTGAGCCACTGTTCCATGGATCCCCCATCTCCAGGCATGTCGGGAAGACGTGGGTCGGGGACCGGCGCCTCGGGCGGCTCTGTCGCGTTGAAGATGGCGCCCAGCTCGCTGGCACAGGAGCCCGTGATTTGGGATGAGCATCGGCGGTCCGTGTCGACGATGTTGGCTAGGAAGAGGGCGCCGACGCCGTCTGTCCACGTCTCTTTGCCGACGGTGTCGGTGTCGCCCGCGACATCGACCTTGCCGTCGCGGTTCGTGTCCGCCAAGATGGACACGGTGAAACTTGGGCCGCTGGAGGCCGTGGGATTCTTGAGCGGACCTTGAGGAATGGCACTGGCCAAGGGCAACGCGACTAGAATGAGTGTAGGACGCATTGTGAGGAAAAGGTTGTTGGTAAGCGATCTGCCGGGGGAAGGTTGCGGCCATGTTCGTCTGGTGTACTATGCGGGTTTAAATATAAAGCCCGAGGTGCACTTGCCTCTCCTCCATGCCCCCTGACTACATTTGCAGGTCCTGCGCGTCTAGCGATAACTTATTTGCCCAAGGTGTACTATTTAATTCTTATTTATGCTACTAGCTATATCCGTAGGTCTTGCGCGTTTAGTAATGACTCGTGAGCCTGAGGTGCATTTAATTCTCATTTATATTAGGTACTGGCTATATCCGTAGGTCCTACGCGTCTAGTCATGACTTATTAGCCCAAGGTACTTGGGTACATTTAATTCTCCTCCATGCCCCTGACTACATCCGCAGGTTCTACGCGGCTAGCAATGACTCGTGAGCCCTTTGATTTTTTCAATACTCGGTGTCATGTTCACCGGGGCAGATATTATAACCATGGCTTAGTCCGTGACCCATAGCAACACAGCCTCCACGTATAGGTCCACGTATAGGTCCATGTATAGGTCCATGTATAGGTCCATGTATAGGTCCATGTATAGGTCCATGTATAGGGAACATTAATGCCTCGTCGGCACGGAGGCGGGACTTGTTTAGCCAGAAGCATGTTGGAAACAAACACCGGATTACATTGCAGACAAGACATGCAAGGACGGACGGCTCTCAAGGGCAGATTGTGAGACGTTTATTCGGTGGCGGCGTTGCATCGGCATTAACGGCCCGGCCCGTGACAGTGAGCAATACCCTTGAGCCAAGTTCATTCATGGATAGTGGCTGACGAACCACAGGGCCAATCTGCACCATACCCCTTCTGGTGGCATGACATGGATGGCAACCGACATTAGACGCGCAACGCTTTGCCCATTCAATTAGTCATGGGCTATAACCTTTTCATGCGTACATGAATTATAGCGACTTGACGGCTTGACGACCTGATGCATTCTCACCCGGCCATTCGAAGCGAGATGAAGCCCCTCTATAAACAGGCCACACGGACAGCTGTGATGTGTGGAATTCATCATCATCAATCCATCGTCGATTGGAAACGTCATCTACTCGGCAGCCTGGCCCATGACAAGAATCCTACAATGGCGGTGTTCGTCTTGGTGGACGGCGGTGGCCTTGTCCCGAGGCAGGTCATCGTAGAGGACGTCAATGTCTCGTAAAGCGGCGTCGAGGCTCGAGAGCAATCCCCGCTGGCCGTCGCAGTACCCGACAACGTCCTTCACGTCTGGGTGTCCTTCCCGAGGGGGGGCTCCTGCCAGCCGGCTTGCGCAAAATGGAACAGCCAGTGAACATTGGCATCCAAGGCGCCCTCAAACAGGTCATGTAGGAACCTGCCGCTCATGGACAGCGCCGCCGCCGCGTGCGTCGCCACGGGCCCGTTCAAGACGGCGCCGGCCCGTGCCGTATCGGGGCTAGCGCGGCGCTACACCACCACCACGGTGACGGCCTTCGCGTACCATGCCGGCGGCTGCGCGGCCTCGCTGCAGACCATGTTCCGCAAGGGTATTGGTCCATCTGTTGGCGTCCGTCTTGGTTGCCCTTGTTGGCGTCTCCATGTACGTAAAGTACCTAGTTTTGCTGCTGTTCGTCGACGCCGCCGGGGCACGAGCACACCTGCTTCCGAGGCTTTGGGGCAGAGTGCAAAACAAGGTGTCACAGTGACTTGCGGGGACGTTGCGCAAGGTCGAGTGGGAAGTGCAAGGCGGTGCTTGTAAACGCTGAATATATATGCGAGTATGCCTCGAGTGTTATAGATGTCTGCGCAAACGTAGCAAACCCATCCTTCACATCGGACCCAGTCCCACGATACATCGTCCCCAGCAACCCACAACTACTTCATCAGCTCCCAATTCCTACCTCCAAGTCCCCGATGCCAAGTGTCGACCTAGATAAGCACAATGACCTGTAATACATCTCCTCCAGAGGCCCTTTGGGGACCAGACATCACGGCAGCCGCAGCCACAGCCTCCGCAGCTCCTCAAACATGGGCGTCCCCAGCCCCGTCACCGGATCCCACCCCCGCACGGCAGAGAACCCCGACGAGCCGCAGTTCGGATTCGACCCGCGCGTCACGTCCGTCAAGGCCGCGGGGTTCTTGTACAGCACAGGGTTGATGAACCCGACCGTGGTCTTGCCCGCCCGCGCCCTCTCCTGGTTCACCAGCGTGATGACGGCGCTCCACAGCGGCGCGGCGAGACTCGTCCCAAACACGTGTTGGTCGGTGCCGTTGGTAAAGGCGCGGAAATTGGCCCCGTTGGCCGCGACATCGGGGATCCCGCGGCCCGCGCGGTTGTACACGCCGCCGCCGGCGCCAATGTTGGACGCCTCCTCGTCGGCCACGTAGGAGCGGTGGCCCGGGTCGTGGCGCGCCAGGTACGACTGCACGGCGGCCCGCTGGTACTCGGGCACGGGGAAGTAGTTGGAGAAGCCGCCCCCGCTGGCGAAGAGCTCGGCGCCGGGGAGGGGCGTCTGGAGCGCGGCCTCGGGGTCGCGGACCGTCGTGTTGGGGTTGAGCTGCGTGGCCCCGACGGCGGTGAGGTACGGGCACGACACGGGGTTGCCCGGGTTGTAGATGGTGTTGGTCTGGCCGGAGCCGTTGAGGCAGGCGTTTGCGCCGGGGCCGATGCCCACGCCGTAGTCGCCCGACGAGACGAGGACCGTGGTGCCCTGCAGCCCGAGCTTGAGGAACTCGTTGCACTGGCGCTGCATGTACTTTTTGGGCACGTCGAGCTCGCTCTCGCCGTAGGATATGGAGATGACGGGCGCCGCCTTGTAGGCTCCGCACATCTCGGGCTGCTTGTAGCCTCCCGGGTGGGAGTCGGGGTAGCTCGGGTCGATGCCGGGGCTGTCGCCGGTAATGTTGAAATCCGTCTTGTGGCAATAGGACCCGTCCAGGGCGTCGAGAAACGTGTTTAGGAACCCAGAGGTGTTGCTCTGGGTCGAGTAGTAAATGTCGTCCACTTGGTACAGCAGCATGGACTGCGGCCAGACGAGTGACTGCACAATGTCAATGTCAATGTCTGATTCGCCCGTGTTCTGCGGTGACTGGGGTGGCACCGGAGCCTGAGCACCGTCTACAGAGTGTAGAGCGGGATGAGTTCCGTTGGGGATATATGGCGTGTACTTGTGCCAGTAGGAGTTGATGTCGTCTTGTGAGTACGTGTCTCCAATCTCATACACGGCCGGCTCCATTCCCGGAACCGGGGTGTTGACGAGCGGGATTTGATACAGGGCACGATAGCACGCTGCCGTAAAGTTTCGCGCGCAATCCTTCAGTTCCGGCGGCAAGTTTGAGGGCGGAGGGGTCTTGCAGGAGGGCTTCTTGCGAGAAACCTTTTTTGGCTCCCAGTTCTTCCTGTTCTGTGCAGTGATTCGCTTCGTAGGCGATCTGGCCTTGGCTGAACGCCTCACCATGAGGGGGGACAACTTGACCCCGGGGATAATGTAGTCAATGTGCTGGGAGAGATGCTTCGGGACGCGGTACTCGTCGCAGCCAATCTTGATTGCGCCGTCGTGTTCATGCTCATGGTATTGAGTTTGAAACAGCTCCTCGGCCTTGGACACGGGGACGTCCAACGCCAGCCAGCCCTTGTTGGTGTATTGGCGAATTTGCGTCTTGTTGATGCCCATGTCGACAAGCCAAGAGTGAACGGCAGTCAAGGTCTCGTCTGAAGGGGCAAACAAGGCATGAACCTCATCTTGGGCCAGGTGCTTGCCAAAGTGCTCCGAGTCCGGGTCAGACACACTCATGAGCTTGCTATAGGCCTCGTGGAGGTTGGACTGCGTCAAGCCAATCCGCAGCGGTATGACTGCATCCGGATGAACGCGATTTCCACGCTTCCATAGGTGGTTTTGGCGAGTGCTTGTCGGGTTCCGCGCCTCGTGAAGAACATGGTTGTTTGATGGCAGAGCCCACGCCGATGCAGAGGCGAGAGCCACAACGGCGGCTATTGAGAGCTTCCCCATGACGTCGACTCAAACTCTGTGATGCAGGGACCAAGACGGCAAGCTGAATTGCTTCAATTGGCCTGCAGGAAGTCGTGTGAAGACTTTGTTCGCCATCGTATGTATATGTGTCTGTGTGTCTGTGTGTTCGTGTGTGTGTGTGTGTGTGTGTGTATACGGCGCTCCCGGCTCAGCTGTCCACATCAATGGGACCCGTCGATGACATCCATGAACCACTTCACCCCGTAGATAAGCCCCATCATCCATCGTCACGTCTTGTCCATGCCGAACATCCGGACATCTACCCAGGGCAAACAAGCACCCGCGTCAGTCGAAAGTTCCCACAAACCAGCCAGCCTTGTTACAACGGGCAGGTACCTGTAGCCCCAGCCGCGATTTCTTTCGACCTGCCGCTTCGGTCCAAGGCCCCGAGCGCGATCGGCACGGCATCCCCGGCGGCTCGGCAATCCTTGCCGACAGATGCGTCGCTATCGAATTTGCAATGGAGCATGGTTGTGATGGATGGTTAGTCTATTCCGTACGGTTGAGAGATTGCGGGGTTGGAGATGTGGACTGGAGGGGCAAAGTGATGGACGCCACCAGGCACACCCGCCAATAGATGGCCAATCAAAAACATCAATTGATTGAAAGCTGTCAATGCCAGCGACTTGACACCTTCAGCCACCAAACACCGCACATGGCCACTCGAACCGGCATCCGAGGTACAATGCTGCGCATTCATTCAGACCACATCAGGAACAGTGCATTATAAAATCATAATCAAATTATATGACCATCAGCCGACACAGATTATATCCGTGCAAAACATACACATGCCCAAATCTATATTCAATGCAATTACCATCGTACTCGGCCCACCAATTCATCATTTCATACCATTTTTTTTGTAACCTCGACTATCCATTAACGATGACCGGATGACGGACCCCGCGATGGTTTGTGCGACAAACCGCCCACGCTGTGCGGCCCAGTTGGGTGTAATCCCTCCTCCTCTTCTGGGACAGTAGGCTCGTGGCTACGGCTGACGCTGTAGAAGCGTTGCGGTATGCCCGTCTGGGCTTCTTCGTCAAACGGCCCCGCCCGAGGGCTGCGCGCCGAATATCCTCCATGCGTCTCCGTTGGGCTCAGAGTCTGCAGGCCTTCGCCGGCTTTTCGCCGTCCGCGCTGGCTTTCCTTCTTGAGGAGTTCATTGCGGACCGACTCAATGTCCCTCGACCGTCGGCGGTCTTCAGATGGCGATCGCTGCGACCGGTCGTCACGGAACTCACCCCAATTACCCGACGTCTCCACCGCCAATGACCGCGCGTTGAGTTCCGCCGCCGCGTGTTCTTCAGCAGAGCGGTGTTCGGCTTCTGTCTGGCCAGTTTGGACGGGGACCATGCGCCCAGCGTCCTTCTCCTTGGCGACGGCATCACGGCTCTTGGACGCCCACTCATCCGTCACTGCAACCGAATAAGTCGGGTTAGTAGGCCCGCCCAGAGCCTCGGCACCGCCTCCCGGTCCGTAGATGGGAACCTTCTTGAGTGCGAGAGCCAAGGCGCACATGAACTTGGAGCGACGGGTGGCGCGGACAACACCATTGTGCCAGTTTGACTTGTGCTGGATAGAGATTTCCAGTGTGAGCTTGTCGAGGTCGCCCACTCCGCCCACGCCAATGGTGAAATCGGGCTTAAAGTCACGAGAGTTGTCGGGGTGTCTGACAAACTTTTCCATTTCGGCACGGAGCAGTTCAATGTCTTCAAAGGACGTGTCATACGACACGTCAACCTGGAAGGATTCCGTCATGGCCTTGCTGCGTGAAACATTATCGATCCAAAGATTATTCAGCACAATGTTTGGTACCTTTTTGACCCTCCGTTAGTTACACCAACACCGACAAAAAAAAAAGAGAATATTCTGTGGCGACCTACCTGCGTAGACTGGTTCTGCGCAGTCTTGGTGAAGACGGTGTACAACAGGGAGATCCTCTCAACCAGCATCTGTGTGCCACCAACTTCGACACGGTCGCCCACGTCGTAAGGATGCTTGACAAAAAGAAAAATGCATGAACCCAGGAACTCCTGAGTGGTCACAGCAAAGACAAAGGACAATGAGAGGAGCGCAGTTCCAGCCGTGGCAAGGTTGGTGACAACACTGCTCTGGAAAAAGACGACTTTCGATACTGTTAGCAAAAGGAACTTGACTCTCTCCAGATGGGACAAAAAGATAACAAGAAAGAAAGAAAAAGAGCAAGTGACCTACGGAAAATCAAAATGGTAATCAACAGAACCACAAACATCAGGACCTTATCAAAGACTCTGAGGGCCTGCCCAATATCCTTCATACCTTCGCCAATAGCCTTGCGCTCCGTACCCATCTCAACCGTCTTGCGTACCATCTCATCGAGGCTGATATCCCCGTTCGAGTCTGAATCTATCATATTGAAGGCCTCTTCCGCATCTTGCTTGTACGCAGGGCCGAGAACCTCCTCGAAATCTTCCAGGTAAAGGGCATCCTTGCCCTCGAGGACAAAGGACATCCAGATACGTCTGCCCAGGGCTTCGGACGGAAGCTTCTTTTCCAGAGCTTCAAGAACAATCGAGTGGGCCGAGTTGGGGTTGAACACTTGCTTTCCGGTAATCTCCTTGGCGACATGGCCAACCACGGAAGTGACCTTGTCTCCAAACCGGCCAACGTCGCCGATAATCTTCATAGGTGTAGCAGCGCCGTTGCCCCCCATGATTTTGCCCTTTTTTCCACGCAACATCATCTCGATACTGTCGTTGATGATGTAGTCTTCCTCGGCAAACTCTTCGCAATACATGGGGAAGAGGGTCCGCGAGGCATCGTAGAGGAGCCCGAGGAGGTGGATTTCACGCTTGGAGGCCTTGATTCGGTTGGCAAAGGAACGCTGGTGATAGGAAACACCAATGAGCTGAACGAGAGCCTTTTCGGCTAGAAGCACGGCCAATGACACAAACAAGGCACCAAGCACCCGCTCCATGTTTCTAACCCAGACGACGTTCTTGCTCAAGGCATCGTTGAAGAGTCCCTTGAAGGAGAGCCAGGCGGCCAGAGCCCAGAAGAAGAGCGACAGAGGAATACTCAGGTTCTTCAAAACCGTGGCATACTTTCGCACACCCATGCTGACGATGCCGCAGAAAAACATAAAGACCTTGGGAAGCACCCAAGCGGCAATCTTGGCTACCCAGAGGGCGCACCAAGCAATTAGAATCCAGAGAAACAGGTAGAAGAGGGTAGGGCCATCCTTCCCGCCGACAAAGGTACCGTCTCCAAAATCCGTAAAGCGAAAGATCAAGACTGGCACAGCCAAGATGAGGCCCACGGGGACAATGTAGACCATGTAGCGAGTGACGACGGAGAAACCGACAATCTTGGCGTAAAGCCTGCCCAGGGCATTCACGCTGACCTCGTCAGAGCCGGCGGTGCCTCTGCGGCTCAACTTGTCGTCGCCCTGTTTTCGTCGACGTCCTGCATGTCGGTGGTGCATTTCGGATTCGTTCTTCTCAAAGGTATTTTCCGGGGAGGAGTCATACGACGTCGTGTTTCCGGTATTGGCCTTGCGGGCCCCGGTGCTAGAGGCATTGCTTCTGACCGTGGTCAGCGGGATGCCATTGTCGGTCATTTCGGTTCGCGATCTATTTCCAAGCGGGAGAAAGCCCGAGTTTCGCGATGCGAGAGATGAGTGCCTGGCGGGCATCGCAAGAAAAAGGAGAGGCCAGGCAGGCTAAACAACAGCGCACTGCCTCCTTTTTGAAAGAGTGTCCGTTGGAGCAGTCACCTCAGGGGTGGAACGTCCAATGTCTTGTTTCAAAGAGCAGAGATGAAACGCCGGTATTAGGTGAATGGCAGCGGAATAGTCCAAAGATGGTCTGGTTTTCTTCAGGGGACTGTTCGCCGTAGATGGATGTTGATGCAAGATACGTTTCTATATGTATAGATGTAAACAGAATTCAGGCATCTGTATTCGCAACAGTCGTTATGCGCATTGGTGGGTAAAAAGGTGAGTGATGGCTCAACGGCAATGTGTGATGATATTTCTTCAGTCCTCGGCCATGCAGTCGTATTACTGAAGCCCTGCTTCTAGCTGAATTGAGGGCGTACTGGTCAAAGCACAGAAGGGTAACACCGTTACACCTGATGGTGTGGCATCTGCGAGATGAGTGACGTTTGGAGGCGTTATCATGTGTCACCCGACGAGATGCTGCTCAACAAGGGACGGAATCTAGGAAACCACAATGACGCCACGAGCAAGAGCACTGAGGATAAAGTAAAAGATAGTAGGAAATGAATAGGATGAAAGAGACGAGCAAGAAAAATGAAGGATAGCAAAAGACCAGGAAAAAAAGGGTGGAGCGCGAAAAATGCAGATGCTAGGGGGAGGCAAGGAAAACGGAAACACAAAACGAAGGCGCGGATGCAGATGTGGATGTGCGTGTGCGCATGTGCAATGTGGAGGTGAAACGAGACAGTCGTTCAAGGAGCCAAGATGCACGTACTGGGTACTCGGCACCGGCGCAGGTACGGAGTACATGGACACATGGATATGCGGGTACACGGGGTAAATGGGTACAAGTGTTTTTTTCCCTCGGCTGGTACAGAGTACCTAGGGTAATGCGGTATTGATCTTTTATTACCCGTACAAACTCCAACTTGGCAGTCTTTTCTTTTCTTGGCCACAGCATGCAATGATCGTCCAACTACATGCGAACGGCACCAGCTCCCGCTACCAACGAACAGACTAGCACAGCACATCACTACCAACATGGTGCTAGACATGGCACCGCCCCGTTGCTTCTTAGCAGGCCAGCGTCCGTTTCGCTGCCACGGTGGGCCTCGACGTCAAGGATAATGTCAAGGATTGCCGCCACGAATCCAAGACGTGCGAGCTGCTGCGCGGCCCGCTGTCTGGCGTTTGCTGTGTCTGGGCCGTCAACGTCGACTGCAGCCAGACTGTGCTCTTTCCAATTGACCAAGTTCATGCCTCCATGCCCACCCATGGCCAGCAAGACTGATGAAATGGGTCCCTCTAGACCCTTGGCCCCTTCACGATGGCGAGGATGATGGAGCAGACCAGAGCCGTCCAAGCGCCACAGGGGGGGGACGCTGAGAACACTCTGAGCTCCAGGTATCGCGTACGGAGTACATGGCACATTGTGCTTGGCCAGCAACAACCCAGACAAAGTGGAGATTATCAAGGGGGGCTTCATCCAAGCCGAGTGCCATGAATTCCGTCTTTGGCAGTGCTGATTGGCCTCTGGTCTGATATTCAAGGTATGCCGCAGGTGGATGGGACAAGTTGCGAATCTGCAATGCATGAAACGCAGTGGTCAACTGGATGCACGGGAATGGTAAAATAGCACGCAAGTGGCTGACTCTAGTATCTAGGTTAGTATACCCATCATCCAACGTTGGCCGTTGGCCATCCGATGTCGTCTAAACTCTAAAGATTGCTCCGATATGCAGATGCCGTCTCGCTGTCACACCATACCGCCTTGGCAAATAAATAAGAAGATTTATTAAAAAAAAAAAAAAAAAAACACATCGCCAGTTCTTCCCAAGCCATGTCCGCCAGCAGAACAAGTTGCCTGCCGCAAGCATTCCCATCCGGCAATACGAACAAGACAAGCTAAAATTCTTTGCCACGACCAAAAATTCAAACGGCCAGTCCCGCTACCAGCTCCCAGCTTCTTCACCCGACTGCGGCAAAGTGCTCGTCCCTGAATCCCCTGACTCAGGCACGCGGCAACTCTGAACCTGGAGCTCAACGCATGACATGAACCCATGTCTTATATCAACCGCAATATCAACCTGCACAAATAGCAAAGCCAAACTCCCAGAATAGCATCGCTCTCCCCGCCTCCCCTGGCAGAAATCATGGCCCTCCCACCATTCCACCGGCCAACAACACGCAACATTTGAACTTTGATCTGTCCTGCATCCATTCATCCATTCATACTGCCCCTGAGCCACGTTCCACACCCCGCCCCGTTTTTCCGTCGCGCCAGACTCTGGAATTTCCGCGTCCCCCAGGCCCAGGGGTTTCAGGCATTACCGCGCGACTCAGCGCTTCCATCCGAGTATTTTTTTTTTTTTTTTTCCTCCCTCTGCCATTGCCAGCGGCATGGACATGCCCAGCAAACAGGTCAACAGTCTTGACTACAATGCCATCCAGCCCTGGAGAGCTGAAAAAGTCGCCCGAGAACAAGACGAAATCGTCCCATTGGGCATTGCGCTCGATCTCGGCTGCCAGCACCACCCCCTGGCCCCTCTATCAATCGCAGATTTCCTCTCCACATGCACAAACCACCATGGACAACCCAGACGTCACCCGTCAGTACCGCAGAGAAGATGCAGAAACAAGAAGAAACAAAGAAAATCCACACACGCTCGTCCATTGGATTCGTCCAACGCCACAGTCCGTAATAAATTGGGCTTTTTTGCCCGAATTTTCCTAGCCCGTGTCGCAACTGTCGCAAGTTTCCCTAGTCGTCTTCGTATCACATCGTCAATCCGAGTGGCGGCGGCCCACACCCAGGTGCAATGTGGGAGAGTGACGTCGCTTAGTCCCCGCATTCGTTGCGTCAACCGCCACGATAATCATTGCCGCCTTGCCGGATGATTCAACCCAAGTGACTACGTACTACCCGAGACGTGACATCAGAGATTGTACTCCGTAGTGTAAGGATTCCCAGCCGAGACAAACCCGTCTTGCCGGGAATCATCACGGACAAGCACACAGCACGCACACCAGGTGGCCAGTTTAAAAAAAAACGTATATCAATGTTCGCTAATCGCTCGTCCAATATCCAACAAGTCAAGCCCGGGGTAAATTAAATATATCGAATGGGTATCGTTCCAAGCGCCTGACATTGTTCCAGAATTCCCCATACTCCAATAATCATACAGTTTCGACCCATGTGCCCATCAACCATCAACCATCAACCATCAACCAAAATCGTAACCCAGCAAACCGACATCGACGCCAATAGATGAAAAGCATAGAGAGAGAAAAAATGCATCATAGACGTTAACCCATCTCAAGACGTCATAACTCACTGCTGGCTGGTACCAAAAGCCCAGCATAGATAGCCTCGTGCTCAGCTACTGTTGCTTCGACGTATCGAGTTTGTCGTCGCACTCGTGTGCGTCGTGTATCCCGCTATATCCTTCATTTCAACTCTTGCTTTATCGGTTTCAAATGCGGTGTCACTGCCGTCATATTCCTCTTCTTCGTCCTCTTCCTCCTGGTGTTCTGCAACATCCAGCGTGTACAGCGGTTTAAGCGTCTCATTCTTTCGAAGCAAAACCCATCGCTTGATCCAAAAAGGAAGAGTCTTGGTCGTTTGATAGCGCATAAAGACTCTTGACGGCACGGCGAAGATGTAATCCAGCTCCTCCAATGTTCGTTGTTTGGTTTCGGGGACAAACAGAAATATCAACACCAAAGCCGCCATGTTGAGAAACGCGTAGAATCCAAACGTCCCTATGACGCCCATTCGGTCGAGCATCAGAGGGAAGGATATGGAGAGAACTGCTGCCCAAAAGAGGTTGGTCGCCACCGCCCACGCCATGCCGACCTCGCGATGAGACAGGGGAAACACTTCGGCCGAGTAGGTGAAGGGAACAGGGCCCTCACCTGGCGAGTAAAATGCCGCGAACAGGTACACAAAGAGGGCCACCAGACCCATGTGCAAGCCGCCCTCTCCCGGAATCAAGTTGCATAATCCAGCAGCCAGCAGCGTCCAGGCCATTTGCGGAAAGGTAAATAACAAGAGAGATCGGCGTCCAAACGTGTCAATGGTCCAAATGGCCGGAAAGGCAAATAGGAAATTGACCAAGCCGAATCCCCACGTGGCCAACAATGATTGGAATTGGTCTGCCCCTGCAGACCTGAAAACATCAGCCGAATAAAAGGCAATAATGTTGATACCGCACATTTGCTGTGCAATCATGACAACAAAGGACGCCAGAGTGGCTCGGCGGATCCGCGGGATCCTGAAGAGGTCGATGAATCGGTTCAAGTAATCTCCATGCCCCATAAATTCTTGTTCTACCTGAAGCTGGACGTGGATGTAATATAAATCTCGCGCTGCTTGGATGGGCGTATTTCGCAATCGCATGAGCGATCTTATGGCGTCTCTGTATCGATCTTTTTTGATGTACCAACGGGGAGACTCGGGACAAAAGTAGATTAGAATGGCCAGTGGAACAGCTGGGATGAAGGCAGAGCCTAGTTGAAATCGCCATGCATCCGCCGTTACTCCTCTGACCGCCAGGTTGGCACACGTTCCCAAGAATATCCCAAAGGCCGTCCACAACTGCCAGCTCATGACCAAGGCACCACGAATAGGAGCAGGCGAATTTTCGGCGGCGTAAATAGGAACTAGCAATGCACCCCATTAGCGACTCTTTGTCCTGGTATTGTTACTCCAATAATTTGCGTCGACTCACCCGTAGAAGCCTTGGTCCCCATGCCCACGCCTAGAAGCAGTCGACAGCCAAACAGCTGCTGCCAGGTGTTGCAAAAGGCACTGGCAAGAACTGGCCAAAGGCAAAAGTTTGCGGCTACAAAAATGGTACCACGGCGACCAATGTGAGAGTTGATGGGATCAGAGAGCCAGGATCCGGCCAGAGCGGTCCCAATGTAGGGGGCAGCATTGACGAGTCCAACAATCAGCTTGTCATGAACGCTAGGGGTATCGATGCCAAACACGTGTGGAAAGATGAGATTTGCACCGTTGGAGCCAGTCTGATCCCATCCCTGGACCGCAGCCCCGATTGAGCAAGTAATGATGGTGAGATAGAGGACTTTTGGAATTCGCCACTTGTGGAGGACTTCGGCGCGGAGAGACTCAATCTCTTCCTGGCTGAGTGCTTGTGAGCCAGTGATATCTTCGTATCCAGTGGGATCTTGGGCAACAAGCGCTCCCCGTCGAAAGAGGTCGCGATAGTCGCCAAGGTCCTTTTCGCGGCAGAATTCGTCGACATTGCCGAGGAGAACTCGCCGAGGAATCCCTATCAATGGATTCTTGATTCTATGGAGACATGGTTAGAAATTATTCGATATGAATAATTTTGGGTAGTAGGCAGGCGTCGTACTTTGCTTCAATGTTGGAATTAAGGTTGATGTGAGGCACAGAACCGGACCGCGAATGGAGTCCGGCTTCGGTCGAGGAGGCTGCATTGATTGAAATGCTAGACGTGAGTTAGCAAAACCGAGCCAGAGTAACATTGTCTGTCAATTTCGGGCACAGATGGAATGGGAGGATAATGCATCATCCGAGACCACGAAGCCGGTGTGGCACATGAGAGTCTAAGACGCTGCCGCCAGGCCGCATACCTGCTGCGGTCGCACACTTCAGACCCGAAATTGGCCTTCAACATTCAACAGCGAAATTGCAGCTCACCTTGACGCCTCCTCGACTCTGCCAACATGCTGCTCCATCATGGACAACAACTACAGCAGCAGCAGCCGCCGCCGCCGCCGCCCGCTGTCGCAAAGCGCTGGGAGCAAAATCTGGGGAAGTTGGCCCAATAATGAATGGTTGCGGCGATGGTGGAGAACCGGGGGGGGGTTGACGGTTTGACGGGCTCAACGTGGTAGTCTGGAGCGATGCCCTAAGGTTTGCTGCGTCTGTGACAGCAATAGACTGGCCTCGTGCGCATGTGTAGATTGGGACCGAGTCGTCGTTGGCAGTGGCAGGTGGCCGTCCATGTGCAACGTCTGGAAGCGCACGAATTCCGTGATGCAAAACGGGATCGGTCGCTTCAAAGTTCATGAGAGAAGAGGAAGGACGAGTTTTGCAAGAATGGAGTCTGGTCAGCGGCGACTCGGTTCAAGAGCGAAGAACAGACATGGAATCAGAGGCTTGGCCCAGCCCACACCCGTCCGACTGCAGTCCACTCAACTCAGCTGGAGTCCAGAGCTGGGGATCTCGGCTGGGGGCCGGGGACAACAAGGACGTGGTCCACTCGAGTCGTTCGTGCTTCGCTAACGGCAGCCCAGCTGTATTGTATTCCCGCAATCAGTACTCCGTGATCCGTAGTGTTACCCGGCAGTGCTTGAGTATAGAGTACTTGAGTAGGAGTCTCGGTGCCACCAGCGGGGACTGGCGTCGAGAGAAACTCTGGAAGCTTTCAGCAACCCAAACGGCCAGGGCCCCAGGGATGGTGGAGATTAACGGCGCCGTACGAATTGGTGATGCTGGCGCTGGACCCGTCGAGTGGCACAGGACGAGACTGGTGGACTGGCGCCACACAGCAGCGAGATGGCACTAGGCTCCAGATGTCCTCGGCCAGGCCGGGGGGGGCTTAAGTGAGATGCCAGGCCTTTACAACAGGGTCAACGACAAGGTATGGTGGGCAAGGTATCACGAGTCGGGCTTGGGGTGCAAGATGTCGATGTCGACTTGAAGCCTGGGGCTGAGAGGTGATGAGACTCTATGGACTGTACCGAGTAGGCACTCTGTATTGTGGTCACCATTAATAAAGAGAAGCCACCGCCGGGTGGCTCCTTCCCATTCATGCTCAAGTGAGTGCATCAATGGCATCGTGGGACGAAAAGGACCGACGGGAACACGCATCGTGACTAGCTTCAGCCGTTGGTGGCGCGCTGTTCTTTCAGCACAAACCCGCCGAGCAGCTCAACGGCATTCTCATGGCAGATGACGGCCGTGGTGCTCCATGATGCGCAATTCGGCAGAGCAGCCGAAAGGACGGACGGCCAGCCATGCTCACATTACAATAGACTATGCACAACAAGACGGAGCCTTCTCAAACAATGGCACCCGAGACATGCAGCGCCAGCACCTTTGGCCCAGAAATATCGGTCGTGGACCTGACAGGCGCGTTTCACCTCGAGACAAGAAGCGATCAGCAGGGCTGCTTTGCCCGGTCTTTTCCATCAACCTATTGTGTCTCCCATGACAATAGCCTTCCCCCAGAGGATCGACGGCCACAGCAGAACACCTTGGTCGTTTGGGTGGTGTGCTGGCCCCCGCTTGGAACCGGGGCTATCGCAGGCGCTAAACACGGTGACAGTTCTCATTAGAACGTGGTCCAGAGACATTTGGCTTCTCCTAGCTGGGGAACGAACCATGGGGCCCCATCGGGATGGGTTCGACCGACTTGTTCAAACAATGACCTGTGACCTACTACTACTATCTGCCCTTCGCGATTCTCCTCGCCCCCTTCGAATCAATCTCACCCACCGACCTTGCCGCGCCTTTTGGCATGAGAGGCAGCAAAGCCGGCGGGAAGGGCAATGCGGCTGGCGTACGGAGTATGTATGTCAGGCAAGCCGTTTGGCCAGTGTTCGAGAAAAACCCACCGCCACCAAAGCGCCGCGTCCGGTTGCGGTCGCATCGCCAGGAAGCGCAATTGCGGGTGGTGGCAGCATGCAGGGCCAGCGATGGCATCTCCCGTCTCCAGAAATGCACCATGATGGTTCCATGTCTTTTTAAATGAGCCACACCAAAAGTATGTACAGTGGGAGGCAGAAAGTGTTTAACCAGGCCAGGTTTCTGGCTATCACGCTGTGTACGATACTAAACTGTCAATAGTACATGTGTATATTAGTGTATACTTCTTGGTGGGCAAACATATTCTGCCACAGACTGTACACACGTGCAGCCAGGCGGGGCAGCCCCCAGCCAGGTCCAACAAAAAAGCTTACTGCCTGCTCCATACTCGGCGCCCAATCCCGCCATTCGAGCTCGTTCGTCTCATCATCCCACCAGACGTCACCATCATTCAAGGCCCTCCTGCAACTTTCAAAAGCCAAGACGTAGCAGGCTAGCTGCCATGTGGACGGGAGGCCCAACGCATCCCGGTGTGCTTGTGCATGATTACGGGATACCGTCGAGCTCACTGTACATACCAGACACTACTTACGCAGAAACCATCCACAACTCACACCGTCCCCGAAAGTCGTAGCGCATACGTAGTCCCCAAGCAGCCATGCAGTTGCTATACGATCAGACTCAAGGCCCATGTATATCGTGTCTCGGGTGTCTTATCCTCGCCGTAATCCGTCGAATAAAACAGCCCGCCATCTAGATGCCAGAAAGAAGTAAAAAAAAAAAAGGCACCCACCTCACCTCCAATATGTACAAAGTGACTGGACACACCGGCGGAAAGCCCCCTTCGTTCCCAGACCCGGGTCAGCACAACAAACATTGTCCGAAGGATTCGCAGCCCCCTCGACAGCAAACAACAACAAAGTGCGCCTGATCCCCGAGCCGCAAAAAGCAACCATCAGAAAATGGCAGTGACTCACGTCAGCCCGGCATCACTTCCGCCGTGTCGCATCTGCCGTGGCCTAGCCGTGTCTGCAGCCGCCCACGATTGCTGTGCCCTTCCTCGGTGTGCATGTAATGTGCTGCGTGCCGTCCAGCTCATTGTCTGACAGGAACACAAATCATGCGCGGTGCTAATAACACTCGAGCTGATGCACAAGGCACCAGTCCACCAGCAGGGCGACTTGCGTGGCGGGCAAGCACAGAAACGGGGGGGGTCTCGAGGGCCGTTTCACGTCTCTGCTTTTCCCGCCGAGACGTGCCTATTATTCTGCCTTCTCAGAGGGCTAGCAGCCGTCTCCGACATACATGGCCCGGCGGACAGGTGAGCCTTTTCGCAGACGCAGATACGCGGACATGGGGCGGGATCAAAGCCGTTTGCAGGTGCGACGATTGATTATAGGTGTATGTATACACAACAAGTAACGCCTCGCTGATATCCCGGCCATTACTCCGTATGTAATGTACAAATTCCCCTTTATCCACGCCCTTCCACTGTTTGCCTCCGTCTACACCCACTTCCCACCTACACCTGCGTCCGGTTGCCGGATAGACGAGTAGTAAATAAGGGCTGGTTGGCGTCGATGCCAAGCAGCAAAGTAAATAGGACACGAGGGCGGCACCGGATACGCCAAATACTTGCAAGCACAAAAAAGCAGGAAAACAAGGTAAAAAGAAAAAAAAAAGTAGCGGTCCGGTCCGCACCTCCCCACGCCCATCACATAAAGTTCCGGCCCAGAGCCTTGGTCACCTTGTCCCTCAAATCAGCCAGGTTCCTGTCCCTGCTCTCCAGCTCGGCCGTCAACGCCTCGTACTTCTTCTGCCAGTACTCCTTTGTAAACTCGCCCTCCTCCTGCTGCTGCTGCTGCTGCTGCTGCTCTTGGTCCCGGTCCTCATCCGGGGTCGGCGGCCGCTTCGTCTTGGCCCACATGCTTGCCGGGACCACCTGCTCGAATGTGAAGCCGCCCTTTACATGGCCGAAGCGATACTCCCATTCGCACTTGTACCTGAACTGACCGTCGTTTTCGCTCAGACGCGTGCATTTCGGCCTTGTGGTGACGAGGGTGGTGGAGCCCGCGAGGGCAGCCAGGTTGATGAGAAAGGCTTGCGGCGATGTGGCGGTTTTGTACATTGTTTGGAGCATGGCGTGGACCATGGCGGCAGATTCCTCTAGGGAGACGGTCTTTGCTGGGTTTCCGTCGGCATCTCGCCAGTCGGCTTCAGTCATGGAGCGCGTAAAGTATGCCGTCAGGACGTCGACGTTTGTGCGGTCGTCCATCCTGTCAAAGTAGTAGTCGGGCATGTCCGAGTCCTTGTCCCCCAAATCGCCTGAGCTGGCCGGGCCGTGGCTTTGGTCCGGTTGTTCGTAGGCATCGGCTGCTTCCCTTGCGAATTTGCGCCAACCATCTTGGTACTTGCTATCGTCGCCGGGAACTTGGCCGTTGGGTTCGGAGCCGTTGACCTCGACTTGAGGAGGTTGAGGAGGCGATGCTGCTGGTGCGGGTGCCTGTGTCGGAGCTTGTGTCGGTGCTGGCGCTGGCGCTGGCGCTGGCGCTGGAGGCGTGGCCAGACGCACAGAACCACCGGCCCGTTCCGGGACCTGTAATGAGATGCTGGGTCGAGATGGTCTTGATCCCCCTTCGTACGGTGGTGCATGTTGGTCATGCTGTCCAGTGGCTGTAACTCTGCTCTGATTTTCAGGAAACTGGTGATGATACTGCTGCTGCTGCTGCTGCTGCTGAGGCTGAGGCTGAGGCTGTTCTGGGTGCATCCCCGGGACTGATCTAGGATAGTACGAATGTTCAGGTTGAGTCTCGTTAGTTGGCATCCAGCCATGTGCGTGATATTGGTCAGGTCCCTCTACAGGCGTTCGGTTGATGGGAGGCCGACCTCTTGGCCGAGTCCCCGGATCTTTGCCGGCGGTTTTCCACGCCGAAGATACATTTTTGGCACCTCTGCGAAGATTGGACACCTTGCCCTTGGTGGGAGCGGCTGCCGATCGAGGCTCAAGCGCATCATCCCAAAACGAGCCCCTAGTCGTGGGTGTGACGGCAGATTGCGGCCACCGGCCGACAGGCGTTTGTAGAGACTCGTTTTGCCCCCATGAAGCGGGATTGTGCGCTCTCTGAGCGTCTAATGGCGTGCCCCCATGGGCATCCGGATGAGCTGACCAAGGCCCTGACTGTCCCTGACGATAGTCTTCTGCCGCAGAAGCCGGCGACAGTCGCTGTCTCTGGGCCGGCGAGGCCAAAGCATCGTCCGCCTCGGGTCTCTTGCGCCCTCTCTTGGGCCGTATATGAGGCAGCAAAGCCCTCAAGGCCATATCATCCTCAAGGGCAACGCCATCACGAACGCCGCTTGCGATGGGGTTGAGGTCCGTGGGGATCCTCATCCAGTAGTCATTAGGTATGTCCATGAGATACTCAAAAAAGGCCTTGACGTGCATCGAGTTCATCCATTTCTAACGCCAGGGTCAGCCTCACAGGAACAAGCGCACATGGACAGCACTCACCTTTAACCGAACGCCATACTGGGCAACCTTCTGCGCACTCTCATCCTTGGATGGGTCCGGCGGCTCAACTCCAAGGGTTGTGGTCAACTCGGTCCACGTCTTGATTTCCTTGTTGTAAAACTTCCTCACCAGTTCGTATATGGTGAAGGTGTCAAAGGACTTGCCGCCGCTGCGTGGGGGCGTCCGAAAGGCATCTCTCAAACTCTCCGTGTCGCAGTCCAGCTGTAGCGCAGGATTGCAGTAAAAGATGAAGCGTACGTAAGCTTCCTCTATAGTAGCAGGGTTCACGTCTCTGTCTGGCAGGGTGGGCCGAACGACCAACCCATGTGACGATGGCATGGCCTCTCCAACTTGCTTGACTCCATTGCTGTGTTGTTGCTCCATCCCTTGGGCCTGGCCTCAGGGGGCGGCAATGACACCCAGGGGTCACCAAGGTCCTAGCATGAAAAGCTCCGTCCTGGGGGGGGGAATTGCTCGAATGGATGTCTTTTTTTTTTACTCGGTACTGACGCAGGTACTCCTCGGCACTGGGATTCGGGACTGGGACTCTGGATGTGGGTGTTCAACCCGTCTTACCGTCGTGGACCTGGTCGCGGCAGAGTGGAGACGACGACGTGAAGGACAACGGACGACGACAACGAAGACGCTATTCCCGGCCGGCGCATCATTCGTGCTCCCCGGCAATAAGGACAAAAATGCGCGTCGGAAACAAGACCAGGAATCGCGCAATTGGTTCCTTGTGCGGCAAGCCCTCCCGATTGGAGTTTGTGCAATGGTTTGATCCTGGATAAAATGGCCGCCTTTGCCTCGCATGTGGAAGAACAGAGGTTGTAATTAGGTCAATGTGGCTGGCAGAAATTGGGCTAAATAGGGGGCTGGCGGGGCGCGCACTGGGCGACTTGGCGCGTTCTCGGCACAAGAGGACAGTGCGGGGCTTGCAATCGACACGAGCTGACGACCCCGCTCCAACACCTGGCTCCCCCCCTCCCGGATATATGCGGATATGATCCGGAGCCTGTGACAGAAAGAATGGGCCTGGGCATGGACCGGGCAGCATGATCTACCACGTGATGCCCGGTTGCCGTTTGACCACGGAGGTGCGGTGAACAAGGTTTTGCACGACGTTTGCAGTAGTACTACTCCCTACTAGTGCTAGCTTTCTAAGTGGGAGTTATGTTTGGTGTAGTTGAAGTACGATGTTGTGGACATGTAGCCTCAAGCATATACTATTGCATGCTGGCCGAATTAGCTTGGCAACATGACGCTTATTTGCCAACGCAGGTCAGCACAGGACAAGCACAGCAGGCCATTGTCAATGCCCAACCGAGCAAAAATGATTGCACTCACGCATCCTCGCCGCAGGAGTGCTGGGCCCGATGCCAAAGCAATGCGAGTCCCGAGCACGCCATCCCACTCGAACGGTCCGGCCGTGTGCCGCGGCCGCCCGAACAGGCAATTTAGTAATCACATCATCTTACAAATGGCCCAGTCGCCATGACGTGCCCGTCGATGCAGTACGCCCTGCAGGCGGGTAGAGCCGCCTGGTTTTTACCCCGACGATTGATTCACTGCTTGATTTGAAATCTAATGCCGGGCCATGGCCGAGGTTTCAGACCCGACGAGAACATGTACATGTATAAATGGATGCGCTCGTCATGGACCTCACCGCCACGGCTCCGGACTCATGCACCAGACGCAGCCATCAATACACGCCAACAATCCGTCATTCAGTCGTCATCATAACCGTACCCTATAGATGAATTAAACCATTCTCGTCACAGGCCCGTCCCGTCCCAAAACCGCCGGCACATCGCCCACCATGGCCATCCCCTCCCCGGACCAAGTGCCTCGCGGCGACGTCACGGCCGCGCTCAACTTCTACGCACCGCCCGCCGACAAGGCCGCCCGCCCATTCAACTACGTCGACTCCCCGCCCGCCGGGCAGCCCCAGCGCAACTACAGCGACCACGTGCAGGACACGCTCATCCACGACGTGCGCGGCCGCGAGTCCGCCTTCACCCTCGACCGCGACGCCTTCCAAATCATCTCCAACGTGGCGCCCTCATCAGAAGCCTCCTTCACCGACGACGCCTCCATCCGCGCCCGCTACTACCCCGAGGTGGAGGCGCTCCTGCTCGCCGCCATCCCCGGCTCCCGCGCCGTACACATCTTCGACCACACCCTCCGCCGCGCCGACCCGGCCGCGCCCCGAACCCCCGTGACCTGCGTGCACATCGACCAGACGGCGGCGTCGGTGGAAAAGCGCGTGCGGCGCTACTTCCCCGACGAGGCCGAGGCCGCCGCCCTGCTCGCCGGGCGCCACCGCATCGTCAACGTCTGGCGCCCGCTCAACCCCGGACCCGTCGAGTCGTTCCCGCTCGCCTTCGCCAGCGCCGCGACCCTCGACCCCGCCGACGTCGTGCCCGTCGAGCACCGCTACCCGGACGGCTACACGGGCGAGACGGCCGCCGTGCGGTACAGCCCCCGCCAGGAGTGGTACTACCTCAGCGGCATGACGGGCAGCGAGAGGCTGCTGCTCGAGTGCTTCGACAGCGAGTCGCTCCGGCCGGGGAGCCGCGTCGGCGGCCGCGTCCCGCACACGGCCTTTGTCGATCCGAGGACGAGGCCGGGTGCCGAGGGCAGGGAGAGCATCGAGGTGAGGGCCTTGGTGTTTGGGCCGTGACGGGAGCACACTTTATTATTTTCGTCTTTGGCATCTTCTCGCGCTGCGAGTTTTGATTTTATTTTAGCAATTTACAACATCGAGTCGGAATATAGCAAAAAATCAAAAAAATCTTGGCCAACGTGGTTCAATTTAAACGCCCGAGTAAACATCTATGCCTGCCAACTAACATCAATGGCAATGCGCAGCCCAACCAGAATCGTCAATCAAGTCAACCTAGGAAACCGTGACATAACAGAACAGAAGAGGGGGACCGGGGAAAATAACAACTAGACCCTTATTGTCCAAAGCCAGAATAATCAATGTAACCCCCTTCCCCTCGGCACAGAGCAAGTGCGTCATGCAAAGACAAACCAGCGCATGCACATCTTTCTGACTGACCTCCTATGACAGCCCAAAAACAAAAAAACAACAACAGTAGCAAGGACAGAGACGCCGTCGCTGGATGGCATAATACAAATCCCCTCCATGCTGATCGATCCAAAAGCAGCGCTCTCAGCCGCGGCGGGCTCTGCCTCGTCCGCTGCCCGTTGTTCCCTGTCGGCTCATGGCCACGCCGCCGAGGCTGCTCTGTCTGCTCATGGGTATGGCCGACGCAGAGTATCCCGCCACAGACTGGTTGGAGCCGCCGTGGCCGGGGCTCGGTTGGTCTCGCAGGCCGCTGGTGGGGATCCCAAGAGAGTCGCGAAAGTTTTCGGGGTCTTCCCGCGCGGCGCTGGTGATGGCTACGAAGCGGCCCTGTTGGTACGGGATGGAGACGGCTTCGAGGATTTTGCGCAGCCCAGTCGGGGCGTCGAGGTGTGCGCCGGGCTTGTGAGAGTGGTCGTACTGTTTGAGGAAGCCCATGACGGTCAGGTCCGACATGATGTCGTCCTGTGAAAGTGGAACCGGGAAGTTCTGGTCCGCAGATCTGGGGTACGGTTTTAGATATTGCTGGGGCACGTGAGGGGGCATCTTGGGGGGTTCTTGGGCATGCATCAGGTCCAGGTTGGCCGGGACCTCAAAGTTGGCAATGCCCTCCACGCCGAGAATCTTGTCGTCCAAGAAGTTTGTGTTTGCGCCGCCTCTGGTGCTGCGGGTGGCGTGTGATACCTGGCGTTCCATCATGGGCGCCGACGGGACAGAGTCGGCGTCGTTGTCGTCTCCGTTGCCCGAGTCGCTGTCGTCGGGGGACGAAGCGTTGCCGTTGACACGGTTGCGCAGGATGTATTGATGCGCAGCCAAAGCCGCGCTGTTGTAATGCAGAGACAATTCTTTGTCCGTGAAGAGCTTGTCGATGCTATAAATGGGCCCGTTTTGCTTCGCGACAGCACGTGCCTTTTCCGACTGCCACAGGGGAGTTGTGCTGTTGGGATCCATGCCGCGGCGCATCGGGCCGGGCGATCCGTCGTCCTCTCCAGGATTTCGCTTTCGCTTCTTATCCGAAAACATTTGAAGGTCGTCGGCATCTTTGCGAAGTCTGGTGGCACGCTTGCCGTGGGTTCCGCCGGGGCTGCCAGGGTTTGTGAGGGAAAAGTGATTCGGGTTCAGGAGCAAGGCATTGGAATCGTTAATCTCCAATACTTCCTTTTCCCTATTCAGTCGGTTCTTCTTTTGTGTCAGGGTGTTGATAAGTCGGTCGCGCAAGGTGCTGGTCAGGGCCATGTGCTCGCGGCGGGCCGTCTCGACCTTGTAGGCGTGGGTATTCTTGTACTCTTGTACTTTTCGTTCATATTCATTCTGAATACACAAGGTCAATGTCAGTTGCATTCACAAACAAACGTTGTTTCATTTCATCTTGTTTTATTTTTGAGGGGGAGGGGTTTCTTGTCTCGTCTTTGCTCACCTTTGACTGCGTCAGTTGAAAATCACGAATCTCAATCAAATCCTCAATTTCGTCAATAAAGTTGGGAAACTTGATTCCAGCCATGTCCATGAGGCTACGGGCAGACTCAGCATGGACCGGAGGCCCCTGGGTCTGTCTGTGTTCTCTTTGCAGCTCAGCGGCAACCTCCAAAGCGTTTGTGTCGTATGGATCGAATCGCTGCACGAGGCCAATCTCGTACTGGATCTTCTGCAGCTGGTCGCGGTACGTCATGTCCTGTTCGCGCTGAAACTTGTCCGTCATGCTGGAGAGCCGCTCCATGAGGGCCTGTCTCTTTCTGTCGCGCTTCGATTGTGACGCTGGAGGAGGAGAGCGTCGCTCGGCTTTGCCGCCAAGGGCGGAGGGGACGGTATTGTCACTTGCGGCCATCTTCAGAGCTGGCAAGGCGGCCGCCGGTCCGAAACAGAGAGTTCAGTTGCCAGTGATGCAGGATGGAGAAAGGGGGCACACCAAGAGGAAATGCAGAGCAGTCTGGAGCGATTGCGGTGTTGCAAAGACACAGTGCTCTGCCCGTCTGCGCCCCGAGTACAACTTGTTCCGGGTGTGAGTCTCTATTCCACAGCGAGCGGCGGAACGAGAAAGCAAAATCAACAGTGCTGCAAAATGCGCCTGCAACGATTAAAAGAGAGAAACATAAAGTACCACCTGTCAGTGAGGTAGGAGCGAGAACAACGACGACTGACGACAAAGGTGCGTGGCCGAGTGCAGCAGCGAAGCAATCAGGTCAGCCGAACAATCGTCAAGTCAAGTCTGGTCTCGTTCGTTCTGCCCCGGTGTCAAGGCGGCTTGGCTAGGTCAAGCCCAAAGTCGTGTTAGTCGCGGACCCGCTCACCGCCTGCCGACTGCGCTTAGGGCCCTCAAGCGGGAGCACTGTGATTGGTTGGTACGGGTTTGAACGACTCCAAAGGGGCATGGGGTGTTCCGCCGTACAGTGCGAAATAGTATTGATGGACGACGCATGCACTGTAGGTTCTCTCGAGCCGCGGCGAGGTCGATTCACCCGCTTGTTTCATGTTCATGCATTGATAGAGAAGGGTGTGCTCGAGTAGTTATTAGCAGTTTCATCAGGAGGCTTCTCTTCTTCAAAAGCGCCTATGCGTTTCTGCCTTGCAAACTTGCATGTAGCCGCAACTGGCAATACACCACAGGTAATCAAGGACCAGACCAGAACGCAGCCCACGTCAAAAAAGTAGTTGCCATGGACAAATGTCATATATGTCTCCCATATCAAAAGTCCAGAGGGATATTTCGCCTCTTTCTACACCAGTTACCAGAAATTTTCATCATCATCAACTTACCTCCGTCCCAGCGACACGGTTATTCAGTGCATGGCAAAGTCAAGCTTCAGATACACACATATCGTACATACCAGCCCACAAGCCCATTCAGTCACAACCCATAATCTACAGTCCGCTCCTCAATTTCTGCAACTGGCTAATGAGTCCAAACCCGCCAGGAACCTTGGCTTCCTCGCCAGCCCCCTCCTGGCCACCAGGCTTCTTGCCTTGTGAGCCCGCAGCCCGGCCCTCCCTCCTCGCCGCCTGGTCCATCTCCCTCACCAAGTCCCTATGCCTATCCTCGACCATCTTGGCCAGGCTCTCAATAAACTTGCTGCGGCCCTTTTCCTCCGCCGTGCCTTTCCACACGACACTCAGCTGCTTGAGCTCCTCGATCCTAGCGGCGGCCTTTTCAATGCCCTGGATGGGGTCGTCGCTCTGATGATGTAGAAAGCCCGCAATCTCGTCGCGCAGCTTCCGTAGCACTTGCTGGCCCTTTTCTTCGGAGCTCTGCTGCTCGGAGCCGGGTTCCGGCGCGGAGACGGACAGGAACCCCGAGCTGACGGATACTTCTGACGGCGGGAACGTAAAGTCCATGGCGTCGCCAAAGGTCTGGATGACGGATTCGAGGCGTGACCGGACCAGTGTGAGTGTCTGTAGCTGTTTGATGTATTCTGGGTCAGATGAGTCGTTGGCACCGGTGGCAGCGGCGGCATCAGCCGGCGGCGACGCCTCAACGCCGTCCTTGTCCTCCTCGGCTTCACCCCTCTTGGTGGCCTCCTTCCTCGTTTCGTGATTCGGCTGTAGACCACCCGGGACGAAAACCTCAATGTCCTCCTTGAGCGTCTCGTGCAACATTTCCGACAAGCCCAGCGTCTCGCCCCTCAGCAACTCCACCTCGTACGCCAGCCGGCTGCCGCTCCTCAAAATATCATCCGTCAGCTGTGTCAGCGTATTGGACAGCCGTGTAGTCTGCGCATTCAGCTGCGATAGCAAGGTCTGTGCCTGGGCGGACAGCTCGGCGAGCGGCACAGCACCAGCCGGCTGGGAGGACGCCTGCCTGCTGGCGAGAGGCGGCAAAGTAGCATTCAGGTAGGCGGCGGGATCAAATGAGGCATCTAGAAAGTCGTGGAGAAAGTCGTCAGCGGTATGTGCCGACCTGGGCTGTACGGCTGCTTTGGACTGCTTCCGCGCATGCTGGCCATTTCTGACGGGGAGCGTGGCCGCATTGCTGCTTGTCCGTCTGCGGGTATGTTTCTGCTCCGCCATTTGCGGTTGTGGATTCTGAACCAACAGCTGCCGGTGCTCCTTGCTCAATCAAACAAAAATGACAAAACTCATTGGTCTGTCTGGTTTGCCGGGCATGTATCTGAAAGGGCGTCGATGTGCACGGAAACGTGACAAGTTGTGGTTCTACATGGCGAAAGTGGACCAGCCGATGATGACCCGACTCATTGACTCCAACGCCAGCCAAAACTCATCAGATAACTTGACCTCGTTCCGAAACCCTCGTTCCGCCTTGCCGCCGAATTATCCAGGCTAGATGAGAGAAAAAAAAAAGACTGGGGAAATGAGTGAAGCCGAGGAAATGCGCGTCGATCCCACGAGAGCCCAGGCTCTCATCTCGCAGCTGTCGTCTGTCAAGGAGCGCATCGGTGCCCTCGCCCATGGCCGTGATGTAAGTAGACGCAGACCCGACGGCACGCATCGTAAATACCAGCGGCACGACACCGTCAGTTGACATTGACACCACACACAGGTCAGGCTCGTCGCCGTATCCAAGCTCAAGCCCGCCAATGACATCCTCGCCCTCCACCAAGCACCCGCCTCCCACCGTCACTTTGGCGAAAACTACACGCAGGAACTCACTCAAAAGGCACAGCTGCTCCCCAAGACCATACAATGGCACTTCATCGGCGGCTTACAATCAGGTAACTACTGCTCCCCTGCTTCTCATTGACAGGTCCACAGCGGCCCGTTGACACGCCTCCCAGGCCACTGCAAGACGCTCGCCAAGATCCCCAACCTGTTCTGCGTCTCATCCGTAGACACCCTCAAGAAGGCAACCCTCCTCAACACCACGCGCGGCGCCCTCCTCGCCTCGGACCCATCGCTCCCCAAGCTGTCCGTCCACGTGCAAGTCAACACGTCCGGGGAGGAAGCCAAGTCCGGCTGCGCCCCGGGCGAGGAAACCGTAGCGCTGTGTCGCGAAATCATCAGCAACTGCCCGAACCTGCACCTCCTGGGGCTCATGACCATTGGCGCCATCGCGCGGAGCAAGGCCACGACCGCGGAGAGTGAAAACGACGACTTTATCGCGCTCAAGCAGCAGAGGGATCTGGTGGCCAGGCAGCTGGCGCTCGACGACGCGAGGCTAGAGCTGAGCATGGGCATGAGCGAGGACTTTGAGGGCGCCGTCGTTTTGGGCAGCGGCGAGGTGAGGGTTGGCAGTACGATTTTCGGCACGAGGCCCGCAAAGGCCGATGCAAAGATTAAGGAGTAGCCGTAGGTCGACCCATTGGTGCTGTACATACATACGGGGACAACATGTTCCCAGCCCGCACCGTTGATTGATTCGGCGAGAGCCACGGCGGCCAACTGGAATCATGGACGTCAAAAGTGAAAAAAAAAAAAAAAAAAAAAAAAAAAAAAAAAAAAAAAGGACAAATCTCATTGGAATCCTGGTATCGGTCCACATAAAACAAATACTCTCTGCGTCCGGACTTTGCTTTTCACAACCTTCCCATGCAGAGCAACCATGAACTAAGTATGCACATTCCAAAAGTCAAACTTTCTCCACAACTCCAAAATGCTTCCCGTTCCAAAAACCACCCTGTGCTTGGCAAAACCGCAAAGCACATCTTTCCACAGGATATGATGACTTGGCACCCGTCTACGTAACCATGGTGTTTGCAAACGCTTCTGAAATTTCCTGACGTGTGGGCGGTTCACGGTGCTCGGGGATAGTTGAGACCCCCTGCGCGAGTCTCTCCTGCACCAGTTTCAACATGATTGCCGGTACTGAGTCGTCTGTGGCGCGGATTGTAAGTCGGATCATCTACAATGTTTGTCAGTCAGAGCAATCACTATGCGGGTTTGCCAGCAAGGGTCCCCCTACCTGGCTGGAATAGTTGGGCTCCAGACGCAAGAGACAGCCAAATTTTCCTCCCTCCGAGGTGTGCAGCACGCTGGCGCCAACAATGTTCTTTGGATTGGGATCAACCATGTCCAGCACACGCCATCGGAGGCCCTCGACGGTGTCGACAACAAACTTCTCCGTGAATTCTCTCGTGTTGCTCTTGCCGCTTGCGAGCCCGAAAATCGCCTGTGCCTCGCGAGATCCCGCGCCAATCTGCTTCCAGCGCTTGAAGAAGTCTTCGGCGGAAAGATCCGCAGGGTCCATGAACTTGTGTGCGGCGACGGGCAGCTTCACCGTCACCGCTTGCAAAGCGCCCGCGAGATAACTGATTCGCACCGTCGGGCTCTTGTCGAAAATCTTCTTGGACTCAAACACGGTCACTTGTTTCGTTTGTCCCCCCGGGGCAATCGTACTGTCGGGGAGCTCTCTGACATCCCAAGTCAGTTTGCTCTTCTCGCTCTCGTCGAGGTCCAGAGTGGTTGTAAAGGAAGTCATGGGCGACGGTGACTTGTTGGAAAAGTAGGCAATAATGCAAACCGCCTGTCCGCGGCATTCGGATCGGACACCGATTTGAACCTGACCATCTTCGTACAAGACACCATCCGACCGGAGCATGAGTCTGTCGAAACCCTTCTCCCAGCCAGGAGACAAGTGCGCAGCGCTCGCCAGGTTAGGAGCCTTGAGCATCTTGGGCTCCGAGGGCGATGGGGCGTTCATATTCAGGCCCGCAAGATCGTTGGCACCATTGGCACTCCCATTGGCTCTTCCACCGTTGATGGCAGCAGCGGAACTAAAGGTCCTTTTAAGGCCTCCCGGCTTCGCCATACCGAGCTCGGTGCCATCAGAATTGGCATCTTTGCCTCCGACGACCCACGTACGGCGGTCACTGGTGTTTGCGTGCTTCTGGTGGAGTCGGGAAAGAAGTGCAGACTCTCGCTCGGGAAAGGGCGGCATCTCATCGCAAACTGTTCTCAGCAAGTCGTCGGTGGGCATACTCGCCAGGGTCAGATATTCGCACGCTCTCTGCTGCATCTCCGAGTCCAACGTGTGACTGTACACCTCAAATGTGTGGAGCAACTGTGGTTTGATTTCAGGGAACAAGTTGACAAATTTGATGAAGCATGACAAGATCATGGCCCGAGTGCTGGGAGAACAACCAGACAGCTTCCCCTGGAGAGCCATGAATTGCTCAATCGGGCTGCAGCGAGGCTGGTCGGCGACCAAGTGGCCAAATTCGCCCAGGATATACGCTCCAATCTTGACCAATGTCTCGTGGCAATGGTCTGATTTGACGTACTGCAAAGCAGTTTGCGCCGCATAAACTTGGAGCTCTTCATTGTTGGTGACGATTTGAATTACTCGTTGCCAGACCTCGTCACTGACATGATCACCAGCCATGGCAATCAGACGCAACGAAATATCGACGTACCACTGGACATCGGTGGCATATTTCTCCGTGAGAATGGCAATCTTAAGAACCATTTCCTCTCGAATGGCAAAGTCTGCATTCTGAAGAAAGTGCAGCAGTTCGCCGACAATGATCCTGGCGTTGGTGGCGTCGCACATGCTGTACAGCAGATCCAACCCCTTTCTGCGAACACTAATGTCTCTGTCTTTGAGGGATCCGAGGATAATGTCTTGATGCTGCTTGATGGGTATGAGGGTTTCTGTTCGAGCTGCCAGATGTGTCATGGCCTCCAAACCGAGATATCGCACATTTGTCTCTCTGCTCTGAATGAACCGGCCCAGTCGGGAAGAAATCTGCTTCATGAGCGCATGCTCGGTATCAAGGTGGATAATCAGATTGATGGCTTCGAATAAGACTGCATTCTGGGCATTGTTCTGCTGAACATTCTTGTTGGCTTCCATTGCCAGGTTTAGGATTCGCTGCAAAGATTCCCGAATCATGTTCCTCACATGAGTGTCCTCTGCGTTGTTGCGCATATTAGCACGGAAAACCATGCACACCGGGCACAAGAGCAGGACATACCAGAGGGTGGAAAGTATTGAAGAAGCCTCAAAAGCTTAATCTGTAGCCAAGGGCACGGAACTTTGTAGTAGAGGTAGTCTATGGTGTACTCGCCATCAATAATGATGCGCTTCAGTCGCGCGGCTGCCTTTGCATACGCCCCCTTGTATCCGTCGAGATTGTCTTGCGCAAGAGCCATGACAAGCGACGTGACAGACAGGGCAACTCCCAGATCGACATCATCCATGAGATGAATGATGCGCTCGGCCCACTGGGGAGAGACGATGTCGGGATATTTGCGGTAGAGACGCAGCAAAGTCAGGGCAGCCTTCTTCTTGACAAACGACTTTGAAGTTCTGCAGCCATGTTAGCACGTGAAATTGTTGATGGGTCAGCCAGCCAGCTGATGAAGGCTCACGGTGAGATCAGCAGTCGATGAACCTCGGAGCTAAGCGCCTCGCCCATCTCCCGGCCTCCTACATTGGCAATTGCATGCAGAGCCAAGCAGTTGAAAAGCTCGTTATGATCCAACAAATCCTTGCGAATGCTATTGACGACAAGATGTAGCAGCTCGTGCTTTTCGTGGAGGAAGAGCGTCATGGCAAGGTAGCCAATCTGCTTCTCTGAATACTTTTGTGCCGAGATGAGATTGACTGCCTCGAGGTGGCCAAAATCAACGTTCCAACCCAAAATGTAAATGTACAGCAGCTTGCAGACATATTTCTTCTTGTGGTAGCCGCTGAGGTTGCCATCCTTGAACTTTTGCCGAATGTTGGCCAGCTCCTTGTTGATTCGCTTCTCTTCTAGTTCACGGGCTCGGGCGTTTCTCAAATCGGCGATGAACTGCACCAAACCTCGCATGTTGGCGTTGCTGCTGCTTGAGCGGCCGAGAAAGCCGCTTCCTGGAGCCGACATGGTGCAAGTCGTCGGGCAGCCCCTGGCTAACGTCTCCTTTCCCTAGGATGCCGCGGCGAGCAAGTTTTGTCGGCGGGATAATTTCGGCGAGAAGAGGGATTACTTGTCGATTAGGTGCAGGTCCGATGGCATAGCCAAATGCCTGGCGCGAAACGGCAACGGATGGTTCGGCTGTCGCTTGTCGTTTGTCGCTCGTTGTGTCCAAGCGTCCAAGTGTTCAATGTCGGCGATGGACGATGGGCGGGATACGCGGCCAGGGGCTAAAGTGCAAACGTTCCAACGTTCCCTCTCCCAAATCGCCGCCTTCCAGAGTTGCGCCGTCGGCCAACCTGTACTTGACCTCTGGATATCTCCGCTACAGACTTGCCACAGGCTTATGACAGACTGAAGCTCCCACGTGTGCGGGCGGATGGCAAGTTGCTGAGCTTGGTAGCTCTGACGATCTTGAAGAGGGAGGGGTCTACTCGGTGCTCCGTACCCTCCGTCAGGTTGATGTCGGGTAACTGACCAGTCCCGTTCTTCAGCAGGCCAGGATCCTGGAGTACGGACCTGGCACGAGGCGCCTTGGGCGGCCAACAGGGGATGGTGCTGCCCATTGGCGCCTGTCACCGCCACCGAGGCCACTCATGCGTCCTGGAAACGGATGACTGGGCAGCGCATCGTTGAATGCCAAGCTGACGTCCCCGAACAGCTATCCAGCCCACACTTTATTGGTCAGCATGGACGGCAACCTCCAACCTTCAAATATCGAGTGTGAAAATAAAATCCATCGAGCTCAACAGTAAAGCGCAGCTGCACCATTGACATCCATGGATTGATTGGCATCGCCTCCCGCCGTCTTCCACCGCATGCATTGTCTGCGTACCCCTCCGAATGTAATGTCAGCATGCATGCGACCACGCCCGCTGGGCAACGTCCTGCATAGACTGCTGCCCTTGTCCGGCCCTTCTCCCCAAGCCACCAGCCGACGAACATACGCCGTTCATTCCACGGGCGCCCCGCGATTCCAAGTCTTCAACCGACGGACGAAATGGCTTCAAAAGGAGCGCGCAGCTTCCAAGCCCCAGGAAAGCCGGCAGGCAGACTACCTGAAGGATGAGGTGGCCGTCCGAGTCTCTGAGCGACTACTTGTACGATGCACCGCGGCCTTCAACGCGCCTTCATTGCTCAAATTGGCACAATTGCTAACAAACGGTTCCCCCCTCGTCTCCAAATAGGACATCAACCGGCACTTTCCCAAAGTCCTGGACCTGGGCGCCAACTCATGCAACCTAGCCAGAGCGCTCGTCCGCGAGAACCCCGACCCCGACCCATCCACGCCTACATCACCGCCTCTATCAGCGCGCATATCCCAATTAATCGCCGCCGACTCCTCCGAAACTCTCCTGTACCGCGACTCGGACCACGACTTCAACAGGAAGCTCCACATTACGCGGCAAGTCCTGGAGGACGAAGAGAGCATCCCCTTTGGGCCAGATTCCTTTGACCTGGTCATGAGCTCGCTCAGCCTGCACTGGATCAACGACCTGCCCGGCGTCTTGTCCCAGATCAACAGCATTTTAAAACCAGACTCGCCCTTCATCGGCGCCATGCTCGGCGGAGACACGCTCTTTGAGCTCCGCACATCCCTACAGCTCGCCGATCTGGAGCGGAGGGGCGGCCTGTCCCCCCACGTATCACCACTAGCGGACGTGCGGGACGTCGGCGGTCTGCTGCAAAAGGCTGGGTTCAAAATGCTGACCGTCGACGTGGACGACATCATTGTCGACTACCCGGATACCTTTGCGCTGATGCGAGACCTCCAGGCCATGGGGGAGAACAATGCCATTCTGGGCAGGGAAATGGGCCCCATCCGGAGAGACGTTCTCCTCGCGAATGAAGCCATCTATAGAGAGCTGCACGGGAACCCAGACGGTTCCATCCCGGCCACGTTTAGAATCATCTACATGATAGGTTGGAAGGAGGGTCAAGACCAGCCGCAGCCGCTGGCCAGGGGCAGCGGTCAAGTCAACTTGAAGGATATCCTGGAGAAGAAGCAGTAAAACACAGTCATGTACCATAGCCACAAGGCATGTGCCAATACCCACACCGGCCGAGACGCCAAATCTTGCGCTTTGCTCGTGTTGTAGGAGAAACCTCTATTATTCCATTTTGCACCAGTGTCATCAGAGTCGTTTACGCCTTTTTTTCCCAGCACCCTACAAACATGCCGGCCCCGACAATCCTTCACACCCTCCTCCAGTCCGTCATGGTTCGGCCAATGCATCCCAGCCCCGCAACCTCGACAAGCTTCTCGTGCCAGCTGAGCAGGACGCTCATCGCCGCGGACGCAGGCTCGTTGGAAACACCAGGGCGAGCGCCAAAGCCGCCGGTGGACTGGGGGGTCACTCTCGACGCTGATTTGGGCTGGCCCATGGCCATTCCCTTGTAACTACCGGGCCCGTTAGTCACATCTCGTTCCCGATGCATGTGGTCCAGGAGCGTGGCGGGATTCCATACATGTACTTCATCAGAACGTCGAGGCACTCGCTGCCGCCTGGGGATTCGTAGATGCCCCTGAGCAGAGGGCTCATGTCACTCGCCTTGATCGACTGCAGGACCTCGATGATGGTCTGGAGATGCGCATCCTTTATTCCGCACCCCGCCCGTTAGCAAATGTCCCCTTCTTGAAATGAAAAGAAGTGTAAAAAAGAGAGTACAGCCTCCCACGCTGGCAGACACAGGGTCCTCCCCGACGCACCTTTGCCCCCTCGGTGCCGTTGTAAACGGGCGTCTCCAAGCATCCCCTCAGTGCGCCCTCGGCGTCGCCACCCCTCAGCAACTGTCTGACCTGGCCGGATAGTTGGCGGGCTTCGGCCTCGCTGATCTCGGGCTGTGGCGGGTGTAACGTCGAGGTGTCGAAGTTGACGCTCGAGTCTTCATTGTATGCGTCGATGTTGATGGTCCGCCATGCGTCGCTGAGCGTGGCGCTCGTGTGCTGCTGGATGATGGACATGGTTCGTTTGGCGTGGATTTTTTTCGGGGCGGCAGGGTGAAGACGAGGTGTGCCAAAAGCCCGACGTTGGCGACGTATGCTTCAATGTTTGTAGATGCAGCAGCTTGGGAGCTGCGACGAGGCCGAATGAACCGCAGGAAGCTGCGTCACGGATGGCGGGGCGAGATGCGGTGGAGGGCTTGGTTGGGGCGGAGGTTCGGCTGGTTAACAGTATACCTTTTTTTTACGGTTGGGATTGGTGCATTTAGATGTACCTTGTTAGCACAGCCGCGAGCCCTTGCGTTGCGCGAGACTCGGGCACTTCATCTTGCATGTGTGTTTTATGGCGTGCTTGTTTTGGTCTTGTGTTTATTGTTTTGGGGAGCATTGTGGTTTGCAGCATCAGCTGTGGTGCAGCAAATTCGGTTGTGGTTGGAAGAAGCATGCGTTTCATGTGTATCGCAAATCCAGCCATTCCAAAGCCTTTACAATTCCACACTGATAAGAGTCCAAACTTGACCAGTGTCAGCCCCAATACAGCAAGGCATGGAAGCGTCAAACTACCTACCTAGGTAGATACTGAGGCGCCTACTCGGTACTATTGCAATGTATTGTATCTCTTCCTACTACTTACTTACCTACCCTAAGGCAGGTAGGTACATTTGGTAGTCTAAGTACTCACACCCGACTACCCTGTACTTGGAAACGTGTCAACAACACACTCAACGATGATGTAAATACGGCCACTGGCTATTTTGTAACCAAGTGAATTGAACATAACGTGCCGTTGCGAGAAAATTCCTGATTGCGCACATTGGGGGCGGAATATCCCACCCAACATGAGTATTGTGACAGCTCAGCTGTTCAAGTCGCAGCATTTGCACCTTGCTTATTATGGTCGCAACTTTAGCCAAATGCAGACACACGACCAACCAAGACCTCGAGAATCACCAGTCTTCAGCTGTCCGTGGCAAAGGAAGGGGATTGACACCGGGTAAGATTTCGCTGCCAAATACCCTGTACTACTACTCCCATACTTCACGTCTTCCATTCTCACAACGCAGCGTGGTTTCAACTTGATTCGAGGTGGAAAGTGACATTCATTTCTAGAAGGCCTTGCCCCTGGAGACGACATCCACTTCATCTAAAGTCGATTGATGCCGCGTTCCAGAAGACCACTTGCCCAATTCGTGCCCCTGAACGGCCAAGCACCCAAAGTCCCAAGGTCCACTGCCAAAGACCCTTTCGCTAGGACTTGGTCGATTGAAAATTTTTTTTAAAATTAATAACAATGGGCAGAACGAAGCGGAAGCCTTCCCCGGTACCCTGCCAGACTGCCAGACTGCCTGGTTGCCTGCCAGGTCAAAGAACATTGATCCTTGTTAGGGGTGGGACTAAGACGTCGGCCGTCTGGCAACCCCAGACAACGCGGAATGATGATTGACAACGCCCCGTACTCCGTATGTGGCAAATTTTGGTCTTGACCAGTTTTGTGGCGTGAGTCTTGATACACAATTGTTACTGGAGAGAGCGTGCCTGAGATGCGGCCGAGCGTTGTCGTGTCATGGCGTTGACACAACGAGCATCAAGAGGTGTCCGTCATGCGCATGGACACGCAACTTGACTCTTGACTGACACATTACTATTGCAACGATGCTACTAAGCAGCACAACGGCGCGGCGCGGCGCGGCCTCCCACTGTATGCTCCACGGCTTTGCGGTAAACGTTGTGGCTCGGGATGATTCTAGAAGGCAGCCTGGAACAAGGCTGCCGCTGTCTTTATGCGCCTTACCTGCAACAGCACCTTGTCCACGGATCAGCGAGCCCTGCATCTCCGTACCGAATGCTTGGTGGATGATTCAGTATTAATGTGCGCCTTGCCATTATTATGGCTGTCAAGAAAAGGGCCGTAATACATGTGGACCAGTCTAATCAATCGACGGTCGAGGACAGCATTCTGGCACAACTGAAGATCTGAATACGACATCGAGGACCTATCTCGCCCCCTTTACCCCTAAAGTTTTTCCTCGGATGAGCATTGGGGGACCGCGACCTTGAAGGCACCGTAGTATTATGAAACCAGAGTCAGCTGTAGTCGTTAATCGATGTTGCGTATGCATAGCTCTGTACGATGCAAGCATGTAGTAATAATGAGATGCGTAGATTGCTGTTAAACGAGTCAACTGAGACTGCCACCTGCAATCCGCCCATGTACATATTGGACTTTGCGAGATCATGAATAGTACCGGGACGGCAGGGGCCTGCTTCCGCCGTTGAGGCGACTGGGCATGTGTTCCACAACCATCGTCCAAAGAAGAGCCAGGGATCACGAATCAGTTGTGTCCTGCCAACCTGCTTCGACCAGCTCCATTTCTGGGGCTGTTGTGATCTTGCTGGGGCCTGCAAACGGTCTATGGGGCTGCGTTGAAGAACATCTGGGTTGCGACAACCGGTGCAGCCTGTGCAGTCTGCAAAATCGTGTGAGGCGGCGGAGCGCAAAGCCTATGTATTGTATTGCATGGCAAAGTGGTAGTCATAGCCATCCTAGTAAACAAGGGACATGAGTTGGCCCTTTAACCATACTGAATTTGCTAGCTGATGTTAGGATAAGTACTGATTGGAAAGAGGTCGTTGCTGTCCGACGGGGTATGGTGGACCAAAAAAAAAAAGAGATAGAGAGAGAGAGACCACGGCCCCAAGCCGAGGCCTTATTCAGACAATTCGCAGTACAGGATCCTAGCATGCATATTATGTGTGAAAATCAGTGTGACAACATACGCCGGCTCGGGGGCACCGACAAAAAACTATGAATTGATGTGCTGGCCGTGGAAGTAGAAATGTTTGTCTCCTCTGACACTGTAAACGTCTAATTCTCTTGGTGCAATGCAGAGAAGCTTGCTATAACATGGGCGAGCCGATGCTACTGTTAGCAGTCTGCAAACGTTTTGCCCAATCTGACACCCCTGTGAGTTGGCAGGCATTATGACGTGAGGTTTTTGTAAAAGCCATAATGACTGACTGGGAACTTAGCCGAATGCCAAATTGCCACTGTTTCATGCTGGGTATTGTCTGGGCATAGCTCGCCAAAACAAGCTAATGCAGGAACAGCGGAACAACATCCAATTTAGCCTCCGGACAAGAGAATGGTGGTGAGGTGGCCCTGTGACGGCGTGCCATCGGCACGTGTATTTTAGCATACTGGATGCCTGGGGTGCATATGATGCCGATTCCAAATTGTGTACGGCGCACGAGGTACAGTAGGTTGCATGCCGATCAAGAATGAAGGGATTCGCGAGATCTACGCAGTTACATGAATGCCGCTGACGTACTCTGTACATTCCACTGGAACTGCCGCCGTAAAGAATTTTTGCAGAGCCGTGTCTTTTTTTGCCTGGTCGCATAAGCCAACGTCCTCGGAGACATTTGCTTGGCCGAGGCGTGAATCGGCGGTTCGCTAAGGTTGGCATCCTAAATTGCTGGACAGGGATCGTGTCCACAAGGGCCAAGCAATACGGATCACCAAAGTGCGGGTTGTACAATGGTGTAATAAGAGGCTGCCTGGCCTTGAAATTATTAGTTGCTGTTTCCTTGACCCTCACATTCTGGAAAATTTCCTAGTTCGACCAACACTGGGGGGATCCTTCGTGGCACCAATTTTGGCCGTGGCACCGAGTCGGATCAGCCGAATAGGTGTAATTTAGAGGGCGGGACCAAGTCGTGACTGGTGAGTCTAGGTGCAAAAGCTCCAAGATCAGTGATATGCCCGAAGTATAGGGGGAGAGACGCTTTCTGTCACTGTTTGATCAGCGTTTGATCCCGAATAGCCGTGGCATTTGAAGTGTTCAAAATAGTGAGGGTGGGGGGTGCATACGCATGTCGAGATCAACAGCCCCGACACCATGATGTTGAATTGGCATTCTTCAAATCTCAGAAATAAGGTGGCCAGGTCAGGCCTTGTCCTTGTAAGCGCTACGGGGAGCCTCATCTTGCCTCGTAAAGAGTCTGGTCCGGTATACAAAAAGTGCTTGCATAAAGAACTAAAGGAATTGTCCAGCGCATAAAGATGGACCCAGTCATGGCGAAGTTGGCAGCGGCAATTGCTGTAGGACCGGGTGTGGAACTTCCATCTATGCACTTGCAGGGAGTGATAACCCGACGTGAACGGATGCTGTTGGCAAAGCTGTACCATGATGATGTATGCCGAAGGTATTAGGCTGCTTGTTGGAGGTTGTCCATCAATATCTGTTATGCTGACGGTGCTCAGCCTAAGCCAGGCTGTAGTGAGAAAAGCTGCCTGAGGCTCAACGTGTTGAGCCGTAGCACTTGAGGTAGGTGCGGCCAAGCGGACCTTCCCGGCTGGTGAAGCCAATCTGAGATTGAAACATCACGAATGGAATCGCATCCTGGAATTCACATCTTGAAAATCGAAATGCCATGACACGGCTGGCCGGCCTCGTGGGCTGCAAAGGCCAAGCATGGGGCTCCGTGCATCTTGGTTCCGCTTCATCTCATATCAGATCCTTGGGCAGATTGATGCAAAGGTTGATGGGGCCAATGTCATTTTCTTTATGGTTGTTGGGTTGAGGAATTCTTGGCGTTGGAAACGTTCCATCTTCATGCGCCGCATCAAAGAGACGAAAATTGTGAGCTTCCCTCGCGGCTAAACAACATGCACAAAGATTCCTTCATCTCCCCCTCCTTTGATGGACACAGTATCTAATTCAGAATGGATAGCATATGCCAAGACCCAACATGGAAACTCGGACCAAGATGCGACGAAAATACATATCCGGCCTGAGTCAATCTGCTCCGTGCTTTACTCATGGCCACTGAGCAACCGCCGACGCAGGGCTCGACTGTTTGCTGAGCTGCCATTTGGGCTGATTCAACTTCTGCGCCAAGGAAGAAAGGAATCAGTGCTGAAGTATAGCTACATGGTCCATAACAAATGTTTACCCGCATTATGAAGAATTTTTTTTCTTCAAAGACAGAAGAAGAATGAAGAGAACCACTATATAAACATAAACCCATGTTTATATGAGGTGAGTGAGGCAAGTGTTATGATCATGTTAATACAAGGCCATGATAGAATGTCCAAGGGGACACTAGTCGACGGCATTGCTATTTTTACCGAATCTACCTATAGGTGTGTGTCTACGCGTGGATTCGAAATCAGACGCAAGGTGTCTTGTCTTGTTGCTGTGTTGCCTTCTCTTGGTACTTACGCAGGCACTGACCAGTTTAGCAGGCAGGACAAGGCATAAGAAAGGAACAATGGGGGGCCGTCATGCAGCCAACAAGACTGGAGTTATCACTCAAGCCAATGCAGGGATTCGGCCCGCTTATTGTTGGCGCTGCATATGGGTCAATAATCCGAGCTGTCGGGACGACTGACAGGGATGCGTGCCATGTGTCTGTTTGCTTACAACGCTTCTTGGCTGTCTTTGTGCGTTCTGGTCAAAATGGTCCAATTGAATGCCCACTTTGGCGAGCTTTAGCCATAATAGCCCCCAAGTGTGAGAACTGTGGTTTGTTGGCGACTCCTGTAGGTTTTCGCAGATATGTACATCCTGCTAACAGTTGCTCCGAAGTCAGCGGTGCTCAATTTGGCAAGGGCCGATTCATGGTGTTTTTGTGGCATGTCTACGGACTGCTCTACTGACGCATCACCACTAAAATCGAAACACAAAAGCACATGAACTTGCTCTGCAACTCGACCATGGAATGACGCACGTTTCGCAGAGACTCGGTTTCCAACTAATTAATTGAATGTTGATGCTCCAGCCGCGAGTCGATGCAATTTGCCGGACCACCCGACAAGTAGCCAAGAAACTTGGACGACACAGCGGGATGTACCGCGTACGTGGGCGGTAGCTGATTTGACACCATCACGGGCCTGCAGCCGCCAGTCAAACCAACTACTACTACTACCACCTCAAAGTTGGCGACGTCCAAGCGCCGTGAAGAAGGTGTCAAAACAAATAGGGGATGCTGAGACAAACGAAGGTTTCCCCATATCATCAAACTTCGGTTCTGTGCAGCAAATGATTCTAGCCAAAGCTGGTGCAAGTGAGGCGAATGCACGCACCTGCAATCACGGCAAGGACGGGAAAGCAGTACTATTTCTCGGTTTGCGGCACCGCATCTAATGGACCTCGATAGGAGCGTATGCCCTTTCTTTTTCCAGCTTCCCAGCTAGTCGGGTCAGCCACTGAGGCAAACGGATTTCTGCCACAACCCGCCGTTTAAAGCCAAGCGCCCAGGATGACCATTGCCAATGAGAGAGGGACCAGACCCTAACGCGACCTCTTACGCTCAACCCCTGCTCGAGGACCGGCTCAAGGCTCCGGGGGAGATGGATCCCTGTCAGGAACCCGAAGAAAAAGGTCTGGTACAAGCACTGGCGAGGCTAGCAGCCCCTGTTTGGGGGTACTAGAGGCTAGCTGAGGACACACCCCGTCCAAACGGACCCAAGCCCAAGCCCAAGGGATGGAAGGGCGTCGTGGCAGGCTGTTGCATCAATCCCAGTTTGTGGTCAAGGCCTGGGATGCCTCTGCCCAGACAGCAGACATCGGAAAGCTGAGCCCTGGGACCTATCGGTGGAGCTCGTTAATGGTTAATGGTAGGAGTCGCCTTGTGCTTTTATCGAGGTGCCAGGCACGGAGTACTCCGTACACAAGACTACGTGCGTATGTACGTGTTGTGCTCGAACGTGGTGACCTAACACAGTCCGACGTTTCTGGCAGGATCATCAATGCCGCCACCGTGACAGGAGTCAGCACGGGGCCCTGTGTTTTCGACTCGGCTCTGGAGATGGCCACGTTCATGCTCCTAGGCACCTGCACGCTGTAGGTACGCTTGGGACTTCTGACATTCACTTCAGCGACGAGCTACTCCGTACATGGACCAGTATTCCTCCGTTGGGCGACCGCGACATGGATGCAAGAGTGGCTGGTAACTGTGTCGGCCCTCCTTCTGCGCTGTTCTTCATTCCCCAAGATGCCGGGATGAAATTTCCCAGGTCCCTGGGCAATTGGCAAAAGTTTCCTCAATTCTTTCTTTTTGGCCAGGCCGTTGCTCTTGGTGGTGCAAGGTACGGGGCATTGCCTTGCGGCGACGGTTTCCACACCCTTTCATGAGCACGGACAAGAAGCAAAGCGTTGGGGCTGGGTATTAACTTCACACTGCAAGGTCGCAGGTCGCAAGTCGCAAATCCCAGGTCTCAAACCGCAAAGGAGTGTTGTCAGTGTCTGGCTCTCAAGCTCTGTCAAGCATCTCACACGCCAGGCACGTAACCACACGCCCCCCTTCCGCTTCCCTTGCTTTTGTGCCCTGCCTAACTGACTCTTTGGCTTTCCCCAGTCCAAGTCCAAGTTATTAACGACTCGACAATCATTATTGCTAGCCTGTTCCCTTTGTACTGGGTACGAATGGCCTTTGACCAGCCGGTAATTGTACAAAAGCGCCTTGCTCCCTCTTCATCCCACCCCGATTCCTCTGATCTGCTCTCCCTTTGACTTCCTCCTCATCACCTGCCAATTTGGCTTCGTTTGTTTGATTTGCCTTGAGCTTGGTTTTTGGCATTGCCTTGTTTGCCCACCAGCGATACCTGCATCTGTGTCTGCCCTGCTATAATCGACCTCGTCTGGCCAAGCCCGAGCTTCAGCTCTCTTGTTATTTTTGAGAACTTGACCCCACTGGCTTTGTTCTCACTTAGACAAATTTAGGCGCCACAATCTGCCATCCGCCATCCGTCCCAGAGCTCCAACAAGATTTCTTGGAGCCAATTGTTCGCGACCAGCGCTAGGTACCCGTCCGTGCCTGACTGACGTCTCGATCGCGCGACTCAATCGCCAACCAAGATAACCGCCCCTGACCCCCTTCATAAAGTGGCAGGAGCAGGAGCAGGAGCAAACCCAGATATCACCAGCAACCGAGCACCACCGACGCTCATCACCGAAGCCATCTGTTGGGGTTTATACCCACGTAGTCTGGATTCGCCGAACCGACTGCAGCAACACTATAGCCGCATCATCTGCAGGGTCCTTTCTGCCCTCGCACTGCGTTGCACTTAGACACGCGATTCTCAACCCGAGCTACACTCTGTACTCGTCCAGTCTTTCCGTCTTGCAACAGCGATTCGCCCTGTGTAGCCTCGTTCCAACGCGCCGGTGCCGATCCATCTCGCCTCGTCCATTCACACCAGCATTTTATCAGCTACTGTGCCCAAACAGTCCAATACTAGCGGCAACACTTGCAGTCTGGCCGGCCATTCGGCAGTCACTCTCTCTCAGGCTTTCTCTCCTTTCACATCGCCTCCGAATATCTCGACCAATAATTAATTGTGCTCCTGTTGATTGGACACGCCAACGTTCGGTTGCACCAATTACGCTTCGTCATTATTGTGAGTCACTGTCGCTTGTTTTCCAACTGGCATTTGTCAACACACTCGCTTGCCCGGGTCGCTTGCTTTTGATTTGAGAGTCGGCTCATGTCTTACTCCCCGGGCCCTCCCTGTTCATGTTTCCATTTCTCATGTATATAGAGCGGTAGCTCGAGTCCTTTCTGCACCTGCCGCACCAGTATACGCATTCGCAAACGGTGTCTAACCAATATAGTACAGTGTACACTACAACCTATACCGTCCATCACAAACAGCAAAATGGTACGACAAGCATCCATCGTTTGCAACATGGGCCGCGGTGCCTATGATACGACTGGTGTGCCTAAGCCACCACCACGGCCCCAACCTCGATAAATCTTGTTATCCGGCTGTTGATGAAAACTCAACGGTTTGATACAAGCATCTGACCCACTGACCCTGTGGGTTGTGGACTCGTTCTTCACGACATGGCCATGTTTATTCTTCCCTCCCGAGGCTTCTAATTCGCCCTGCCTGCGGGTATCATATTTGCACATTTACTTTAATCTTGGGGATTTCCTTTTTATCAGTCGACTTGTACACAACACGGCTCGGAGCCACATCTTGCTTATCAGCAGCGAGAACACCAAAAGCTATCCATGGAACTTTGTTTTATTTTGCTGCGACATGTTCAGCACATGCACGGGAAAAAATCATTTTTTGAGTTTTTTGTTTCCGAGATATGGCTCGGCACACGGCGTTCAAAACTATAGACTGGGATACTACTGGGATTCGATTTTGTCTCCATTTTCATTTTTCTTTTTCACTTTTTGCTTTTGGCGAGAGCGAGCATCTTCTCTCGTCATATCTCCAGTTTGCCGGGTTTTGAGACAACCACCGCGTCTTCCAGGGGGTATCCACCTCGTTGGAACGAAGATCTGAACATGTCTTGACATGTCTTGGATGGTGACCTTGAGATGGTACAGCGGGGAGATATGTCGGGACAAGGACCTCTTTCCTCGGCTAGGTGCTACGGGATGAGATCAAAGGCTCAGATTGGGCCACTACCAGGTTGGGAACACGGTTTGGGGACAATCATCATATATAGACTTTGGGGATTTTGCTGTGTTTTTCCTTTTTCCTTGTCATTTTCATCTTGGGGATTCTCTTCCTGCCGGCTGTGTACAGATTCATTTTTCTGCGTCTATCGGCTTTTCTTTTTCCTAATTTGCTTCACTCCGTTCCTGTTTTATCTTCTGGTTTGCGACACCTCACGGCGATTGCGAATCGGGTTGAACTAAGCGTCCACAGATGGGCCGCTCACATCTCGTTACCATGTACCATTACCTTGTACAAGACCACCGACACATTACAACGGCGAGACTGAGGAGGGCTATGAACGGCTCTGGGCAGGACTGGGGCCATATGGATGGATGATACCCCCGTTTTTCCCCTTTTCTTTTTTTTTTTTCTCTTCGCACAACACCTGTATAGTACTTTTTGCGACAAGAGACTGCTTGTGTCATTTAGAAATGTACAGTACAACGGGACGCGGACTAGATGAGAGCTGTTTCCCCCCCGGTCCCCCTTTTGGTCTATTAGAATAGAAGAAATATGACGAAGCTCACGCTTCTGGGTTCTGAAACATGTATTTCATTTACACTAGTACCTATGCACTTGATCGGGTAAAACATGGCGCATATGCTGGGAGGTCTCGCCCAAACAACTGGGACAGGTCAGTCAGGACCGCCGCCGCCGCTGTCGAATGCAGGTTTCAACCACCAAGGGTCCAGAGAGACGGCGGCTAGACTGGTCCGATCGCACCCCCCCATGCCTCCTCCTCCTCGTCTCTCTCGTCATGTTTGCTTCCCCCCCTTTTTTTCTCGGCCGAGACATTCAGCGGTAGGTACCAAGTTGTTGGGAAGGGCCGTCTGAACCGTTTGGGAGAGAAGAGACGACAAGCGAGGCCAGGTCTTGGGGTCTTTTTCTTTCCTTCTTCTTGTTGTTGCCCTTTCCCCCGCGATTCATTTCACCTCATTCCAGGGATTTTCGTTGCTTCTTTTTTTTTGTCACGCAAAGCAAAAAGAGGACGAGCTACGGAGTAAAGTAGGCGTGTTGATACAGTACAGACGGGGGCGTGTGCCCAGGGAAACGGCCATTGGCGATTTGCAACAACCCGTCCGGGGAAAGAGATACAATGGAGCCAAAAGAAACGATCGACTGGACAATCTGCAGATTTGGGGAAAGCGGCGGAAAAAGCAAAAAACGAAAAGAAAAAAAAACAAGAGTGTCTTGTGCGTGGCGCATTGCAGGAGGGTCTGGTCACGGGCCGGTTCGAGGCTGTCGCTGCGGGAGGGCGATGAGACCCCCCCTCGAAAAGCAAGTACATGGAAACGAACTGCACGGTATTTTTGCACGGGGAAACAGTGGGAGAGGATGGGCTTCTTTGGGCGCGAGCCGGTTGGCTGGTTGGTTGGAGAGGGCTGTTCGGGGAGCCAGAGCGTCGGGTCCGCGGTTTTTGTTTGGAGGGGGGGAGGGAGGTGTGGGTGCTTTCTTTTCGTTGTTGTAGTAGTATATCGTCAGACAGAGGTTGTCAGGGCCAGCTGAGCTGCTGTCGTGTCACGAGACGGGATGGAAGTGACAAATGACTGCGAGGTGGTGTTTTGGTGGTTGCTTCGGGCGTGGAGGCAATTCTTGCGAGGACACGGAGCAGCCGTGTAAGTTGACAGGTCAGAATTGTTGGTGTCCGTTTGGACCGCCGGGTTGCTGCCCGGGCTGTGCTCACTAGTAGAGAGCTAAACTGGTTTCTTGGGCTAGACGGAGAATGTGAATGGATGTGAAGTTGACTAGTACTGTATGTATGTCCGCAGGGTGGTTGTTGTTGCTTGTCCCATGATCGCATGCCTGCCTGTTGCATGCCGGGTTGGACACATATGTACATAGTTTAAACGGTTGGTCTTGTCCTAATACACGACAACGACGGAAGAAGCAAGGCTCTTCGCCTGGTGGCATCTGTGCGTCGTGGCGAGGATGGTGTTGGGCGGTGCGGCCTGGCGGGCCGCCGCAACCGTCATTACTACGTGTTGGTCGCGTTGCCTAGTTTTATTAGCATCGCGGGATGAACGTACATACTTGTCGTTGGTCGACGTCTTGTATGCCCGTACCTGACTGCTCGGGTAGAAGCAGTATTCACGAGAAAGGTTGGCAGCATCGCAACAGACGGTAGGGAATCTGAACAGAGCGTCCGTCGTGATGACTGCAAGAAAAAGGGAGGAATCATGTCTTCATCATTCGTAGCTACACCCAAAGACTCACAACTCCGGATATGCATGCTCCCTGCCGGTCAACGATTTAGCAACTTCAACACCACCGCCGTGATGGTCAAAACTCACCTCCTCTTCAGCGGCATCTCCCGCCGAACAGTCTCCCAAAGCGCCATATCCAAATCCACAAAGCCAATCTCCTCGACGGCGCCATCCTCGGCCTCGCCCTCGTCGTTTCGGGTCCCTGCCAGCCTCAGCCTGACCTCCCCCCACGGGTCAACGACCAAGCTTCGCCCGTAACTGGCCCTCTTGTCGTTGTGTCTCCCAACCTGGGCCGCGGCCACAACCCAACTCTGCGTCTCTATCGCCCTGCCGCGCAGCAGCGCCTCCCAGTGCGCCCGTCCCGTGCGCAGCGTAAACGCGCTGGGATACGTGAGGACCTGCGCCGGCCGCCGGCACCACGGGCTCCCGGGCCCCGGCTGCGCCAGGGCGACGGCCGGCTCGGCGAACCGCACATCAAAGCAGATGAGGCTGCCGATGCGGCCCACGGGCGAGTCAAACGGGGCCGTGAGCCCGGATCCCGGCTGCACCGTGTCGCTTTCCCTGAGGCTGGCGTAGTCAAAGACATGGAGCTTGTCGTACGACGCCGCGTCGACCACGTCCCCCGCGGGCGAGATGTAGAGCGCGCGGTTGAGCAGCTTGGACGTGGGCTGCTGCGGGAGCGGCTCGTGGACGCCGACGTGGATGGCCACCGAGTGCGACTTGGCGGCGGCGCAGAGGCCCTGGACAAACGGAGACGTGGACTGCGGCTGCGCGAGGGCGAGGGACTCTTGTGCATTGTGCGCGATGTAGTCTGATGCTTCGGGGAGGAAGAGGACCTGGCGATGTGGTGAGTGACTGTGTGTTTTACGCCAACACCCACCAAGAGGGCGACACAACCGTTGTCGTGGTCGTGGTCGTGGTCATCGTCTTTTTCCTCGAGACAGTCCGCCCTGCAGATGTCTCACCCGAGAAGCGCAGCATCTATACGGCGCGTAGCAGCGTTGGCCTTATCAATCTTGACACGACGTCTCACTCTCCACCCTCGCTCGGTGCCGTGTCTCCGTCTTGTCCGTCCCTTTGACGTACCTTTGCTCCGCCGATGGCTGCTTTGGAAACCAGTCTCACACACTGGTCGAGGTTGGCCTTCATCGACGCCGTGGAACAGATCTGCCCGACTGCCTGGGACTTGGTCAGACAGAGACAACACAAGGGGGTGTGCGGCATCACAAACTGCAATCGCCATGGCGTCGTGGTCGCTGCGCAAGGCGAGGTGACATGTGGTTGATGGGTTGTGTGAGGTCCAGATCCGACCAGATCCGACAACGGATCCGCCATGCCGCCTGATGTCACAAGACTCACAACCCCAGATGCCGCTGCTGACAAAGACCACCTCACATCACCCGTGGGCCGCAATTTCATTAATACGCATCTATTGCGATGCTACCAATTCTTTGCCCGCAAACTAGATAACAAGATGCCGGGAGCCCCCAACCCAAACCAACCTTTCCTACGCCTTTTGCATGTAAAAACGCCGGGCTGACAAGAAAAATCAACGAGACGCCATAAGGAAAAAAAAAAGTCCAAGTCAAAAATCGAGACAATCATACACGGCGCTGGGTATCTGTCAAAAAGCCCGGATGACCATCACAGAAATCCTTTTGCAGCCCTTTTCTAGCCATCATCCCGTTCCCCTTTGCTCCATTACTTCGGATTGGAGGCATCCAAGTGGATATATGCTTGTTGCAGGGCCTTGGACTCTCGTCCGTCCCTCTCCAACACCACCACCCAGTCTCGTAGTTGGATATTCTTTCCCTTTTCCTTGTCCTCTCGCCATGTGCCCAATCGGTTTCGCCCCTCTGTTGTCATGGCCACGTTTGCCGCTGATATCGCTCCGGGCGTGCCGTTGATTCCCTTGCCACCCCCGCCTGCTGCCTTTGTCGGCGTGCTTGCGCCGCTTCCTCCACGACCTACGTTCATCCAGTCGTACGTCTTGGCTCCCTTCTTCTTGCCAAACAGACTGCTCTTGCCGCCCAGCCCTGCAAACATGCTGCTGGTCAAGTTTTGGTTTGCGTGGCTGTTTGCCTCTGCTGCCTTGAGTGCTTGGCTCTTCTTCATTTCCTTCTTCGTCATTGGCTTATCTGATTCGGGCGCTACCGATCCTGGTGTTCCCGGTGCCATGCTACCAGACCGTGATGGAGTTGCGGCGTCCCCTACCCCGTCCTTGCGTTTTTGCCGTCGGCGCAAACGGGCTTCTTCCCACTCGCGTTCTTGCCTCGCCAGCTCTCTCATCGTCAACGTCATAAACGACGATATCTTGGACAACTTCTTTGGCGGCTTGGCGCCATTTCCCAACCCAGCATCGTCGGCGGAGCCTGCCATAAATCAGTCGTAAGCTCAATAAATACAAGAAATAAACAAGGGGACTACACGAATTCTCACGTTTTAAGGGTGCAGTGTCGGACGGAACTGCAACACCATCCTCGCCCTCTTCTGTTGTTGATGTAGGTTCTGCTGCACCTAGGGTTTCTGCATTCATGGGCGCCGCCGCGGCCGTCCATTCCTCGGGAATTTCTCCATGTGACGTCTTCTGCCTATTGGTGGCAACAACGCCCGCATCTTCAACCATCTCGCGTAGCCGTTGTTTTGTGGCAATAGACATTAAAGCTAGCTGATCCACGAGATACGAGTCGTGAGGGATGTAAGATCCAGTAGTATGTACCATTGTTGAGTCGGGACCGGGTTCGACCTTGACTGTGACCTTGGGGGTCGGAAACTGTTCAGGAAGGCGCATCTTGCCCATTGTTTGTGCGTTGTTCTTCATGTCTAGATTGAGACTAATATGGTTCTCTTTTGCAATCTTTTCCGCCCTGCGATGAAGAATGGCAACCAAAAGGAAAGGGTCATTAATCTCTTGCGTTCGCTGAACGGCCAGCCGCATGGATGAGTCGGCCCAAGCTTGTTCAGCCGCCTTTGCAGCGAGCTGCTTCTGGTTTTGTTCCGACGTAGTTTCGGGCGCTTGGTTCGCCGGACCAGCTCCGTAAAATGAAGATTTACCTCCGGCCGGATGCTGAGCAAACCCGGTCCTGGCTTCCGAATTTGCATCCATGACATTCGAGTACAGCTCAGACATGTACTGCTCTTCTGCCCGCAAATCGATACCAGTGCCCGCCAGCGAATCCGTGACATCATACTCGTAGTCCTTGGTCGGTCTCTCGGCCGGTCGTTGGGGAGGCCCCATGACATTGGGCAGTGGCACCGGCGATGCCATTGCTTGCGGCATCGGCGCCATTGCTGCGTTCGTGTACTGGGGGATCGATATCGGTGGAGGCGGAGGTTGCGGTGTATTCAAGGGAGGCGTGCTGGCGCCCGCACGTGCGTCAGGAAGATTCAAGGCTGGTGCAGTGTGGCCGTTTGTATAAGGAGTGTTGTACCCAGAAGACATGGGTGTTGATTGCGAAAATGTCGGCGACGCAGCATTCAGAGGCGGACTTCCTGCAGCGCCTGGACTGGCAGCATAAGGCGAAATGGCATACGGGGAGCCTGGCTGCGAAGCTGGGCCACCATCGGTTCTAACCCTCTTGTTCGGTGGCAACGCGAAACCCGGCTGTGAGCCGGCTGGCGAAGGACTGTGTTGCGGCGGCGAAAAGGCCCGCGGGGGGACCTGCGACTGAGGTTGAGCCATGGCGGGTGATCAGCCGCCGAGCCTTGAAGCACGGCGACAGAGACAGGCGGCGAAGACACGGCCCTGCAAGGCGAGGGGGTTGATGCTCTCAGCAGGCACGGAAGCCTGCCACAACAGTCGTGGATCCTCCCATCCGACGCGCAGAACCCGCCAGGCGCTCCAGAGCGGTGTATCAATCGTTCCAGGGTGAAAATAACAATTACTGAGGGCTGGCGCGATGTTGCGCGCGGAGGTGAGATCGGTAGGGTCGTGGGAGCGAGGTTATCGGTTGCGGTGCTGGCCAGAGTCGAGAGAAGGCAGCTTCAACGGGAGATCGGGGGCTGCGTAAATTTAAAGTCACGTGATGCAGCCTCCTGCGTTGGCGCGTCCCACGCCTCTCGACTCCAGAGGCTGCGCGTTGCTGCTTGGACTGCCTGTGGAGGTCGGCCTTGTCATGGCCGATGTTTTTCCGGCCCCGGCAGCTTCAACAACACCAAGCTCATTGCCACTGCCTTGCGCTTCCGCCATCTCGACATTGTCGGTGTCATGAAAGACGCCACGTGCGTAGCAGCTCCGTCGAATTGTGCGGATGTGATATTCACACTTGTGCGCTAGTAATTGTTCAGGAAGAGACCTGCCGTCGCCCATGTGAAAACGACCCGAGACTCAACGCCCGCCCGCCCGTCGCTACCATGGCTTCAAAACGAAAAGCGTCGGCAATGAATGCGGCTGCGGCTGCGGCCGAGGAGCCCGTTGACCCTTCCGATGAACTCATGTTTCTCTGTCTAGGTGGCGGCAACGAAGTCGGTCGATCATGCCATATTATTCAATACAAGGGCAAAACCGTCATGGTAAATAGTTTGTTGTCGCATTACTACACGGCGAAGCTGACCTCTTTTTCTCCTACAGCTCGACGCTGGGCAACACCCTGCGTACGACGGTCTTGCAGCCCTCCCATTCTACGACGATTTCGATCTCAGCACTGTAGATGTACTTCTCATTAGCCAGTAAGTTCTCACGCCCTTGACCTTGACGCCCGCCAATGCGGTTTTGGCTATGGTAAGACACGAGCTTGGTATTCAATATGCAATGGGCGGACATGTTGCATTCTATTTTTTATTTTTTTTCAATCAAGAAACATTGTACCTGTCATGATACTATACGCCTGTGTACCGTATAAAATGAATACATTATGCCATTTTACCCTCCGCCTCTGTTTGCTCCCTGCTCGTGATCATCCCCATCGTTAGCCAAGCTCAAAGTACCGCCTGCACTCAACAGAATTTGTTCACAAGCTAATGATACGCTCGCAACAGTTTCCATGTCGACCATGCTGCCTCATTACCCTATGTCCTCGCCAAGACTAATTTCCGCGGCCGTGTCTTCATGACGCATCCGACTAAAGCCATCTACAAATGGCTTATTCAAGACAGCGTCCGAGTCGGCAATACGTCTTCAAATTCCACAACGCAGCCAGTATACACGGAGCAAGATCACTTGAATACCTTTTCTCAAATAGAAGCCATCGACTACCACACCACTCACACCATCTCTTCCATCCGAATCACTCCATACCCTGCTGGCCATGTGTTGGGGGCGGCCATGTTCCTCATCGAGATTGCTGGGCTCAACATCTTCTTTACCGGAGACTACTCCCGCGAGCAAGATCGGCATTTGGTCTCTGCTGAAGTACCCAAGGACGTCAAAATTGATGTCCTCATCACAGAATCGACGTATGGCATCGCCTCCCACGTTCCCCGGTTGGAGCGCGAGCAAGCCCTGATGAAGTCCATCACTGGCATTCTAAATAGAGGCGGTCGCGCGCTACTACCCGTCTTTGCACTTGGGAGAGCACAAGAACTCCTCCTCATTTTGGACGAATACTGGGGAAAGCACCCCGAGTTCCAAAAATACCCCATCTACTATGCGAGTAATCTCGCCAGAAAATGCATGGTTGTCTATCAAACATATGTCGGCGCCATGAACGATAACATCAAGCGCCTTTTCCGAGAGCGCATGGCCGAAGCCGAAGCCAGCGGAGATGGTGCTGGCCAAGGAGGACCGTGGGATTTCAAGTACATCCGATCGCTCAAGAACCTGGACCGTTTTGACGACGTCGGCGGCTGCGTTATGCTCGCCAGTCCTGGTATGCTTCAAAGCGGTGTTAGCAGAGAGCTCTTTGAAAGATGGGCGCCCAGCGAGAAAAATGGCGTCATCATCACAGGTTATAGCGTCGAGGGAACAATGGCCCGGCAAATTATGCAGGAACCGGACCAAATCCCAGCAGTCATGTCTCGTAACCTCGCTGCAGGACGAAGAGCCCCGGGCGGAGAGTCGGAGAGGGTTCTCATTCCCCGACGATGCAGCGTTGCAGAATACTCGTTCGCTGCACACGTTGATGGCGTTGAGAACCGAGAGTTCATCGAGGAAGTCGCCGCACCAGTCGTCGTACGTTTCCCCTCCCATCTTATCCCATCCCGCCGCATGCAGGCACAGCCCTCCCAATATTAACGAGAGAAAAAACACATAGATCCTCGTCCATGGCGAACAACATAACATGATGCGCCTCAAATCTAAACTCCTCTCCCTCAACGCCTCCAAAACCACCAAAGTAAAAGTCTACTCCCCCCGGAACTGCGAAGAACTGCGTATCCCCTTCAAGGGCGATAAAATGGCCAAGGTCGTCGGCAAACTCGCTTCTATCCCGCCCCCCCAAGACGTCAATGTCGACAGCACCTCCGCACCCCTCGTAACAGGAGTCCTTGTCCAAAACGACTTCAAGCTCTCCCTCATGGCGCCCGAAGACCTCCGTGAATACGCAGGCCTCAACACAACCACCATCACCTGCAAGCAGCGCCTCACCCTCAGCGCCGCCGGCATCGACCTCATCAAGTGGGCGCTAGAGGGCACATTCGGCACCGTCGAAGAACTACCCGAAATGCGACGGGCCCAGACGGCCAATGGCAACGGCGCCAAGAACGGCGCCGCCTCGGAAGCAGCCGAAGACGACGAGGAGGAGGAGTACAAGCCCGAAGAACCGGCGGATGAAGAAGTCGCCGCCCTAGTGGCAGCATACCTCGTCATGGGCTGCGTGACAGTCCGGTACCGCAACAACGGCGAGGTCGAGCTCGAATGGGAGGGCAACATGCTCAACGACGGCATCGCCGACTCCGTCATGGCCGTCCTGTTCAGCGTCGAGTCATCCCCCGCCGCCGTCAAGCGCTCCTCAAAACAGCACTCCCACACCCACGAACTCGTGACCAACGGGACAAACCCCCACGCCCACCCCTCGGCGGAAGATCGCCTCGAACGGCTATTCTGGTTCCTCGAGGCCCAGTTCGGCGCGGACAACGTATCGCCCGTCGAAACACCCCGCCTCCCCGAATCGGAATCCCAAGACGAATCCATGGACGTAGATGGCGCGAGCACAGACGTGGAAGAGCGTAAAAAGAAGGAACTTGAGCGCTTGCACAAGATTGGTATTCCCGTGCCCGGCGTATCGATCAAGGTGGACAAGATGCTGGCGACGGTGTGGCTGGAAGACCTGGAGGTGGAGTGTACGAATAAGGTGTTTGCAGACCGAGTGAGAGCCGTGGTGGAACGGGGCGTGGAAGTCTCGGCGCCGCTTTGGGGATAATTCCTTGGTTTTTTTTTCTTACAAGGCGCCATGGGAATGTACAAGATCAAGTGGTAGGTAGAGTAGAAATATCCAAGTGATGAAGCCGGTGCCTTTTCTCCGTGCAGTGGATCGACACAATGGCAGTAATCCGTTGGGAATGGCGCCGCAACCTGAGCAAGGACTGAGAAGATGGACGTTGCGCCTGACGATGGCAAAATTTGTGTACCATCATGGCTATGATGATTGGAAACTTGAATAATAATCTAGGATGTACTTCTTGTTATACAGGGCTACCTAGGTCTACAAAATAAAGAGGGAAAAAAATGAAAAATAGTGACGGAGCAAGAATGCTGCCCTCATCCCAAAAACTCTTTCAGTTCCTCCGTCTCTTCCAACAGCGTATTGAATGAAAACGGCGCAAACGGCCATCCTGCAAACTCGGCAAACTTGGAGAAGGACTCGACCCACGCCAGTCGGAGGGAGTGCAACATGGCACTGGTGCCTTCCATACAGACCAAAATAGCAATTGCTACCGATTTTGTTAGCGGCGTGTCCCAATATTCAGCGACCAGAGCAAGGCTTACTGAGGAAGAACCAGAGGTAGAAACCAGCAACAATCATAATCACACCAAGGACACCAGACATCTTGAGTGTAGGACCGAGCGTCATGTCCCAGAGCACAATGCTGAGCTGCTGGTGGGCGAGTGATAGAGCCCACAGACGGAGGTACGAGGCCGTGTGAGACACACAGTTTAAGCAAAATTCTACACACCAGTCAGTCAGTTTACTAGAGACCATGTCATGTATACAAGAGCCCAACATACCAATAGTGTGAATAACTTGATGAATCATGACTTCACCAAATTCAAACTCCTCGTGCTCTTCGTTAATGTTCTGCGAGATCATAGCAACGCCTTCGCCATCGTCATCAAAGCTATTGCCGTGGCCGTTGACGAGACCATCGTTCTCATCATCGCCATCCAATGCACTAACGCGGGACGTCTCGCCAATACCGCGATAGCCCTTGGCGCGCGCCCTGTTGTGCTCCCAGCGGAGGTAAAATGGCTTGAGGAAGAGGAGAACGGGGACCTGAACAAAGGCAAGGAGCAGGAGGATGATCTGGACAGTGGCTTGACCCTTGTAGAGCGGAATGTCCAATTTTCCAGGCTGGAGGAACATATAAATGAGCATGTTCAAGAGGCCGGGTGGCTGCCCACCAATGTTCGGGTCATTGTTGGTCCAATCGACGGTCCACTTGTAAATGATGCATACAACCAGATAACCAAAGATGGACTGGAAGAAAATCATGCCGGGAATAAAGTTGCCCCAAATATCGATGGGCTTTTTGAAATGCCTGGCATTGATGAAAGAGAAACAGAGCGAGTAAGTCATGTGAGCCCAGCCGAGAATGATGCTCATCTTCATTTTGTAGCTGTTGCTGAACAGTAGAGTGTTCTCTGTGTTATGCCAAGCATAGTCAAGACCAAAGGGATATCGGTAGCCGTTGTTGTTTAGCTTCGCTTCGATAGTCTGGCCAGGTTGCCAGCCATCGGGTTTCTCATACTTCCAGGCGCTGGGGAAGAGGGTCATGGACTTTGAAAACACGTCGTTGTAGATCAGACCGGTGAAAATGGAGAACACGGCCATGACCAAGGCAATGTATCGGCCGTAAAAGACCATGGCAAAGAGCTCAAACGTCACCTTTTTAAGCGACTTTTCCCAGTAAATCATGGCAAGAGCCGCTGACAACATGATCATGGCGTGGCCAAAATCACCAAACATGACGGCAAAGAGGAAAGGAAATGTAACGAAGACCGGCATGGCCGGGTTGACTTCCTGATAAGTGGCAGTACCATAGGCGTTAACAATGGTCTGGAATCCCTCAGTAAACTTGTTGGTCTTCAGATAGGTTGGAGGTGTCTTGTTTGTCCGAATCTCATTGATGATGGAGGGGACCGAGAGGCCAGCTCTGTTGGTGACATCCTGAAGAGTTGATCGAATCAAGGGCATGTCATTGGTGGGACACCAAGCTTCAGCAATCAAGGTTCGGCGGGCACGGTCGTAAGAAAACAGGTTCAGAGTACTGTAGACCGCCTTCTCCTTCGCAATGAGAATCATCCACGCAGAAAGAGACTGAGAGATTTGGTTCAACTCGGCTTCCAGCGTGGCCTGGGTGTTTCGAAGAACGTTCTGGACATCCTGCAATCGGTTGTTAACTTCGTGGATTTGGTCGCGTCGAAGATCGCTGTTCTCGTCAACGCTGTAGACCTCAGCGCCCATAGATTCGGAGATCTTTCGAATCTTGGCCAGAATCTCCTTGCCATGGGCAAAGATGACAAAGACATTCTTGTTGATAGATTCGTTGTTGGTAGGGTCGATGAGTGGCTCAGGGATCTCGGACTGGTTCATGTACAAGTTACCACGAAGTGTTCGCCAAAGAATACGCTCAAAGGCCGCAACACGCTCTCTAGTAATGACGCCAGCCACGAATCCAATGTTCATGCCGGAAAATGATCGCTCAACCTCAGGGGCACTGTGGTGCTGCTCAATATCCTGGAGAAGTGGAGCATCATCAGTGTCCATTGAGGCGCGGATCTCCTCGACGTTGCCGTGGGCGCGATCAAAGAAGCTCCCAGCCTCTCGCAAAACCCACCTCCATTCGGTGAGGTCGCCTTCTCGCTTTTTCAGAGTCTCGTAGCTGTCGTTCAAAGCAAAAATTCGTTGTTCAAGCTTCTGGCTTCGCTCTGCGAGTTCGTCAATTTCAGATGTGGATGGAGAGGCTAGTCTTTCGGTGTCCAAATCGAGCTTGCGAAGAGAAATCCCGGCTTTCTCCATCTGAGCATGAAAATACCCTGTGCCTCGTTAGAAACTTGCGTCCGACTGATGGGTTTCAGTCTCACGATGACGTACGCAGCTGTCGCTCCACATTGTCAAGGCGTCGGATCTCTTGCGTAAAGGTTCGCTGGAAGGCGCTCACATCCTCGTTGAGCTATATGATTTTGAGAAAGTTAGTTAATGCTCCAAGCTTTGAGAGATGGTCCGTTGATGATGGGGTCAGAGAGAGAGTGTGTGTGTGTGCGTGCGTGTGAAGCCTTACATCTCGGAACTGGCACAATCCAAGCTCACCAAGGGCAGTGACGACCTCCCGACCGATTTCGTTGGAGACATACAACTGCACCATACTCATATCCGCCGAGCGGAACGGCGTGTCCTGTTTGGGAGCCATGATGATGACCTCAAGCACCGAAGACTCGTTGCAGGTTGTCTTGAAGCCTGTGGTCTCTCCTAAAGGGAAGCCTGGTGTTCGTTATCGCGTATGAAGCTGACCTCGGGCGGGTACGCCGTTGTTTCCGATTGAAGTCACGTGCGGCTGGTGGCACCGCGACGGCCTTTAAAGGCAGGTACGGAGTTCCAGTGGGGAAATTGAGCTACGAATCAAATCACAGTGCGATGAGGCAAGCCTTCTTTTTTTGTTGTTAAAGAAGCGATCGAATAATATAAATGCCTTCAATAAAACCATAATTATTGCTCAAGTTAAGCGCGGTAGTTATGCAAGCGTAAACCATGCCTAACGAAGAATGACCTCGCGATTCTCCTAAGATGTGACAGCAATACAACCACGCACTACTACTAGTCACTACGCAAGTTCCCGCCCTTCTTTTTCTCTCTGCTCTTTGTCCCCCCCCCCCCCTTTTTTTTTTTTGTATTTTTCAAACATTGTAGTGAAATATCGTTTAATTGGATATTTTATTTCCCTTTACAAATTTTACTAATCTCGAAAAGTAATATTCCCAAAAAGACAAGAAAACTTATTTTCGCATGCACGCCATTCATGAACCAAATGCCCCTTTCCTTCATGCTCGCCGGAATAGTTGAAACAAATTGGTATCGAGTCCCAGTATGCGTTTTGTTCATCGATGGGTATGCCGTTTTCATGCCTTTAAACAATCCCTAAAACGCCGAACGTACAAAATTCCGAGTTGAGATGCGATATGCCTTTGCGATGCTGATGATGATAAAAGAAAAATCAAAGTCGTAGTTGTCGGACCGTTGCAAGCGAAGCCATTAAACCCGTCGCCCGAACATAAATGAGCCATACATTCCACCAACTTCTGCTATTGCGACGGGAACCTTCCTCATACCCCAGCTTTCCGCACCCATCTTCCACCATCGCCCACCATTGTCTCGCGTAGAGCCATCCGCATTCATGCGCACCAACCAGTAGCGGCTACCAAACTCCTTGGCAACCCAGCCAACTCGCTGAAGGTTCTTGTTGACCTTGGCAGCACGTTCGTAAGCTCGCTCCGCGATCTCAATAACGTGGAGCGGAGCAGAGGCAGGCGCGAGCAAGGTGCTCGCACTGCCAATAATCGTCTCAATGTCGCAAATATCGAGGAATCTCAGATTATGTTGGAGCCATTCCTGGCCATGGCAGAACAACTTGTGAATGTCACTCATCTCCAAACCACGACCGACGGCAAGCTCCTCGAGGGTCTGAGCGAGACGGGTGAGTTCAGGGATGTGAGAGGCGTGCATTCTGCTGCCACGCAAGCTAAGAGACTTGAGCGTCTTGGGCAACTGCGGAAGAAGACCATCGATATCGTCCTTACCAAGCAGCAGGTGATTGGTCGGATCGGTAGCCAAGCTCAAGAAGACAAGCGAGTCTTTGGTGGAAGGATGAGACGTAACGAATTTGACCACGCAATCAGCGGACAGCTCCTTGCACTTAGCAAGGTTTAGGTGCGTCAGTTCCGCAGTTACAGGAATCCTTTCCAGAGCCTCGTCGGTAATGCGTGTGCCGGCTACATCTAGATGGGTCAGTTTGCCCAGTCGAGGCAGAATGGTTTCAAAGACTGTCGATGGGAGACCGAGGCACTTGTGAAAGGAAAGCCTAGTAATAAAGAGCTCATCGGGCCAAGAGTTTTCAAGAATTGCATTAAAAGAGTTCTTGAACACTGTGGATGAGCAGCCACAAAAGTCCAACGCCCGCAAGTTAGGCATGTCGAAGAACAATTTGCGAAGGACGGGTGGTCCGAGATCGGTGTCGATGTACTCCTGGGCTAAAAACTCTTGGAGGTAGGGAGTCAGCTCAAGACACTGGGCGAGGGTATCGGTGGTGAGATTTTGCGTCTTGGCACGTTCGCTAGCGGTGGAAAATAGCATGGACGGGTTGAAGTGACTAAAGTCGAGCCGTCGAACGATGGTGGCCAGAGAAGGGTACTCAGATATGGTGTTGAGAAATTTGCGAAAAATCCGCGAGTGAGGAATAGTGACGTGGCGATACAGTGTGGTGAGTGTGGTGGCATGAATAGATCGAGATGTGAGAAGCAATGCCATCAAGTCCGTATTGCGCGTGGTCAGTCCGTTGGGAGGAATTTCAACCACTAGCAAGTCAATGATGGAGGCCAGAACCTCGCTGGGAAGCCTTTCGAGGGGAGCATCGCCAATGGCATAGCTACCGGTGTGGTGCTTTTTGACCGGGGCGGGAGATGCAGGTGGCGACTCCCAGCTCATGCCCAGCTTGCGCAAATCATCGAAGCTCCGGCTCGCCTTCTTGCCCTTGATGGGGATTTCCCTCCACCCTTTGAAGCTGTCTGGCGGGTACCAAAAACCATGAAGCTTACTGTGCGGTTGAGTCAAGGGCGCCTGGAAAGAAGGCTGAGGAAGCTCCGAAATGGGAGACTCGTCGAAAACATCCTCGGGTGCCTCAATGTAGGACGAGACTTTGGATCGAGTAAAGGTCTGGGCAAGACCATCATCGTTTTCCCGAACAGAAGAGAAGGAAGATCGCGAAGCAGTGTCTGATGGAGAGAGAGCCCGAGCCATGCTGGATTTGACCAGGATGGACGTATCGAAGTCAAGCACACGACGGTGCCCGGCTCCGTTGGGTACGGCCATATAATAGACTGGGAGAGTTCTGGGGGGTTAGGCGGTTGTAGCGGCAAGTGGCCCCTTCTGCGGGATGATTTGCTAGAAATTATCGTCACACAGAAAGCGCAGCGTGTCGTGATCTGCAGTTGCGACTGTCGTACGGCTCGCGTCAGAGGAGGCAAAAAAGGTAAAAAAAAACAAGGCGATATAGAGAAGCCTCTCCGCGGCTTGTGTCGGCTGACTCGCAAACTACGTCACGAGAGATTCGGTGTTGAGGAGGACAGTCGAGACGAGAAGGTTCTGTATGCTGCCGTGTTGAATGGTCGAGACGGAAGGGAGAATCATGGAATGAGGTGCCAGACGAGATGGAAATAAATTCGGTGGCTTCCAGGTGGGTTTGCGTCAAAAGGTGTTTGGGTTATAAGTCAGGAAGAGACAGACAGACTTGGACCTTGTCATTAGCCTGCTCTTGGCCTGGCTCCATCTTGGCTCATCTGTCACACACCCACCACCAAGAAGCAAGACGCCGACAGCTCGACGCACACGCCACAGCCCTTCTCAAGCTCCAGCACTTGACATGTCCTCGCCGCCGATGCAGGCCTCGCCTTGCCCCAAACTCCGGCATCATGGGCGCTGATTCGCCCAAGACGCATGCGCAGCAGAGGCGCGCTCCGGGGGACATGGTACGGACTGGAGCTTTGGGAGCGCATTGCGCCACTTGGGAAGCCGGTGGAACCCCCGAAAGCATTGCAGAGTCGACCTTTGCTGGCGTGTCGTTAGCCTCAAAATCGGAGGGATTGAGTAATGAAAATAGACGACTGGGACGCCAAAGGGTCTCTGACGGGTCATGTGAGCTCTGCGAGGGCAGACGCCCGCCCGCCCAACCGCCATCCGTGATTGCCATGGGCAATATTCCGTGGGACTGCAGTCCGTAATACTAGCCATTGCCACGGTGTTGGTGCTCTCGCAGGCCCCTGCCTGTCTGGTTGTTGCTGGCCGAGCACGAGCTTGCCTGACGTTGCATGAAGCGCCCCAAGGTGCGAGTTTGCCGGCGTGGGTTCGCCGCATCGGACTTTCGACGCTTGAAGTCGTAGCTCCCTGCTCCCTGCTGCCTGCTGCCCCTCCCCTGCTCCCCTGCTCCTGCCTCAGCTCCGGGGCTATGCGGCTTCCACCGTTCCTTCCGCCTTCTTTTTGGCCATGCCACTCGGCAGTCGGCATTCTCATGTCTTCGCACCGGTTGCTCCTGCCGCGCCTGACTGGCAAACCCGTAAACCGGGCATTGACAGGAAATATCCCTCGCCAGTTTGTTGCAACCACGATTATGTTTGTTGCCTCGCTCCGCAATCCAGGCCGTGGATGAGCCAATGCCACACACCACCTGTGTCCGCCATTTCGTGCTGTCGACAACTCCCTGCCGGCTTCTCCCAAGCCAGCCCGCCCTCCTTTAGTCGGCGGCTGGGGGTTTAGATGTCGTAATGAAAACTGCCAGTGGCCATGGGTCATGGACTTGTGTCCATCTCCTCACTTGCACACAGTCGCGCACAGTCGCGCGCACATTCAGGACGGGGAAGACACAAGTCGTCTCCCTCTGGCTGCTCGCTTCCAGGTGTGTCGTAATTGATCCCCTTTGCTTATTGCAGTCACTCTCTTATTTTGCAAAGGATGACCCAGCATTGTGGCGGCCGCACCCACCCGTCTATTTTCGCCGAATTATTTGTTGCAGCCAACAGTGGCCTCGTGACCTACGTACTCATCTTCTCTGGTCCGGGCGGGTGTTACGGAGTACGATGAGAGACATTCGTCTGGCTTGTGCTGTGCAGTACTCCGTATTATCACTCTGTTGGCACCACGCTAGGCTGCAAACCCAGGCCCTGGTGGCCTGATACCGCTTGTTTGTTTCTTCGCGGAGCAAATTGTTCTGTAGTTACTCCGTACTCCAAACCAGATGGGAGAGCCCAGAGCACCAGCCGCGAGTCCCACGCTGTCTGCGTCCCCTGCCCTACATTGGATCTAACGGCAACGCCGTGGAACCATATGTTGTGTCACCAAGAGGGATGATTACACCTGACCAAGCAGCCGAGCTGCTTCGTACTGGTTGCGGCGCAGTAGGGATATGGAGGCTCTTCGCCTCGTGAGCCAAATGATGTCACTATAGACACGCACTCATCGCCTCGCCTTCCCTCATACGACCATACCTTACGTTTCACTCGGTTGCTGTTTCATGATAACAGGCTTCGTGACGACTCAAGATCAGGGTAGCCTCGTTGGTCCACTCTACACCGCTTAAAGAGCCTTAGCTCAGGTCGTACTGTCCGCAAACCGATGATCCTGGTGCCCTGGTCATTAATTTTTTGGTAGGCGCTTTAATAGCCGCCGGCGCCTCCGCCGAAGCAAAGTCCCCAAACCCGAAGCCAGCCGCCTGCGTCTTAGCGGATTGTGGGGTAAAGAGATGAGGAAACAAACACTCTCCTTAGAAAGGCTAAATGTCTTTACCATGAAGCCATGGGCCAGTCAATCGCCGGGAGCACCTGCGTGGCGTTCAATGCACACGGAGGCGAGTTCACTGGCAGTCTATTCTAAGTAACTGGTACCCAGGCGCAAAAGATGGTAGACAGAACAACTGCACTAATACTGAGATTCGGACAAGAAAGCATAGCACGCAGGGCTTGTCATACCAATATGGGACCGGACCTTGTATTTGCAGAGTGACAACAAATGCACGTTTCTACCCCCCGCCCCTGGTTCACATGGGTGCGCACCCTAATATACGGGGAACCTCAGGTTCTGGATCGGTACTGCGGACGTCTGGAAGAAGAAGACGAGCTCCGTAACAAGTAATTTATTCATGTACAGGCTCCATTTGGCCGAGAGAGACTTCCCCTGGCCGCAGAATATGCCTGGAGACTGCAATGTAGTAATGCATTTCATTCAACACGAGGCCGGGCCGGGCAATCTTGTCGCTACAAAACAGAAGAGGACGCAGAGAAGAGACAGTACGAAATAGTCGCCGTGTGTTTCAGACAGGCAACCCTGCGGGCGCCATGATGCTTGATATTTTGCTTAAGCTTCGGTCTCCAATACTTTCACTCGACAGTGGCCTTTCTCTCTCAGTTCGGCCGGTGCCCTGTTTGCCTGCCGCCCGACTATTCAGGCCGAACTCGGATAAATTGACGGCATAAATGTCCAATGGCAATCTGCCAGGTAATCATCCTGTTCACCAGTGGTGTAGCAGGTGAATAAACATGTGTAATTGTTTCCCCTGCAGAGAGCGTATACAGGGGTGACGTCCCTGCAGTGCTACCACAGTGACCACACAAGCACAAACGGCCCATGTCGAGGAGGACGAACTGAGGGAGACTTCGTCCAACTTCAACGCATAAATCTAACGTCATCCGATGTTGTCAGTGGACGTGTCAATTCATGCCAGAGATACTGACTGATATGTCCTCCGGAATCAAACCGGGGTCGATCGAGGCAAGACTGACTACTCAGGAGACATGACAACGGACGAACCTCTGCAACAATCTGGGCCAGTGGTCAAGAACTTGGAACGTTTACGCCAACAATGCCACACAACTGCTTCCTATCCCCGGTGGGGGTTACATGCGGCAAATGCTGGGCGCATCAAGTTCAATGTTTCTGAGACGGTAGTTCCAGTGCCACCATACTATACAGATTTAAAGAAGGCGAGAAACCGTGGTTCGATCTTGGTCTTGATACTCTGTAGGTTAGCCCGATCTTCTCCTTTTTTGACCTTCTTGGGCGGGGGCTCTAGAGTGCAAAGCAATCAGGCCAGCGAGAGGCATATATCTTGAATCCTGCATTTGAACGTGCATTCACGTTGACCATTTCTTTATTCTGATTGGAAGAAAGCAAGCGTCACAACGATGTCTCCTTGTTCATTTCTCGATATGCCCGTAGTTGTAGCCCCACGAAAACGGGTCTGGGCTGGTGTCCCGATTAAGTCGCTTTTTGATGGCCACTTACAAGAGCCTCATGTTTCCGCAGGAGTTGATGCCATGAGGTTGGCGGTCATGCCGGGCAGAAGTACCGGCAGACGTGTTTCGATTTGAGCACGCGCTCCGATTCTCTGAATGACGCTTTTGAAAGGACATGTCCGTTCCCGGTACTCCGTACGGCTGACCAAGTGTGCCATCTGAAAGACCCGCAGAAGCACGTAGCTTGCGCGTAATCACGTGACAAGTCCAGAGGGCAAGTCACAAGCCATCGAAGCCTCTTATTAGGCGACGCAACCGTCGCTTTTATTGTCCAGTGCGCAAAATCATTGAGCATCTCTCGGCCGATGTCCGCAGTGCTCGCATATGGTGTGGTGCTTCAAAGAGGATAGGCGAGCGTTGACTACGGAAGTAGTGTAGGGAGACGGCCTTGAAACTAACCATATGCAAGTAGACGTTTCGCGCTCACAGGCAAATCAAAGCCACACGAGATGGATTTCCATCTAATTTCTACGTCTTGGTCCGGTCACGGAAAACGTCTTGGTACAACTCGACAGAAGAAAGATCGACTTGTGGCACCCGATGGATGAGTTCCCAGGTGCCTAGTTCATGTCCCGCGCCGGAGTCTCTATTTTCCCACAGCCGGGACATTTTGGGCCAGCCAGCCAATCGGGATGCGGCGGTGGCGCCCTGAAGACGCCTGAGCGGTAGGGAACCCTCAGTTCACCTCGAACCACAAACCACGCTGTAGGTTTGAGCTGCCATTTGCGTCAACTGGTCAGTCAACTGGCCCGTCTGCGCTCATCTGCGTCCCGCTACTTTACTCGACCAAAACTTCCGCCCTCTTCCCATCCCCTCCACGCCCATGTTCGAACGTTGTGTGCAGCTGTATGTCTTTTGCTCGCACAATCTTTGGCATGCCCCAGAATGGTCTAGCATTGCACATCTGTAATCTGTTTTCTCGTCATCTTTTTCACCCGCGCGCTCCCCACCAGCGTAACCTCGCTGCGTCGTCACTCGACCTACCGATCGCGACCACCGCCGCCGCCCGAGCCCAACGGAATTACCTGCCCATACCCATATGCCAATATATTCTTATGTCCCTACTACAGCTGTAGCATAGATTTGACGCATATATACAAGATGAAGTCGGCGAAACCGGTGGCGGCAGACACGCCATCGCATCGAAGATCACAGCCCGCTCGGCAGGCACGAACGAATCCTCAACGAAGCTCCGCCAACGCTGATCGATCCGGAGACGGTCGAGGTCCCGTCAATGGCCGTCCTTTGGGAAGCCAGCCTATTGAGATATTCCCTGCGATTACCCATTTTGCCGACACAATCTCTGCGCTTCCCAAGGAGCTTGTACGACACTTCACTCTGCTCAAGGAAGTCGACGCCAAGATTTTTGCTCCCGAAGAACAGCTCTTTCAGCTGGTCGCCGCCATCTCCAACTCATCCTTGCCCGAAGCCAGAGCCAACAATGACGCCGCAGGCACGGCGCAGCCAGCATCAGCCCCCATGAGCACGCAGAATAGCTCCAGCGGGATGGCCTTGAATCCCGCTCGAGCGTCCTCAGCTCCGTCACTCGACGAGGCCAGTGCCGCGCCCACCAGCGTCTTCGACCCCTCCAACATTCCACGCCGACAGCTCTTTCGACAGACTGCATTCAAGATTCAAGAGATGCTAGTTTCGTTGGAAGAAAAGAACCATGTGCTCTCCACCGCGAATGAGGCCTTGCAACGACAACTTGCGCGAGCCGAAGATGTGTGGCCCTATTTGGAAAACGAATTCAGTGACGAAGCGAAATGGGGCAGCACTACACACTGGGCGTATCCCGAGAATCGAACTGGCAGCAAAGTATCCCACACCGAAAGGGCTCGTCGGGATGGTGCCGCCGCAATCTCGGCCGCCGCCCAGGCACTCGCTGAAGAGGCAGCTGCTAGAAGCGACGCCCGAAAGCAAGCCGTACAGGCCAAGAAGGGTCTGAAGAACCAGCAGCAAGACTCTGACGCGGACGACCTAGAGGCCCGCCACAAGGAGCCGGCCAAGAAGACCACGGCCAAGTCTCGAAAAACTGTCACTGCTGATCCAAACAGCACGGCATTGGGTATTCCAGCCCCGTCTACCAATGGCAACCCCCCTCAAAAGAGAAGGAAGGTAGAAAAGACGGTCAATGGAGCCAACACCGGTACTGGAGGCGCCATGAGTACTGTGTTTGGTACAAATGCTCCAAAACCCAAGACAGGCAGTCCCCGAGGGACTCCCGCGCCAGACGGGCCCAAGAAACGAAAAGCCTTGCCGACAGGCAGTGGACAAGCGAAGAAGAAGTATGTATCCGACCATCGTCTACCACCTCTTGTTTTCTCTTCTCCAGGCACACGTTTCATATCGGCCGACCTTGGCGTCCGTTTTACTAACATGCATGCTAGGAACGGCTTGTCACCCTCGGTCACGTCCTCTCCCGTCATGGGAACTTTCCCCGATCCAAAAGTACCTGCTCGAGCATCGCCGCCTCCCACCACCAGCGCGCCCCGTCCAGCATCATCCCGTGCCCGACAGAACTCAATACAGTCCAATGCGGAAAACGGAAAAGCTCGGCCTGCCCCCTCGGCTGCCAACAAACCCAGTGGCAACGGCCAAGGCACGCCCGAAATGGCTTCAGTCGCGACGTTCCCTCGAGCTGTGCCAGAAGCAAAACCAGCCAAGGAAGAAAGTGCACCCGTCAAGACGGAACCCGCTAAGAAAGAAAGCGAGCGACCCGAGACGTCCAACAACTCTACACCTGCCACTGCGAAGAAGGATGCAAAGCCAGACGAACCCGATAGGAAAAGCGAATCCGCCACTCCGCAAACGACTCCCGCCACGGCAACTACAAAGACTGGCAGGGCAAGCAAACCGTCAACGCCAGCGCTGGCCACCTTTCAAGAAGCAGCTCGTTCACGCCCCTCGCGAAGCACAGAAACGGGCTCCAAAAAGAGCCACAAGAAGAGCGGACCCGTGGCACAAGTAGCCCTCATACAACAGGCGGCTGCGGCTGCGGACACGGATGCCAGCAGCAGCATGCAGGGAGACGACGAAGACGGCGACATTGACGGCGACGAACCGACGTATTGTTACTGCAATAGCGTCAGCTATGGCGAGATGGTGGCCTGCGATGCAGACGACTGCAAGCGCGAGTGGTTCCACCTGGCTTGTGTAGGGCTCAAGGTTGCGCCGGGCTCAAGGAGTAAGTGCTGGCTTTTATTTTATCCCGTCGCAAACTCTACTTGTGCAGTCGTTTATTTTTTCTAACGTGCGGCTCGGCAGCGAAATGGTACTGCGAGGACTGCAAGGAACGCTTGAAAATGGGGGCCAAAAAGTCGGGCGGACGCTAGCACATCTGAGAGTCTTGTCGGCTGTTTGGACGCGGTGCCGTTGTAGCGAGTCTTTGTATACCATTTGATTTGATTTGTAGCTTTCCCGGGCGTCTGGTGTATATTCTGGGGGAATTGCGTGGGGACGGACGGGCGGCGTTGGCATCATGTTGAAGGGACTGGACTGGATAGGGTGTCTAGGTCGGTACGTAGTAGAATTTCATCGTGTGGCGGACCTGTTGTTTCTGGGAAGATGCATTGCACGGCGAAACTTTGCACGGCGCGCGGCATGCCGGGTAGGTACTCCGTATTGGGGGTTCAATACCCAAGGCTGAAGGGTGGTTTTGCCGTCATTGTGTACATGCGATGTGCTTTCAATGTTTGCATACTTAAGTACATACCCGTGGTTGCATGCCCCAGGCCGGTGCTGGTACGCCTGCCAGAGCTCTCAAGTCAGCCACATTAAACGTCCGGTGGTGTAGATGGAACTAAATTTAGGCAGATAATCTATATTGCAGAAGCCGAAAAAAAAAATAATAATAATAATACGCCATGTGCCTCCCTCCGCGAAAAAAAAACGTCCCTATGTAAAAAGCACGGGGTATAAATACACTCCTCTACACTCATTTCTATTCTACCAGGCGGCGGCTCTTGGCCTTGACGAGGGTGCTCGTCTCGTCCCTCTCCTTTTGCTTCTGGCGCCACTGCCACTCCAGCATGACCCAGATGAAGTGCTGGAGGTCGAAATCGGGCCACAGGCAGTCGATGAAGACGATTTGCGTGTCCTGGTGGCACTGCCAGAGCATGAAGTCGCTGAGGCGCTCGACGCCGCTGGTCCGCACGAAGAGTTCCAGCGGCGGGTCGGCGGCCGTGTACATGTGGTCGTTGAGGGTGTCGGTGGTGATGGATTCCGGGTTGGGGAGGTGGCTGGTCGACGAGGAGCGGGTGCGGAGGCTGGGCGAGGGTGAGTCTGGCGGCAGGGTGGTGGACGACGAGTCGCCGGCGTCTTCGTCGTTGTCCATGCTTGTCTCTTCGGGCACGTCGTCGTCGTCGTCGTCGGCGTCGAGGATGGTGGGGAGGGGTTCCTTGCCGTCGAGCTGGCTGGACAGGATCTTTTGGCGGATGCGCGAGGGCGAGAAGGGGGTGTTTTTGGGCGGCGGCGGGTTGAGGAAGTCCTGGACGGTGTTGCGGATGGCCGTGGTGATTTCGGCCCGCGACGTGTATGGGAAGCAGATGTTGAGGACGGTCCTGCGCATGGGGGTTAGCTTTATCGTTTGGGAAACGCCGGCAGCGTCTATGGATGACATACTTGTTGTTGTGCTTGGTCCTAGCAACGGCTTTGTCAACAACCTTTAGGACGTCTTCCCGGATCATCTCACGCTGACCGAGGACGCGCACGCAGGCGCCGTAGCGGTCTAGGATGTCGCCGTAGGTGGTGAGCTGCTCCAGCTTGACCTTGGCCAGCTGCATGAGCCCTTCGACTTCGTGCTTGGGCCGGTTGTAGTTCTCGACGCTGAACGCATAGACGGTGATGACCTTGACGCCGCACTTGTAGCAAATTTCCATAATCTAGAATGCGCAAACCACCAACCAAGACGCCGGTTAGCGGTAGCTCGCTCCGCGGAGAGAGAGAGGGAGAGATGGGGAAGCTAAACATACCCTGGCAAGAGCCTCGAATCCGCGATGATGCCCCTCGACCGTTTCCATCCTGTGACTCCTGGCGTACCGCCTGTTCCCATCCATTTCGAAGGCCACATGTTGCGGCACAGGACCCTGGCGTAAGGCCCCTATCAGAAGTTCGCGGAGGCGATTCAGTGCCCATTCTCCAGGGGGCGACTCGAGAATCAGGCGGCGCAGGAGGGAAACGGCGTCCGACATGTCTAGAGGCCGAGGCAGACGGCGACGGAAACTCGAACGGATATACGCTAGGGAAAATGTATGGGCGGAGGCAAAAGGAAAAGGAATTGAGAGTCGTATAGGGACGGGAAGGCGATGAGGAGGCGACAAGAAGAATTCTAGATGAGGAGGAGTAAAAAAAAAAGACATAAAGACCTAGAAACAGCAGCGCAACATGATCGCTCGGGGAAAGAAAGATGACAGAACTTGAGATGTATGGTCGTTGAGTGGTGAGAGGACGAATCCTGTGGCGGAGTTTGGGGCGATCCAAGGCTTAGATTGTGAAGATGTGGCAGGGTGTGGCTGAGAGGGTTCATGAATGTGCCTGACAGGCCAGGAACAGACAAAGTGGGAACTCCAGATGAGTTGGGTGGAGTAGGATTCGTGGCTTTGGGGCAAAATCGTCAAGTTATTATTGGAAGCATGAAGCTGACAGGGGAGGGGGATCAATGGTGACTTGTTCACAGGGATGGAAGTGCTCAGCAGGTAAGCGCTGGCAGCAGAGTCCTCAGAACATTGAAACATTATGGTCAATACTTCAATGTTCATTCAATGTTCATTGACATCTGGAGCTATGGCTGGCTGGGTGCACATCTGGTGCGCCAAGCGCTGAGCTTCAGCGGGTGTTCAGCGGGTGTGACCCCTGCAGCAAGGTAAGCCAGTACCTAAAATTCGTCGTCGTCCCCACATGTGCAACCGACCAGACTTGATGCGCTGCATCATGGTTCCATCACCAGACGTCTCCGTGACGTGTGCGCAAGCCAAGAGCCATTACGCAAGACGACGCTTTCTGCGGCATCGGAATTCGTAGCGACTGCGGTCCGTGGTGGCCTGGATTGCCCTGCCCAACGCTGACCTGGATGGCGTCGGTACGAGTGTAGCCTTTGCTTCAAACACTGTATTCAAGCATAGGCTATGAGACATGTGTTCCTCTCTCCGAGAAACCAGTCGAGCAGTTCGTTGTATCAACTACCCGAGACTAGACGCTAGCAGGCTAGTCGAAGCCACCATCTGCCATCTTGCGTTGCGCGTAACGATGTGGTTTACCTGGGACGACTCGACGACGTCACTGTACATGCTGCTGTCCCTGCCTTGGCAAAATCCAGCTCTGCTTCTGCCAGGGGGAAGGCTGCCGTCTCATTGGAAGACAATGTACAATGGCCCATGAATGCGGCGCTTGCCCCTGTCTTTGATCAAAGGGCTGGCTGTATCGTGCTCCGTAATGCAATTGTACAGCCCGATGGCTGTGGAAACTGTAGACGTCAGACCTCATCCGTGTGGGGGAGCGGGTTTGAATACCATCTTGCAGACCATCGACATCTGGAGCTCTTGACGATGTAGTCATGAACAACAGGTGATGGATGCTCAAGTAATACACAGATAAGTACGGAGTAGTAGCAACACAGAAAAAAACGCCCCCAACGCTTTGAAGCCCCTTGCAAGGAATGGCCCGATAAGAACAAACTCTCTTGACCACACTTCACCAGCCACGGTGCCCCGCCATCAAGAATCTGCCCCACGTTCGTCCGTCTGTCCTCCAACGAGGAAAGCAATGATGGATTTCTTCTCTATAATACACCGAGTCGACATGGATCCAGCCCAAACTGAATAGAACCTAGCTTTGTAAGTGAGCGGGAGCTTACCAAGTGGGTGGCGTCGGACACATGCTCCCGAGCACCAGCACACCATAACCAAGCCTTCATCGTGCCGACGGAGAGCTTTTTCTTTCCACCACGAGCCCTCGAGCTACCTTCTTGCTCTCCGTCTTGAAGCCAACTACTCACTCCTTTTTTTTAATCCAGAGCAAGCCCTACGCTCTGCTTCCCTTTGCTGTTGGCTCTTCTGTTGCTCCATTCTCCAACCAATTGAGGTGCCGTGATCCGACCAGTTGCTCCCAGACCCTGGTCCACCATGGTTGTCTTCGACGGCCACGAGTATCTTACCGAGGAGGAGAGACGCCTCAAGCAGGATCGCGAGCGAACCAAATACTGGAAGAAATGGGGCCCCTATGTTGCCGAGCGGCAATGGGCTACAGGTGCGCAGCTGTTGTCTGCCAGAGTGCCGTGGTGCCATGATGTACTGACCAGCTTCCAGTGCGGGAGGACTACAGCGCAGATGGAGATGCCTGGAGCCGTAAGCCCTTCTCATGGCCCGACTGCTCAATTCGCCTCGCCTAGGCCAGAATCCTAACCGTTGACCTAGATTTCACTCATGAGCACGCTCGATCCCGGGCCTTCAGATGGGGTGAAGACGGTATTGCCGGTGTCTCCGATACGCACGGTCTCCAGAATATCGCCTTTAGCTTCTGGAACGAAGAGGAGTGCGTTGCTGCTTGGCCGTGGACCGAAATCAGTGCCCAGGCTAACTTTTTGTGCAGCCATTTTCTCAAAGAGCGACTGTTCGGCCTATCCAACCCCCAGGGAAATCATGGCGAGAGCGTCAAGGAAGCCCATTTTCACGTAGACAATACTCCTGTGAGTGTTCCCTCTCTCTCTCTCTCTCTCCCTCTCTCTCTTATATATATTGGAATTGGCTTCAAAACCGTGGCAATACAGATGCTAACACCCATTCAGACAGTAAGACATCTATGATATTTTCAAGTTTCAACATAACCCAAACTAACCAATCAGCACTCGTACATGAAATTCCTTTACAAATATCCGCAGAAAAAGTTTCCATACCAAGACCTGATACAGGAAAACGGTCGGAGAGGCAAGGAAGACAAGGAGTATCAAATCATCGACACTGGTGTCTTTGACGAAAACAGATATTGGGACATCTTCATCGAGACCGCTAAAGAATCCGACGATCCTGACGAGTTGCTATTTCGGGTCACCGCTTGGAACCGGGGCCCTGACCCAGCACCCCTCCACATTATCCCCCAAGTGTGGTTTCGCAATACGTGGAGCTGGGGTCACGAATCTGAAGACAAAAGACCGTCCATTGCTGCAGAATCTGAGCTGTCAGCCAAATCAAAACACTATAGCCTTGGAGACCGATATGTGTACTACTCGCCCTCACCGGGAGTAGGACCCAGTGGTGAGGATGTGGTGCCTCTATGGATGTTTACGGAAAATGACACAAACTATGAGCTCTTGTACAAGCAAAAGAACAAGCAGCCCTATGTGAAGGACGCGTTCCATAGATACGTTGTCGGTGGGGAAAAGGCAGCCATCAACCCGAGTAAAACTGGCACCAAGTCAGCTGCTTGGTTCAACTTCAACGAGGATGGTGGCGTGAACCCTGGTGAATGCGCAGGTATGGCAAAACAATGGTTGCCCTGTAATTTGTAGGCTGACCAGAACCCTCGCAGTTGTCCGCTTCCGTTTCAGCAAGAAGAACATGACATATCTTGACGAAGAGGAATTTGATGACGTTATTGAGAAAAGGCGTGAAGAGGCGGATGAGTTTTATTACCGAATCAGTCCCCTCCCCATATCCGACGACCTACGAAACATTCAACGACAAGCATTTTCAGGAATGATGTGGACAAAGCAGCATTACCACTTCATCTGGGACCAATGGGCCAAGGGCGACCCATCGTCGCCGCCGCCGCCTCCGGAACGAATGGGTGTTCGGAACTCCCAATGGAAACATATGCACTGTGATGACATCTTGTCAATGCCCGACTCTTGGGAGTACCCCTTCTTCGCCGCCTGGGACAGCGCATTCCACTGTATACCCTTGGCCATGATTGATCCTGATTTTGCCAAAAAGCAGCTGGATTTATTCACTAGGGAATGGTATTGCCATCCAAATGGGCAGCTCCCAGCGTAAGATGACCTACGACCTGGTTTATGCAGTGCCATCACTAACAAATTCATCTTTGCAGATATGAGTGGAATTTTTCTGATGTGAATCCCCCCGTTCACGCCTGGGCGACGTTTAGAACGTTCAAAATTGAGAGAAAGATGTACGGACGTCAAGACCTTGACTTTTTAGAAAGGGTCTTTCAGAAACTGCTGCTCAACTTTACCTGGTGGGTGAACCGCAAAGATGCCGATGGCAAAAACGTCTTTGAAGGTGGCTTCCTCGGCCTTGACAATATAGGCCTGTTCAATCGATCAGAACCTTTGCCCACGGGTGGCGTGTTGGAACAGGCCGACAGCACGGGGTGGATGGCGTTTTACTGCTTGTCTATGCTCAACATTGCGCTGGAACTAGCCAAGCACCGACGCATTTACGAAGACATTGCCTCCAAGTTCTTTGAGCACTTCATCTTGATTAGCGATGCCATGACCTTCAGGACTGGGCACAAGGACGAAAAGTCTCTCTGGAACGAGGAAGATGGCTTCTATTACGACGCCATCTCCTGGGGCGGTCCATATATCCAGCAGCTGCCAGTCCGATCTCTTGTCGGTCTCATTCCGCTGTACGCAACTGCCACCTTGGAACCGGAGCTTTTGAACAAGCTCCCGTCGTTCCGCAAGCGAGTGGAATGGTTCGTACAACACCGGGAGGACATGGCCGAGAGAAACATGGCCAGTATACGAAAGAGAGGCAAGGGAGACAGGCTGCTCCTCTCGATTGTAAGCAAAGACAGGCTGGAGAAGATTCTCAAGCGCATGCTCGACGAGAATGAATTCTTCAGCGACCACGGGATTCGGTCTCTGTCCAAATTCCACAAGGAAAGCCCCTTCTCCATGGAGGTAAACGGACAACAATTCAAGGTTGGGTACGTTCCCGGCGACTCAGACACGGGTCTATTCGGCGGCAACAGCAACTGGCGGGGGCCAATCTGGCTCTGTGTAAACTTCCTGCTGGTCGAGTCCCTCCAGCGGTTCTACCTCTTTTACGGGCCAGAGTTCCAGGTGGAATGCCCGACCGGCAGCGGCGACTACATGCACCTGGGCAAAGTGGCCGAGGAGATCCAGCACCGCCTCCAGCACCTCTTTGCGCGCACCGACGACGGAAGACGCAGCATCAACGCCGGCAACGACCGCCTCGACTTTGACGAGCACTGGAAGGACTATCTCTGGTTCTACGAATTCTTTGACGGCGACTGCGGCCGCGGGCTAGGCGCCACCCACCAGTGCGGCTGGACCGGTCTCATTGCCAGAATGATCCACGACACCGGGTAAGACGAGTCACGTCCTTCCCCCCTCCCCCCGTTGAGCACGAGCTAACAAGACGCAGCACAAACTGCCGCCTCCCCCAAACCCCGCGCACGCCGTCTGCCGCCATGGCCCATTACTTTGACGACATGTTCCAGCGCAGCCTTGACCTCGGCACACCCCGGTCCCCCAGCATGCGACGGATCCGCCGCTCCTCGACGGCCCGGTCCATCGGGGCCCGGAGCGACTTTGAGGCTTCTGCCAACGGGGTCGACGACGACGCGCACTCGGTGACTAACTCGGTCATTCACGATGATTCCGAGAGGGCCAGGGAGAGGGAGGAGGCGGATTCGCACTTGCATCGGTATATTTCAGATCAGTTGGAGAGATACAAGGACGAGAGCGTGAACGGGGGCCACGCAGACGAGTACGAGACCAAGGCTTAGATGTAATGAGGTACGATGCAATAGAAGATGAATCATTATTGTGGCCGAGAACTTGTCGACAATGCCGACGAGACTTGTGGTCAACCATTGTGTATCATGTTTTCGTTTGACCGTACTACGTAATGGCCACGTGAGACATCGTCATTCCCGGATACAAATGCTCTCCTTGGAACAAAAGTACGAAGTGCGTAGATTCCTTTGGTCAACTTGTCGCCGTGGCAAACGTAGAGTCTAGGCTACAACAGGAGTAGCAGTACAAACATCGGTCAGCATCACAAGGCCATAGACAGAATCGTGGATGTAAATGCTTCTATTCACCCCGCCTCTTCAGCGTCCTCTCAAGCCCGCCAACTACGGCACGCTCTTCCTTTCCCCTTCATACATCAAGTGTACACGAGATTGCTGTCCGCTTTCCCCCGAGAGCAAGGAGTATGCCGACGCAGAACAAACGGGGACTTAAAAAAAACAAAAGTCTTAATATGCTAGCCAGTGTATTAAATTTACAGAGTATCAGTGAGGAGCTTGTTCATCTTGGCGATGCGCGAAGAAACGCTCAGGTCGATGGTGCGGTCGCCAACCTCGACGACAAGTCCGCCGATAATGTCCGAGTTGACTTCGTTGGTGACCTTGAGCTTCTTGCCCTGCCCGACGTACTGGGACTTGGAGACGGCGGTCTCAAGGCGGGATAGCGTCTTGTTGTCGAGGGGCTGTGCGTGACATTTGCGGCGTCAGCCAACACGGTACAGACGGAGGAGAGCAAGAATGGAAACGTACCTGGGCGCTGGTGACCTTGAGCTCGACCTCGCCGCGGGCGGCGCTCATGATGGCGCCAAACTTCTCGCAGACGCCCTTCAGGAGACCCAGGCGGTTGTTCTCGGCGAGCGTGCTGAGGAAGTTCTTGACGGTCTCGCCGCCGGCGCCGGCCTGCTTGGCCAGCTCGGCGACAATGGCGGTCTTGTCCTCGGCGGTGAGGGTGGGAGCGGCCAGGATCTGCGACAGCTTGGCGTCCTTCTCGACAATGGCGTTGAGGTTGCTGAGGGCCTTGGCCGTGGGATCGAGGGTAGAGGTTTTGGCGGCGGCAGTGTACTAATTGACGCAAGGTGGGTTAGTTGGACTGTTGGACTTGGTGGTTTTGGTCGTCGGGCGCAGGGGACTCAATTGGTGACGACGCGAGTCCGACAGAAACCAATTGGCCACGCTCCATCGATCTTGGTGGCATGTCGCATACCAGGGCAGAGGCGTAGGTGCCATCGAGGCCAAACACAGCAATCGGGGGCTGGCTATCGGCAGCGGCAGCAGCAGCAAAAGACCGCACGGGAGCTGCGCGCAGGCTCACGGCTCGCTGGGGGGCAGCGGCACGGGCGGCACGGAAGACTTGTCGAGACAACATGGCGAGGTTCCGGACGGAAGATGATATGTTGAGAGGAGGGGGGGGGAGGGCGATTCGACGGTGTTGATGTCGACGTTCGTGGAGCTGCCGATTTTCGTGATGAGGTTGCTTGGTGTCGGCAATTTTGGATGTTGGTGCCTTACGGGTGAGGCATCCACTACTCCGTACAGGAAATGGTCCCACTTTTCTCGAACTGAGCCGGCTGTTCCCGTCTTGTGCTGAAGTATCATTCAAAACTACCATGCACGTGAGTTTATTCTTGATGTTTATGGCATACTCGTATTCATGTTTACGTTACGTTATTAATTCGTGCTCTCAATGTCTATGCTTCCGTGCAATATCTCGTGCTCATTGTAGCAGGAGGCGCATAGGAGCTCATGCTAGGGGGCCCAAAGTCTGTATCCTTTTCCGTCCTAGGCCCCCTCCAAAATAAAAAAGAAGCAATGAAACAATAAAACGATACAGCATTCCCAAACGCCAGATGAACCATAATTCGTACAATGAGAGCTCATGCACCACTTCATTCAATGTCTAGTCGCTCTTGAGCATGCTGTCCACAAGATCACCCAGAGGGCCCCAGTAGTCTCTACCGCTTGCCAGGCTGTGCTCATCAATGAAGAGCACATATTGCTTGAAGCTAGTGTTCAAGTGCGGCTCCAGGCCCAGCTCTCGAATTACGGGGTAGTGGTGGCAGTAGATGTGGGCGTATACTCGGTACATGCGCTTGAAAATTTGGCGGACAAGAGCCGGGAATGACTTGGGGAAGGGAACGCCTGTGTCTCGTAGTCAGCACTTGGCCAGCTTGATACATGTGAAGCTGCACAACTCACCAATTTTGCTTGGAAGAACAGATTCGTTGTCAATGTTGGCTTGTACCCATGTCATGAGTTGCTCGATGTATGCTGGGGCAGGCATCTTGGTCGGTCTCTTGTAGTTTTCGTTGTCTTGCCAGAGGTATTCAAATCTGAAATGTCAGCACCTTGCCTGATCCTAATGTAACATTCGGGGGACCGTACTCGTCTGTTGCCTTCATCTCGGGGCAGGAATGGGGCGAGCAAAACTCGGTGATGGCTCCGTAGAGCAAGTTGATCTGATTGTAGAAATCCACCACTGCCACAGTCAGCACGGAAACAATAATCCAGTCTTGTCGGAATCAGAATAACCCACTGTTTACCGCCAGCCACTCATTCTCGTCCTCGCCTTCGGGCAGCTTGACAACTTTTCGCAAACTACCACCTCCCAATGTGACTTCAGCATACTGTCGGAGCTGGTAGCTGGTGGCGCCGCCCTTGCCCACGCGAGGACGGAACTGATTCTTAGTCCGCTGGTTACTATTCGTTGCCTCGGCGTCAGCAATCACAGGCTCGGCTGCGGGCATCGTGGGGGAGTCGGAATCATCCTCGTGGACGGAGATGATGGTGTTGTCCAGCGACAGCATGGTGGCGATGGAACTGGGGCTCAGGTAACGGAAAACAGCGCTCGCCATTGCAGTCATGTTGCACGATGGTGCTTCTGCTTGTATGAAAGAAGGACTAACACGGTGGTCAAGAACTGAGCCATGGTGGCGGCGTTCAGCGTCGTCGACGATGGTCGGAGAATGCTGCGGGCCTGGCACTGGCATTCCAGTCGTTAGCGGGGCAATGAAGGGCTAGCAAAGACAGACAGAGTGGCGGACTGGCCATTGTCCTCTTTTCATGGCCTCTAAAGGTTTGTTCAAATTCTCACCTGTCTGCTCCAGGAGTAAGTGTAGTCTGTTCCCTCGGGGCGCTCAACGCAGATGTGGTAACAATGGTTGAAGCGTAAAGATGGTGTTGGGATGCGCAAGGGCAGCGATGTTGACGTAGTGTTTACATCGACGCTTCCTGATTGGGCCTGGTTGCTAGGGACTGCACGCAACTGCCAACGTTTGGGGCAGTGGTTGACTGACCGCCTGCCCCAGCTGCCCAAGCGCTGGCCCACCCCCAGGCCCACCACCACCTGGGTCTGTTTCAGATTTCCTTCTCCGCCAAGTACAGGGTAGCCTCGAAGCAGACGTCTTGAATCCAAGCTCTGAATTCCACTGCGTTGCATTGTGCAGCCCAAGCAGGGCAAAACGACTGTGTCAAGATGCTACTTTGATATGGCGCTTTGAAGCAGATTCAGAATAGTGACGGCGGCAAACCCGTTGATCTCGCCGTCGCCAACGGGCACCAGGACGTTGTCGCTACACTGGACCATCCGAGCACATGGCCGACGCAATCTGAATATATCAAGCCGACAGTGAAGAAAAGCCAGCCCAAGTAAGCATGACGGACCGAATCTAGTCAGCGGCCACGTACGTAACCTCATGGCTCGGCCTGCATGATTCTCACTCAAATCTCGGAATCCAAACTCTCAACACAGTACATTCCTACCTCTTGCAATTCAAAGACAGCCAAATCGAATCCTATAGCGGCCTCGATAGAGATGCATGCTTCAAATCCGGCGTGTCATATGTATCCTGGCCAGAATGGGTAGCCCTAGCCAGCATATACCAACGCCAGTGGTTCAGCAGAGCCTGGATCGTGCAGGAAGCCATTCTCCCTAGCGTGCTATTAATGTACATTGCCCTGATGCCCTCTCATGGGCACACCTAGGCGACGTATCAGCCGCTCTCCGAAGAATTGAAGCAAAACTTGGCACGGCTAGTTTCACAGTATTTGTGCCCGAGTAAGACGCTGCCGTGCCTGTAGTCTGGAACATGGCCGAGGTATCCAAGTGACGGCAGACGAAGTGTCATGCCAACAGGAAGGATATTACCAACGCCCCTGAGTTTCGGGCCATATTTACGCCCCAAGAGATGGTGTACACCTTTTGGACCCTTGCGGCCTCGGACCCGAGGGACAAGATATTTGCGTTTAACGGAGTCTTGAACCTGTTTTCGGGAGTCAGATGGCAAGCGATTACCATTTGTCGCTGGAGACGGTGTACACGCAGGCAGCGAGGGAGATGATTCGCGAGAAAGGCAACCTACAGACTCTGTCAGCATGTGTACATCCGTCAGAGAGGATGGTGAACCTGCCGACCTGGGTCCCATACTCCAGCCTGCCCGCTATCAACCGCATCCCGAGCCAACTCTCCGCCGACGCAGGACTTGCATGCACACCGCCAAGAGATGGCGGCTCGGCAAAACTTGACGTCCAAGGCACAAGACGAGGCGCCGTCTCCAGAGCGTCAGGACGTCGCGGCACCGGGCCATCCGAGAAACTCCTCTTCGACAAATCCTGGCTCTCGATGCTCCTGTCACTCCGTGGCAAGGGAGGGTACGGCCCTCACCCCAATCTACCAGAGGTTCTATGGCGGACTCTGTGCATGGACATGCCATACGGCAGCCAATCCGACCCCGAAGCCTACGGCTCACATATCCCGGCCGAGTTTGCCGGCCAATTCCGCGTATTCATGCTCCTCGTCATCCTGTACGAAGTTGACGGCTTGATTCTGCAACACTTGAACATGCCCGTGTCCACCAACAGCATGACGTTCTGCAGTACTCCCCATGATCCCATGAGTGCCGAGCTTGGTCTTGTGCTCGAGGACATCGAGGCAATTACGTCCCACGACGGCGGGAGCTGCTGCTTGCCGTCACGACAGAAAATTCTCTATTATTGGCACGACTTCAAGTCCTCGCTGGTTCGAAACGTGAACGGTACTGCAGACGGGCCGAATGACTTTTACTTACCCACCGGCGTGGGGGAGGGCAAGGGTTGGTGAATATGAATTCCAGGCTGGCGAGGGCGTGTTTCGGGTTGAGTAGGGCGTTTGGATTAGCACATGGCTGGTAACGGTCGACGACGAGTTCCTTGGTATGGCGGCGCTGTCTGTGCGAGAAGGGGACGAAGTTTGGGTGCTGGCTGGGTTGAATGTGCTAAGGAGGCGTGAGGGTGCTGATGGCCACAAATATGAATTTGGTGGGTCGTGCTATATGTTCATGCCACATGGGCTGATGCATGGGGAGGCTGGGAGGTGCGGCCATGTGTCGCCTGCTGACGATTGAGCCGGCGTGATGAAGTAGTATTACATTGGACTCTATAGTTGCATGCGCGTAATAATACATTTTTGCTCTTGATTTACCACCTGCCCCGGTGACCATGGCCTCCACGATGTCCGCCTCGACCTCTGCCGCCGCCTCTGCCGCCGCCTCGCCCTCCTCTGCCGCCAGCCCCCCCGCGGCGGCCTTGGTATTCTGACGGAGGCGGCCCTTGATCTCGCCTCGCTTTTCTTTCTTCGGCACTGGCATTCCAGAGATGCTTCAGCTCGAGGAGGTCGCAGAATGCCGTCGTCTGCGGGTTTGTATACTCCTCGGGCTGCTCGTCTACAATCTCCGGAGAACCAGGAACATGGGGGGGAGCGGTGAGTTCAAAGTTTTCAGGCACGTCAAGCCTGCCCTTGCCGACCACGTTTTCTTCGACCCAGGCACGCTCGGCCTCGATGAGAGGCAGATAGTGCTCTTCGCCTAGATCGGGAGGAGGCCGGGCCGTCTTGTCACCAATGCTGAGAGTGCTGTGGAAGACACGCGTGATGGCGAGCCATTCGGGGTCATACTGCAGCTGGTAACGAGGACCCGACGATTTGGGGGGATACGCTGCGAGATCGGCCGCGTTGAAAGGTGCAATGTCGCATAGTTGGAGGAAATGCCGTCCTGGGAGGCACTTGTCCAAAGCTAAGAAGCGGACCTCTTTGTTTTTGATGCCCGGAGGGACCGGCTGGCCAGGCGTGCGATTGTCCCTGGGCGGCGGCTTTGCGAATGACGCAGGTAGCTGGGCGCGCAGTTCGGCAGAAACTTGGTTTGTGGCCTCGGACTCGGAAGCCTCTGTGCCCGTGGCCGGGTTTTCGGTGCTGCTTTCGTCATCCTCCATGTCCAAGTCAATCTCATCGGGATTTGCTTCTCCCTCAGGCACTGCGGCCTCGTCTCCGTTCACATTTGCGGACGGTGCCACTGGAGCGGCGTCTTGGTACTTTTTGAGAGCCGGGAATTTTATATGCATGTGCGCTGAGAACCAGTACGGAGGCCGCAGCCGATCCATGACATATTCAGCGGCAATGCTTCCCAGCTGGCCATTCTGCGACTCTCTTCGGAAGTCGGGCTTCTTGCGAAACAGCCATGCTGCGTCCCCGTGGTTTTCAATGTAGCGCGGCCAGTCGTGGCTAATACCAATGTCGACCTGGGTCTGCAGCAAAAGCAGTTTCCGGACATCGAGCTCCCTCACATGGTAGAATGACTTGACATCATCGCCACTAAAGGGGAGTCGCTCATGATGGGGTTTCCTGTAGTCAAAGCCCTTCCAAATGCCGGACATGGCTGCAATGCGAAGCGGGCCAAAGCGAAGAACGTTGGCGGCGCCCATGTAATAAATGTTGGGGGCTACCCATCCTCCGTAGAAGAGTTCCCAGAGGTGGGAGCTTGCTTCGTGGTTGCCGCCGACGAAGATGGTGAGATAGGGCGCAGTACGTGTGCCGGCGTAGTAGTCGGGAAAATCGCCAAGATGGCGGTACTTGACGGGGCAGGACATGATGGTGAGGTCTGCGGCATTGCGTACGGACTACAAGTATTGAGCGGAAAGTCTATCAAGAGGAAAAAAACTGCATGGCACCTACTTGGAAATCGCCGCCAATGATGAGCAGGTCTACGCCATGCCAACCGCGAACTTTGCATGATTCAGCAACGGCTGCGTAGATGGCGTTGAGTGTGCCATGTCCCTGGTCTGGTTAGCGAGAGAGCGTATGGGCTGTGTGGACATTGGCAGAAGACACTTACGCATCCTTCGGCGGCTACCCGGACGCCGTTGACCTCCGTGGTGCTGGAAGACATTTTTTTCGGCCCGCGAGCTGGGCACAGGCTGTTTGTTGGAGTTGAGGGCGGATTGTCAAAGTTGAGATGTCGTTGTGGCTCCAGAATTCTTGTGGTCTTGGCTGGAGGCTCAGCGCCCGATTTGGTAGGAGCCTCCTGTGCTCTTGCCCTGCAAATTCCGCGCCAATCAACCAGATGCCGGCCAGGACATGCCTCAACGTCATTTTCTGTCCCAACATGAACTCACATGTGTAGCATTTTGCATCATAGCTTTGGCACTATGGTGTAATGACTGACTGGGGGTTCACGGTACACACAATTTTTAATTTTTCATGTCAGCCAAACACCATCTGCCCGAGACTATCCGGTTGAGCTGCATGTTTCCATGCTCGAGACCCTAATATTAGATGCTGAATTGAACTACAAGACCTGGTGCCAACAAATTGTTGACCCAGGGGCAGGGAAAGCGGACAAGACCGGGCGTGAAGCTGCTGAATTTGAGCTCTTTATGATCCGTGAAGCTGACGCAAAATACCAATACATACACATCCACGCAACATCTACACATGAATACGAGGCCCAACAGAGAGCAAGCACCACAGCAACAGTCCAAGTAACCGGGTTCCCGAGCGCCCATGCACTAAATCTCCAGACTATGCACGTTACTGTTCCTGGACCAGCGCCTGAAGGTCTTGCCGTAGAAATAAAAGACCACCCCAAAGAGACACCAGACCGTGGTGAGGGCCATGTTGACCATGAAGACGGGGATAAACCTGCCACAGCGATTAGCAAACAACAGCCAAGCACAAGCAATCAATAGGAGCAATGTACCCATTCGCCTCGGTCCACTCGGTGATGAACTTGCCCATGCCATAGCCCCAGAGGTTCTTGTTGACGGTAATAGCGACAAATAGCGACCCCGCGGCAGGCTTGTAGCTATCGACGCCATAGGTGCTGCTGATGCTAGGCAGGCCGGCCATCTGGATCCCCGAGCAGGTATACCCCAGGACGACAATAACAGGCCACGGCCACTTATTCTGGTACCCGACGGCGGTGATAATCTGGCCCAGCGCCATGACGAGCACGTACGGAATCAGCGCGGGCAGCCGCATCTCGGGCTCGCGGATGCCATTATTGCGCGCCGTCGCCCGCGCCGAAACCCAGTCGCTAAAGGGGCCGGCTGTCGCGAGGCCAATCAGCCCGCCGACCACCATGGCAAAGTTGGTAAGCCCTAGCCGAGTTAGTCGAGGGGACATGGAGGGTTCTTGTTTGTCTGTCGGTCTCACGTACCGACCGACTGCGAGCTCAGATTATAAGGGGGCGCCGCAAAGACCTGCGACTGCGTGAGGTTCAGGATGAGCACGCAGCTGAGGCTCCAGCTGACGACAAAGGAAACGAAGAGCACGATGGGGAAGGTGAAGAGCTTCAGGGGCATGTAGACGCTTAGAAGGAGGGACCGGAGCGACCACGAATCCAGCTGCATGAGCATCCATTGCTGTCGGCTGGGGCTGCCTTTGCCGAGCCAGGGGTCCTGCGCGGTGAGGCCGTCTGCCTGGCCGTGCGGTTTGCTGGACAGCTCTTGGTGTTTGGGCTCGGAAGCCTTGGACGGCGCACCGGGGCTGGTTTCGGACGGGTTGTCGGCGTTTTCTGCGCGGAAGAACATGGTTTCTGGGAAGCCGAAGATGATGACGACGAGGGAGAAGGCGGTGATGGCGGCGTTGAGCCACCAGAATGAGGGCCAGCCTTTATGATCGGCCATGGCGCCTGCGACGACGGGCGCAACCTACCATTTGTTAGTTTTTTTTTTTTTTTTTTATGTACATTCATTTGTCGAGAGTCGGGGGTTCACCATCAAGGCTCCCGTATATGTGACCCAGTACAACGTGTTCCACTTCCCGCGGTCGTGGAGGAAGAAGACGTCGGCAATGATGGTGGGCTGGATGGTCTCTCCTGGGCCGGCGCCAAAGCCGCTGAGACTGGTGGTTTTTAGCTTCCTACTTGCTTCCGCGGGGAAAATGGGAGTTGCGGCTCACATGGCTGCGCCCATGAACTCGTTGTAGCTGGACGCCTTGGCCCGCCAGATATGAGAAGCAAGGCACACGACTTGGGACAAGATCAGGACCGGACGCCTCCCAAAGGACGTGGATATCGGGATCCTGATGTTTCGAGGTTAGGCTTTGGCATGAAGAGAGACTGGCATGTGTTGACGGCGGCCTGACCAGAAAAAGTTACTAAAGCCCAGGACAAGAATAGTAATGCTGGTGAACTGGATAACATCGGCCAGAGACCGGTTATAGTCCTCCATCAAGTATCCAAACATGGGAGCCAGGGATAAAGGCGCGAAGCCCTGGGCAAAGGTCATGCTCGACACAGCAAATAAAGTCGAGGCCTTCCAGAGCCAGGACCAGTTGAGCGGGTCGTTGGGGCTCTCGCTGGGCTGTGGAACGAGGACGCGATGACTGCTATCGTTGCTCTTGACAAAGTGGTGCTTTCCAATGTCGGCCATGATCTCGGTCCCCGGGATGATGTCAATGCGGAGGTCGTCGCGCGGCGTGCCCGGCAACTCCTACCGACGTTTGATGTTTAGCGACGGTTCCCCCGGGATCGCCCCGGGTGGCGAGTTGGACGAACCTCTAGCTGCATAGTAGTTCCCATGATGATGACGGACGACGAGGCAGTGAGCAGGGAAGTAGTCGCTTGCGGGTGATGGAGAGAGGCAAACACTCAAGGAGCCAGGTTGACATGTGTGTTCGAAGGAGCCAACGCATGCCTCCCTCCCCCCATCCTTTATAATAGCAGCTTCATGATGGGACGACAGCCGGCGGTTGGCGATAGACGAAGCGTGTCCATCAAGATCAAAGTGGGATGCCGAGACGTTGCACGCGGCCCTTCACTCGCATGGCCAAGGAGACGAGGCGTCGCATTGGAAGCGTCGCATTGGAAGCGTCGCATTTTCGGCACAGGCAGCACCATCCGGGACATCTCAGACCTCTCTCGGAATCCTGCCAGCCGTTTCCGACTCTGGGTGAGAAGGTTTTGTCGGCTTGCCGTCCCTGGAGAGGGATCAAGTCGTGATTGGGCGGCGATAGCCAGCGAAAGACGCCATGTCATGGCAAAAGACGGGTTGAGTGCCACGGCGCAGCAATGATGGGGTACGTACCAGAGTCCAGACGGTTACCCCAGGTTTTCCCGGGGTCCCGTGCGATCCAGGGATCAATTGATCTCGCGTCTGGTCTCCAACGCCTCAACCCCTCCAACCTCGTTTCAACCCCCCACTTGACCAGAATCAAATCCCACCCGACGCCCGACACGCCTTGGGGAGCCCACGTCGCAGAATGCTGCTCCAATGCCGGCGGAATCTGTTCCGAGCCTATCATGCCAAGGGGCAGCATTTGAAATCCATCTCTTGCATCTTCACCTTGCTCCACCGCGAGATGTCTTGATCCTTCTTAAGTGCGCCTCACCTACCCCCTTGGCCTGTCTGGACTTAAGACTACACAACACCACCATTTTCCCCCTAAGCGGCATATTCTTACTCCATCGTCTTCAGCCATGGCCGCCACTACAAATATCCACACCGAGGGTTTGGTTGTTGATAAGCCGGGGGCTGACTTTGTCATGCGGCCCGTCATCCTCGACGAGGTTCGCGCCGACGAGGTCCTCGTGGAAATGAAGTACTCGGGCATCTGCCATACGGTGCGGATATGCATGCTGATTCTCCCCTTTCTTATAAGAACCTTTCATCTAATGTCAACTAGGATGTCCTGTTCCAGAATGCCAAGATTCCCGGCCCCAAGTATCCCGCCATCTTTGGCCACGAGGGCGCCGGCATCATCAGAGCGCTTGGCAGCAACGTCAAGGATAAGTCCCTGCAGGTCGGAGACCACGTGCTTTTGTCCTTTAATGTCTGCGGCAAGTGCAAGCAGTGTCTTGCCGACAACCCGTCCTGCTGCCACATCCACTCCCCGGTCAACGCGGGCTCGGTCCGCGTGTCGGACGGCTCCACGCCGGCCAGGCTCGACGACGGAACTCCCGTGAGCAGCCAGTGTTTCGGCCAGTCCTCCTTTGCGCGCATGTCCGTCGTCGCCGAGAGGTGCGTCGTCAAGTGCCCTTATCCCGAGTCGCTCTCCTACTACGCGCCCCTGGGCTGCGGGTTCCAGACCGGCGCCGGCACCCTGCTCAACGTCCTAAAGCCAGACAAGACCAAGTCTGTCGTCATCTTTGGCGTGGGGAGCGTTGGAATTGCCGCCTTGATGGCCGCCGCCTACCTCCAGGTCCGGCAACTCATCGCCGTCGACGTGGTTGATGAGAAGCTCGACTTTGCCAAGGAATTCGGCGCCACGCATGTCGTTAACCCGACCAAACACGCAGACGAGGGCGTGGAAGCCGCCATCCGGCGCATCACCGATGGCGGTGCCGACTATGCTATTGATTGCACCGGGCGCATCCCCGTCATCGAATCGTTGTTTGGATGTCTGGCTCCAAGGGGGACTGCAACCACTGTTGGGGTGCCGCCCCCAGATAGCATCGTCAGAATTGAGCCCCAGACCTTTTTGATGGAGAACAAGAGCTACATTGGCGTGCTGGAAGGGGGTTCCCACCCCCAAAAGGTTGGTTTTGTGCACTACAAGTCTTGTGTGGATTTTGCCTTCTAACCGCCCGTGTGCATGTAGTTTATCCCGCAGTTGATGGAGCTTCATCAGAAAGGGCACTTCCCCGTTGAGAAATTGTGCAAGGTCTACTCTGTTAAAGATTTCGAAACGGCAATGAGTGACTTGCGCGAAGGCAAGGTGAGTCGATCACGAGAAAATGGACCCCTGGCCGTCGTCGGTTCGCTAACTGGACTCTACTAGGTGGTCAAACCGGTGATACATTGGGACTAGAGAAATCTGGTCGCATTTAACTTCTGGGAAGCGAGAATAGGAGCTGGAACACTGTTCAAATTAGACGGAGCATGGAGACGGCGTGGTTAGCAGTCGAGTAAGCGTAGGCGTTGTGGGGTGTGGAGACTGGTGAAATAGAGTTGTTCCATAGAGATTAGAAGACATGATCAGATGAAGTTCTCGATTCGTAGCCCGGTGAGCAAAGTTCTGCAGCATGGCGTGGTTGGCGTGTGATAGTTGATGCATATCCCCGTATCTGCCAATGTAATCCCGTAGGTAACTAAGGAGCTTGTCGTCCCCTTAGTCGTTGACCAGTACATTTATGCATGGCTCCCGACCAATTACATGGTCCTACAGAAATATATTTTAATATAAGTAAATATATTTTAATATTTTATAATAAATTACTTAAATTGATTTTCTAATAATATTTATCGAGATATTTCTTGGCTCTCTCGTGCACTCAAGTTATCCAGGAAAATTTTAACAGCTTCGGCGCAAGTCTTGTTTGCATCAGCGCGAGTTTCACTGCATTCGTGGTACTCTTGTCGCGTTTGGCATCAAGCTTCTCTTGTTACTCTTGTGCATGCCTTTATTTCGTTCTTCTCTCTAAGAAATCACTACTTTCACCAAGCTATACGCGCAGCGTGGGCAGTCCTTGTGGTGTGATAAAGGCAAAAAGGCGATGAACAAGATTCGAAATACTACGCAGGAATAGAGAGTGTTGCCGTCATGAGATGTGTGGTGCCAGTAACTAGAATTCGAGAGAAGAAGCATGTGTCGACATCAACACGTGTATAGTCATCTCGGTGCTTCGCTGGTGATAGTTTTCACAAGCATGAAATTGTGGTTGTGGCGGTCGATATTCAGCAATATCAACACAAACGTGGTGACTGATTCCTTAATCGCAAGGCCCGATACATCCATTAGGGAACACACAGGGTCGATTCTACTTGGCACCGATAGATGTAGTATATTAGCTAGGAAAGAGGTGCATATTTAGTCATTTGTAGAACAATCTGATCCAGTCCTCCTAGTCCACACCATCTCCTCAATTTATAGTTGGCCCCGAGATGGAGTCGAGGAATGCCTTGGCAGCCTCGGATAAATTCGATTCATCCACATCAGCTCCACGCTCGAGCAGCAGCTTGGCGACAGACTCGCGTCGCCTATCCACGGCATTCCGCAACGGCCCATGACCATACCGATCCTTGATCGTGCAATCAGCACCCTTTTCGAGAAGTAGCTTAGTCATAGTTCCATCTGCTTGATAAGAGGCATAAATCAACGGCGTATTGAGCAAAAAATCCTTAGCCTCAAGATCAGCACCTTTTTCGAGAAGTAGCCTGACAACAGCCTCGCGTCCTTGCTGAACGGCAAAATGCAGCGAGGTAGCACTCGCGAAATCCTGGGCCTCGGTATCGGCACCTTTGTCGAGAAGTAGCTTGACCACAGCCTCGTGTCCTTTATACGAGGCGTCCAGCAACGCCGTACGCTCATACGGATTCTTGGCCTCGAGATCAACGTCTTTTTCGAGAATGAGCTTGACGATGGCTTCGTTTCCTCTCGCAGCTGCTTTGTGTAGCGGCATAATGCCATAGTTGTCCGTGGCCGCAGCATCGGCACCGTTTTCAAGCAGCAGCTGTACGATGTGCGGACTATCACTATCGATGGCATGGTAAAGTGGCGTGCTGCCTTGGGCGTCCCTGGCCTCTACGTCTACACCCTGCTTGAGTAGACGCTTGATGACGGCCTCGTCGGCCCTTGCTGCGGCCAATGCCAGCGGTGGTGGCTCCAGCAGAACAGGCCCTTGATCTTCGTGAAAGTTCGACCCGATGATGAGCTCGTATGGGACCGGGGTTTGATTCAACACGTAGAAACGGTCTCGAAAATAATCAGAGCGACCGTCTCGAGAGAAATAAATCCATGTCTCGTCTTTGGGTCGTACCTTGTCTCCCTGGAGGAATGTGATCTCGGGTGCCGTGGGCAATGTCTTTTGGGTAGGCATTTTCAACCTGTCAACCAAGGCCTTGGACACAAAGTTGTATTTGACACTGTTGTCAATAAGGCCTTCGGCCTTTTGCGGCGGCCCATGACCCGGGGTTAGAATCCTGAGCTTGGAGACGTAATCACGCCCCCTTGGCCGTGTTCGCGGTAGTGTTTGTGTGTTTGTACGAATCTTTTTCAGTTTCTCCGCAATGGCCTTTGTTTTCTGCACCACATCTTCAAAGCCCATGTATTCGCCGGCCAGTTCCTGCAGCTGGGGCATCTTCTCCCAGGCGTCGAGCCTCACTCTGGCCATCTCGCTCTCCACGTTGAAACGAAAATAGGCTTGGGCCTCGTTCTCCTCGTTGGCATTGATAAAGGTCGTAACCAAGTCTCTTGTTTCTTTGTGCACATGCTCGGTCCTCGTCATCTTTTGAAGACTGTAAAAGGCCAGTTGTAGCCGGAGGTAAAAGAAGTCAGTGAGAAGCTTCCGGGATAGCCACATGATCTTTGGTCCCAGCATCTCTTTTGTAGCCTGGTCCAAGGTAAATTTTGGCTCAGGGCCTGTACCAAGGCTAACGATGCAACCTATGTTGCCGTAACCCCAGATTCTACCTGCCTCTCTGACAGCAATGCTGCATGGGTTGTTGGCAACTGTGCCACCGTCGCTATAGCTGTCTTTCTTGTTCGTCTCGGCCTTGAGCTTGCGCGACGCCTTTGCGATTACGCCAGACGTATTGTCGCTTTCCCCTCTTGGGTCGATTGTAATTGGTTTGAAGAATGTCGGGGCGGCCGAGGTGGCTCTTCCGGCTTCCCATATCTTGCCGTGAAACGCATATTCAGGCTGCAAAGCTTGGAGATCATAGGACCTGAGGATGGTGGCGTCGTCCTCATATTCATCTGCATGCTTATTGAGATGTGCGGAAACAACAAAAGTCTTGCAACGGCAATTCTCGTCCTTCATCAGTGCATTCTCGTCACCGAGACGCGACTCATGGACAACCTTTTTGAGACATTTCTCGAGAATATTGTGGTCGTATTTGGACGACTTGAAACATCGCTTCTTCTTCCCGAAGATCTCTTTACCAAGATTCATATATTGCTCAATAGCCTCGTCGACAGTCTTTATTCCAAGACAAAATGAATTTTTCGTCAGTCGCTCTCAGTCAAGGGGAAAGCAGAAGAAGACTAGACTCACGTATTCCAGCCTGCCCAGCATCAGAGCGATCAAACCGCCGGTGCTTGTCCCACATATCAAGTCGAAATATTCACAAGGCTTCAGGGGCGTTGTTGACTTCGATTCCGTTCCGTCGTTGCTCGCCCCGCCGTCCATGTTTTCGTCGCCGCAGTCTGCCGCATCCCTCTCCTCCTGGGCGCGAATTTCGGCCATGATGTTCTTCAGCATGCATAGCGATGTGATTCCCCTCACTCCGCCTCCATCTAGACAAAGAATGCGAGCCTTTCTGTTCTCCATGACTGCAAAAACCGTCCGATAGAGGTTCCTGATGTCGGAGGTGTAAAGTGGAAAAGGGGGTTGACTCCCCAGCACCTAGATAAAGAGCCGCGGCCAGCTTGGGCGCCCGAGTAGCACAGCATTGAAGGTAATACAAGGGAAATTAGGCAGCGATCTGCTCCGTATCATTTTAAATGACCCAACGAATGGACATTGCGCTTACCGGCTAGAATGTGAGACAACTCTGTACGACCACCTTGATACCTAGGTATCGTGACTTCCGACAACCAAATGCTACTAGGTACGGAGTACGATTCAAGCCTTTCTATGCTGACACGACTGTTAGCTTGCGGACTACGCCATCAGAAATGTATGCTAACTGGCATTTGGAAATCTCCCACCGAAATGGCATTGGTATAATAAACATAGATGAATTGAATTAAAAGGCACTCTGAATATGTGCTAGCGGTATCGCGGTTTGTCACACGAGTAACACAACGCCACGGCCCGGACCGGCCCCTGAACCAGACAATAGTCACACGAGAACGGTGATCACAAGACCTGGTAATACTAGTCTTGAGATGTCAGAAAATCAGGCAACCAAGGCTCACGGCCTCTCGTTGGAGTAACCACGTGCACTTACTATTTGACCAATGATGCCCTCAATTCACTTTAGATAGGACAGCGGCGGCTCTTTGATGGCAACGGCCATTTGACCACCATGTTTGCGGCAAAACTCTTCATCATCGGCCCCTGACTACGCAGGTGTTACACGGAGGTCACGTTGTAACGAAGGCACGGGCCGACCCTCGAACCTGACGATAGTTACACAAGGGCTCGAGACCTAGTTGAGGCCTTGGGCTTCCAGGCTCGCCTGCTCACCGCTATTTGATATAAGTAAGGGTCATCCGCCCTCGAGGTCTTGTGAGAGACCAAGCATCTTTTATATTGAAGCGAATTATTAGTTGAATGCGATATTGTTCCAAGCCCTTGTCACACTGACAGCGGCGCCCCGAACATAAAGGTGCATGTCATCGCCACTTACAACAAGGGGCAGTGAATGAATACCGCTCGTCTTCTTTAATAATCCAACTACATTCTGCGCGTCTTTCATTTTAGTGTATATCCCCCCTCAAGCACCAGGTCAAAGACATCGTCTTGTCAATGTAAGTAGTAATCAAACGGCTGATGCAGGCGATAAATCTCGACCTTTGTAACCTCTATAGTGAACGGACAATGTGTTACTGGGAGCGTATTAGCAATACTTGCGGTTATAACTAAAAGAGGGAATTCTGTTAATATAATATAAAGTATAGGAGTAATATTAAATATAAGTTACTTAACCTGCTTAAAGTAATTATAATCTTATCTTATTACTGCGAGGGATATTTAGTAAACCCTAATGCACCTAAGAAGTCAAATACTACGGAATGAGAAGGCTGTAATATATCCACATATAGCAGCTGCAAGTTTAAAACTAGATGCCAGACTGCGACGCCCTTTCGAATCCTCCAGCAGCCTAGTCAATGCTGGCAGGTTCATCGAGAGTTTGCCTTGGCATGGTCGGAGCATCCCTGGGACCAGCAGATGACTTGATGGAACAAGAAGCACGCGGCACTCTACGGTAAAAGTATGTCGGAATACTCTATAGACCCCATGTAAATTTCGTTGCGCATTACCTTAAAAAGCGCCGGCACTTGCGCGGAGATGGAGAGAGATTGTGATGGTGAACAAGGCAGGCTTCACAGGTTTACACCCAAAATAAGTTGATAGTTATAGTCCTCGCTCAATAAAATACATATGTAAGCTTTGACCCATCCGAGCTCCCCTCACGAGAAAGCCCAGCTCACATCTCGCCGTCCAACACTGTCCTGAAGCCGCCGCCCCGGCCACTTTCTTCCGTGAGCTGATCGGGGAGCGAATCCATGTCAGCCTGCATGGCCTCTTTGCTCGCGCCGACTATGCAATGCTCAAAGTCGATCAGCGTGACCTTGCCGTCGACGCCAATTATAAAGTTGTACCGGTTACAGTCTCCGTGGGATATACCCAGCGCATGCAGGCGCCCAAGAGCCGCGGCACAAATCGACAAGTCGTCGATGCCGGCATGTCGTCCTGCCACTTTCTCCAGCAAAAAGCCCATGGTGCGCCCCTGTTCGTGGATGTGTCCGAGGAAGCGAGGCGCGATCCCGGTACCCTCGAGCAGGGCGTATATTCTTGTTTCGCGCTCAATGTAGGCGACTTCCCAGCTAAACCGGGCCATCTTGGCAATCATGGTCGTATTTTGCCCGTGGGGATTCGGTTCCAGAGTGGCCCATTCGCACTCGTCGACCAGGGCTGTGAGAGATTTCACGTGCTGTAGTTGGCGAAAGTCAATGGTGTTTGGGTGCCAAAGGTCCGTGACGCCGTTGAGCTGCGAGGCCGACAACGATGTGACGAGCTCGCCGCTGGAGGAGTCGCGAGATATATACGCCGTTGTCCAACCATCATCGTCGTATGGCAGGGGCGGAAGGATATTCAGAAAGTTCAAGGGCATGTCGTCTAGGGACTCGGCATCCATGGCTCCGGGGGCAATGACGACATATTTGACGAGTGTGTTTGCCAAGATGCGAAAGTGTTGGATGTGCTGAGTGTGTCAAAATCCATGGAAAGCATGCGAAACGCCATTGTGGGCTGGTGCTTGTTGGATGCGAGGACGGACACGAAGGTATGGAAAAGATGATTGGATTAAATGTCGGCTCCTGCTTCTTTTTTTGCGTGAAATACGAGCAAGATGAAAAAAAAGGGAAAGCACAGGCAGTACACGGACCCGAGATGCTCATGTAGTTGGAGACGTTGACGTGGTGGTAATGCTGTTGGCCGGCCTGGGATAACTCAAGCTGGTTTCCAACCCCGCTTTGGTTGTTTTATTGGTCGTATTCCGGATCCGCGGATTCAACCTGGTTCTACTAGAATATAATATGAGATATTTGCAGACCTAAGCGGCGCGCTTGTCCAACAGCGCTGCCGCGAATATAAGAGCGCATGCCATCACCAGTTATGACGAGGAGTAATAAACAAATACCACCGTCTTCTGCGTCTGGGTAATAATTTATTAGCAGTCTGCATGTCATGCTTCGTTTCGGTGTAAAAAAAAAGCGCCCGCAAGGATCATTCACCCAACTCTCACTGCCAACACGTCCCGGGATATACCGGGTCAAAGATATTATTGTATCAAATGCAAGTAGCATTCAGACGGCTGATGTAAGCGACAAATATTCGCAACGTCAAATGCAAGCCATTTTCTGAGCATACTAGCAATGCAGTTTCTATTTCGGCAGTACATGTCCAAAGATCAACATGATATTTGAGGACCCCATAAAGCCATAGTCGAATACGTAGCGCTATATGGAGTGTCGTGTCGTTCAATCATGTACATAGATGGGCCAGGTAACCACGTCTCCGTGTAAACTCTGGCTCGTCGACGGCGACAGTTCCCCCTTGACTGCTTTTCCAGAGGTTGACGGACTGCGGGCATGTTGGGAAATGGTTCAAATACCCTTGTCTAGAATAAACCTGGTCACTGCGATCCCACAAATCTTCAGACTCATCGTCGAGTCCTCCGACAGCGATTTGACCGTAGAGTTTTTCTTCGAGAGCGATTCGACAGCCTTTGCAACAGACACCATGTTCCAACTGTGCTGTTGCCCGATGGAATAGTGGCAACGGCGTCGAGGCCATGTACCTCCCCATACGCATCTCGCCGACACCAGACAAAAAGGTTGCTGCGCTGTCGCGAGAAAGACCAAACATAGTCAAAGCGTCAGCAGCCTGTTCGTATGACACTGCCGATATTCTCCGCTTCCAAGTGTGTTGCTCCATTGTGTATGTCCCGGGCAGCGTGCGCAACACGGGCAAGCGACGTTGCAACGTGTGGCGGGAGACGCCGGCTCCCTTGGCGACGGCAGCGAGCGAGACGACGCCCAGACGGCTCGATGATTCGATACAGTTGAAGCAGCAGCGGGTGACGGTGAGGAGGAACAAGAAGCCGCCAAATTCGCCACCGCAGATTTGGCAGCCGCGCGTGCAAAGCGCCTGATAAAGGGCCGATATCGTGACATGGGGAGACATGCCTGTCCGGAGCACGGCGCGAAGACTTTCCAACGCGTGCCGGGCCACCATGCGATACTCGTGCATGCCGGAAACATATTGACGGGCGCGTCGGTTCGTCTGGCGAAGTCTGAAGCAGGAACGGACGTCCAACGCGGCGCAGACGTTCCAGACAAGTTCCGTTGGAAGGCATTCAAGAAGGCCGAGGTTGGCAGTGGGACTCGAAGGAAAAGCCTCGGCGATGGAAGTACGGATAGGCTCATGCTCGCTTGACGGCGATCGGATGAGAGCGACGTTGAAGTCTAAGCGATTGTAGGCGGCAACGCGCAACACCGCGTTGGCTTGATGGCTTTCAAAGAGGGCACTCATTGGGACTGTAGGCTGTGAAGACGCCGTGGACGATGGTAGGAGGTCGATGAAAATAAAACTGGCAGAGTCAAGTCGGCAAGAAATAAGTAAAGCAGCAGCACTTATGTAGCCAACTCGCTCTGTTCGCTAAGTAAGCCGAACATGCACTTGACTCTTTCACCATTACTCTTCCGCCATTGAATTGATTCTTCATTAAGCAAAGTGCGGAAAGAGAAAAGACGGTGCCATCTAGCTTTACTTGTTCAAGGAGAGTGCTGCGCCGCCACAATCACAAGCGTCTTGTAGTTTAAACTTAACCTACGTCGACGATTGGTCTGGACAACCTTAAATTACTACCATCGATTGGCTTCAATTTTAATGCCAGTACATACATGTATCCTTAGGGATCTCATCTCATGGTGATCCTGCCGTTTTGGTGATAAAAGCTATAGGCGCCATCCAGAATGTCACCCACGCCTCATGTTAACATTGACCATCAACAGCACATGGGCGAGCGCTGCAGGCGGCCGCCGGGGGGCCTCCGGGGGGAAATGACAAAGAAGCTCTAGGAAACGATGCTAGCAGCTTTAAAAGGCCCGAATTTAAATTTGACTTTAATTTGACCCTCCCGGCTCAGCGCTTTGCTTACCCCTATGACAAGGACTTGATTTCGTTGTCATCGGATCTAGTACAAGGCAAAGCTTGCACAGAAATTCGTCATCTAGAAGCATGGTCCATCCAAGGGAGTCACTCTCAACTATATTCAGAAACGTTGCACTTCGTACACATATTTGCACCTCGGCCCGAGTCCCACGACATCTTCATGGCAAGGAGTCACCTCCGGGTTTTGAATATATCATCAGGCTCTGCCAGACTACAACTCTATGCAGGTGTTCTGACTCATACCAATTCTACATATGTACCAAAATCATCGCCATAGGCACCTAGAGGCCAATTATCGAACTCCGCAACCCAAATGACCCACGTCTTTCAATCCCGTTTCATCCAAGATTGTAAAGATCTACATATACCGGCCGATAAAGGCAAGATCTATGTCTACTCTAGCATAAGCTCCATACGTAGCGCCGCATTTGCCGCCATACGAAGTAACCCCGATGACAGTTCCATCTGGACTATAAGTTGGGCCGCCGCTATCTCCGCCACAAGCATCCTTGCCTCCGTTCTTGTAACCAGCACAAAATGTACTGTCTGGCACACGACCAAGCACCTTGCTGCACACGCCACGATCCACAACCGGAATCACAACTTTTTGCAACTGCGTAGGCCGGGTACCCTTGGTGTCTGTACTGCCCCTAGATTAAAATATCAGAATCCCCATTACACCTTGGGAGTAGACCAAGAGCTTTTGTTTTCTTTGGAGATACGTACCAACCGACTACAGTGGTGTCAGAGCCCGGCTGAGGATCGGACTGCCACTGGGGCAATCGGGCATAACGAATAGTCCCCCATTCGTCCTCGGCAATGTCGGTGGACAGCTTCAAAATAGCAACGTCGTGCTCACGGATACCCGTCCTATTATACTCGGGGTGCACGTGAAAGGAGGATATACCAACAATGGTGGCGTATTGTAATTCTTGTGGAGACTAGAATATCTTGATTAGAACTATATTTTCTCAGGGAGACGGAGATGGAAGGACATAGAGCTGTCGTCCTCGAAGGCTCAAACTTTTTGTGTATATTTGGTTTTATAACAAATATAAGACTTACAATAGTGCCTGCTATAACTGAAGATTTTGAAAGATCTGTCCCTTTGTAGTAGGCTATTGATGAAATGACACAATGAGCGGCTGTAAGAACGGTGTTTGCGTTGAGGAGCGTGCCGCCGCAACTGGGTGCAAACCCAACGGCTTCAGGAAACTCCCAAATTGTGGCATCAACGCCGCCGGCGACGGGCACTGCAACTGCAGTTTGAAAGGCCAATATTGCAGCCGCAGCCGTGAGAGTCGCCTTGAAGGGGAACATTATATATTTTGTGCGAAAGGAATAGTATTGCGGACGATTTCTCAACTGGGTGTGAGAGATGGGCTTTTATGGTCTTTTATATTTTTCCATCTTGGCGGGAATGTCTGAATGTACAGAGGGAATTTCAAGACAATTGACGACGTTAGGGCGTGATGGGGTTCATGTCGATGTAAATCCTGGTATCACGACACGTAATGGTATTTACATCCCGCCTTATATCCCAAGTATAACAATACAACCCCTCAATTATTGTCAAAAGGCCACCCGACAGGGGTGAGTAGGGCTAATTAAATGTTGACTCTTTAATCCAGCAAGGATGTTGGGTTACTTGTAGGTATTTTAAAATATGCGCAAGTTCCATATATTATTAAGTTGCTTAAACGCTTAATACCTTGTCTATCCACCTTGTGCCCGCTTATCAGCTTGAACAGGTACATATGTAAGGATAAGGCACATGTTCGAGCGGTACGTAGCGGGGTCAAGTATTCGGTTGGCAATAATCAGGGGTTGTATTGTACATCCCACCGAGTATTGACATCCCACCGTCGACCTCACAGGCGAACCTCTAGCTTCTCAAATGGCACCTACGTCGAGTCAATGCCTCCGCGGATGCTTATGATGCCGCTATCATTTATTTCAAGCGTACGGAGTACAGGCTGGGGATCCAAGTCTAGTGCTGTCCGGTGGGATCAAGCGGCCGGGTCCAGGTCTTCCACTTTACCAGTAGATGACTCGGACAATATAATTGAGCCCCTGTAATTTTAGTCATGAGTGACCTGACAAGGGAGTTTATGGGGTTATAAACAGGGACTTTTATATTAATCAAACCCCACTTCATTTATTTTGCCTATTAATTATCATGTACTAAGTCTAATACTAAGGGGGTAGTCACTTTTCTAGGAGTGACTTGGATTCATAAGAGCACCAAGGTTTTATTGGATGATCGGGCACTTTACCGCTATATACACTTTATAATAAAAACGTTAAACCTTTACTTGGCTTAACACCCTGTCGTGTCGCGTCTAACAGAACGTGCGGGGTCTGTATTGCGGCTCTGGTTATGGATAAGGGGAGTTAATCATTTTTATTCCTGCATTTCGGAATTAAGGAGCAATAGCTCTTGGATTTTATTCGCGATTATAGCAAGGGTACCCTTCTAATGTATCTCATGTACAGACATCATATAACGGAGTGAGTCATGTAGACAGGGATAAACTTCCCGGACTCGTCATCATCCGAGCTTTGTAAGCAGTCCCAAGGCATACTCTGGCAGCATAATGTCAATGGAATAAACGCTCAGGAGGCAGCTGCAGTCCAGAAATGAAAGGGTGACGAAAGACAGGCTAGGCACTTGAATTCGCTTTTGATTGAATGAAGCGTGCGTGCGTAATTGCTAATACTAAACCCTAACCCTAGCGGAAATCTACGCCGTTTTCTCCGAGGGGAAAGCGCCGGTTGTATCAGCCACCCCGCGGCGGGACGAGGCTCGTGCCGGAAGAATAGTCGGAGCGCACGCGGGAAGTCGTCACAAGAACCGCCTGGCGACTTATCGTGTCTAAGTGACGACCGGTCTGTTCTTGGATACACAATTTCTTACTCGCTTTCCATAGCCCCGACCAGAGAATACCTCGATGTGTCGTTCTCTGGCTTAATCGCAACCGCCTTACATTCACCACGTCAATATGGCTGGTCCGGCGTCTCCGGCGCCTCCTACCCAAGGCGGCAGCTCGGAAACACCTTCATCAAACACCAAGCGGAATTCATCCCCCGGCGCCGGCAAGACTGGTCTACGGACCAAGTATGTGCCCAGGGCTTGTCAGGAGTGCCGCCGGCGTCGTGCAAAGGTGGGCTGGGTTTGCATCTCTTCACCCGCTTTTCGTATATGTGTCTGGGTTTTTTTCCCCATCTAACTGCAACCCAGTGTGACGGTACAAAACCAACTTGCTCCCGATGCAATGCGCGTCAAATACCATGTGTCTACAACACCGGGGATGACGGCCGTGGAACCGCCCAAAAGTCCTATGTGCGTCTCCTACAGGGCCGGATTGCTCTCCTGGAAAAGATCCTGTGGCTGCACTCGATCGATATCCACGCGTCTACGGCTCAGCTGATGCAGCAGAATCTTGTGCCGGCCACCATCACCTCCTTGACGGCCAGTGGCTCAACTGCCGCCTTGGATGAACTCTGCGACACTTTTGAAGGTACATTGACGCTTGATGAGTCGCAAAACTTTGACCAGGACGGAGAGGCACGTTATTTCGGCCCGGCCAGCGGTAGACTCGACTTCAAGCCGCTCAATGGTAGGGTCTCGTTTTTGCTATTCGGAGCACTCGGCAAACGTCACTAATTCTGCCCCAAGACGTCAACGTGCCTCGGGACTTGCCCACAGAGTACTCGCCACCATGTGCGGACCCTCCGGTTCAGATTTTGGGTCACCAAAGTAGCGTCAATGGAGAGCTTGAAGCACACCTCCTGGAACAATATTTCATCTGGGAACAACCATGGTTGCAGGTTGTTGATGAGGCCTTGTTTCGCGAAAGCAGAGAGAACAATGGGCGATACTTTACACCTCTGTTGTTGAACTGCATCCTTGCCAGTGGTTCCCGCTTCTCGGACCGGGTAGAGGTTCGCTCTGATCCCAACGACCCCAATACAGCGGGTCGCATCTTCCTCGAGACGGCCGAAGTCCTTCTCCATTTCGACCTGAAGCGGCCGACTATCACAACTATTCAGTCACTGGCCGTGTTGGGCACCGTCTACCATGTTGGTTCAAAGTCACGCAGGCATCGACTTTTTCTAACTGTGGCAGGCTTTCGGACAAGATGCTGCAGGGTGGCTGCATTCAGGCATGGCAAACCGGCTCGTTTTAGATATGGGACTTAATCTCGACCCAGGGTCGTTGGTTGCCTCGGGCCGCATGACGGCAGAAGAGGCCCAACTCCGGAGGCAAGTCTACTGGTCGTTGTATTGCGGGGACAAGTTGGCGGCTGCCTACACAGGACGTGTCTGTAGCATGCTTGTAAGACGAGCCAAACTCTTGCCTTGGTACCACAAGACTGACCGTCATATGAAGGACTTGCAGGGTGCAGTCGGGATGCCGACGATGCCAACCCACACTGGGCCGGACACTCGTCGGCATGCGTTGTATTCTGTCGACCCAAGACTTCTCGTCTCGCTTCATACAGACTTGATCAAATTGTGTCAGATTCTTGAAAAAATCTTGTTGAACCTGTAAGTCTGCACATATCCCGCCCGACATTGCCAATCTGTGCATAACAGCTTCGCAGGTATTCTCCTAGGAAGCTGTCGCCTGCCGGCCAGCGAAGGGGTTTCTTCGACTCGTGCCTCCTTTGGTTAAAGCATTGGCTATACTGCCTGTGTATAGATCTGAAGCCTCTTCATGGCGGAGTACCAAATCAGTTCCCCCAAGCGTACACTCTGTGTATGGTGTACCACACGGCCATTATCCTTCTCGCACGGCCCTATGTGCAGAGTCGAGCGTTTGAAGATTCCGCGAGCTTGGAGCCTGATGCTCTAGTTATAAAGGCACAAGATCTTCTCCTCGAAGCTGCAAGGAGCATATCGTCTCTGGGAGATCAATATCGCAAAGTATTTGGTAGTTTTCGGAGAAGCCCGATTACGGCAACGCACGCCAATCTCTCGGCGGCGTTGGCGCTGTTCAACCCTCAAGGTGTCGACCGACCCAGGGCTCGATTTAATCCGTCTGATGATCCAAGGATCAAATCCTGCCTTCAGACATTGGAAGAGCTTTCGGTTGCATGGACACCTCCACGCAAATATCTCTCCAGCGTGTTAAAGATGATGCAAGGTTACTCTGCGGGTCAACAGAAAGGGGCTACAACTTCCGATGCTTTGACGGATCACCAAGATGGGGATTTGTATCCCACTTCTGAAGCAAGCCAAGTGACCAATTTGATGCAGCCCGCCGATGTGGTGTGGTCTGGACAAGTAACTGACGCAATGAGCTTGCCGTTGTGGCTATCACCGACAGTGGGCGACCCAAGTTTGGGAGAGTTTTCAACAGCGGCAGAGGGAATGCCCCGTCAAGATGGAAGCGATGACACAGGGGAACAGTTTAAGGATTGGCTTGAACCGCCGTTTCCATGGGACTTGTTTTCTAGCTGAACCTGTTTGCGAAATGAACCAGCGTCTATCCTACATTTCCGCCGCAACTTTGCCTGTGGCAATATTGTCCTGTGGTTTGAACCTTGTTCGATTGGCAAGAGCTATTTTGGCGGATTTATAAAATCTATTACTTGCAGAGTATGGCATTAAATGGAAGGAGAATCGGTCAATTTCTGAACAAATAATTCGAAATAGTGAATGCTCGGCGGAGTTTCTGCTTTTGCTAGATGCGCTTACGCCCTACCTGGTACTTGGTTATTAGGTATTATATTATAATATACTAATATGTATTTTTTAATAAATAAATATACTAGTTTATACCTTATTATAAGTGAATATATTTTATTATAAATTACTTAAGTAGATAAGAAGAGTTTAAATATTAAACAGCAGCAAAAAAAGTAGGCCCTGTTAGGGGTAAAAGTAGACTTGGTCATATGACCAACAAAATAGTAGAGGAACATAAGTTGATACACCAGACTCCGTGAAGGAATTTTCTAGAGATCAAAAGCTACCTAATAATAACCACTATCTACTCAACTACATGACAGCCCGCCGAGCAATTCACTCGAAATGCATCGAGTTGACCCGCTTTTGCGGAATCCACATTCCGGCCAGAGCGGAGGAGGCTCCTATCTGACCAATGGCATATCAGATGACGTCGTAAATATCGATTCAACATGGTGCCTTTTGTTGGACTGGCAAGCGTTAAACAGTCGTATCCTACTTGATTTGTAAGAAGACGTCGACTGGTAGCTTGCAAAGGTTTCTAGCAAGAGAAGAAGTGGGACGCACGTCTAGTCATGTCGTACTCGGTAGGCTCTGGTAAATATAAATATCCTCGCATGTTACGCACCATTACGCATCATCACTTTGTCCAACTCATCCTCATACAACACATTGCACTTTGACAATGGCCAATCTCCAGTATTACAACTACCCCGGCGTAGGCACCAGCAACAGAGAACAGTTTTCGTACAGCCAGGCCGTCAGAGTTGGAGACACCATTCAGTGCTCCGGACAGGGTGAGTCGGTTGTTCCAATACCATATCCAAAACTCGCGGTTGGCCTTAGCTGAGCTTTGCCAGGGGGATGGGACCCCGAAGGAAAGGTGCACCACATCCCTACCGAAATCAACGAGCAGATTGACCAGGCGTTCAAGACAGTTGATCATAACCTCAAGCATGCCGGGGGAAAGGGATGGCCGCAAGTCTTTCGCGTCAACTCGTATCATGTTCCGCTCAACAATGAAGCTATTGCGGCAATGTCTAGAAATTTCAAGCGATGGATGCCCGACCACCAGCCTATCTGGACCTGTGTTGGGGTTGCCAGACTTGGGGAAGACGATATGCGTGTGGAGATTGAAGTGGTGGCGTATGATCCGGATGGAGCGAGCACCAAGACTTAGGGTGCAATGATTATGTTTTCATCAAATAACATGGCGAATAGGGTTTTCATCCGGGACAGGAAGAGGTCAAATCTAGTAACATGTACCCCGTTATATTCCGTTGACAAACTTGAACCAGTTCTCTCGTGGCGTCTCAATATCAGGCCTCACATCCACCTCCCACTCAACTCGGGTTCCTGCTCGACCTCGCATGATATTATCCGAATATTGAACCCCGTCCATACAGTCGGCCAAGGGTCCATAATACCCTCGGTCTCTTTTGAGACGAGTGCTTGGTTTAAGGACGTCTTTTTTGTGACGAATGCCAGGTTGAAAGGCGTCTCTTTTGTGACTAATGCCAGATATAAGAGCCGGTTTGTGCGGTGCCAGCCCGCGCGGCCATCGTATGAGAGCTGACCCCCTGCGCTCCTTTTGGATCCTGTTCTGTCTGATTTGCTTACCTGTGCCGGGCACCGAGGCGACTCGGTCCAAGATTCAGTACGCACACCTCTAAATAAGAGGCAATCAACCGCGAACACATTGTCGCGTCTAACAGCAATCGCCAACAGAGTCCCGGCCAAGTCTGGGCAGTGGCCTTGCAGTTCCGGGTCCGCGCCGCTGTCAAGCAAGAGTCGAACAATACATCTGGCATCTACATGGCTCGAATGGCAGGCAGCCTCCAGCGGGGTTTTGCCCTCCCAGACGGAATTCACAAGGGTCGCCGCTTTTGATGAGAAACTTGCATATTGTGCCGCGTCCCCAGGTTGCGGCTGTTGCGAGTGCTCCGTCCATGTTGGCACCCTCCTGGACGAGCAACTTGACCACGGCCAAGTGATTTCCTGATACTGCACGGCGTAGCAGCTCCGCCTGGGGAACATGGATACGCTCGGTATAGCCAGACATCCATGTTTCATCCTGTGTCTTTCTTGCCTTCAAGCCGTCGCCCTTGTCGAGCAAGAGCTTACACGTCGCCACCCGTCCACCATCGATGGCAGACATGAGTGGTGTGTAATAGTAATTTGGGTCCGCTGAGCCCAAGTCGGCGCCATTCCGCAGCAGCATGTCGGCAATGGCCTCGTGCCCTTGGTATGCGGCACAAGATAGTGTCGTGAGATTGTTGTATGCCTGGTTGACGTCGGCACTGCTCCTTAACAGCAGCTCCACGGTCGCTCCGTGGCCATTGTTGGCTGCTAAACACAGCGGCGGCCAATGTTCGTTCTCTTCGTTGCCTCTAAAGCCATTTACGTCGCATCCCTGCCTTGGCAGTTGCGCCGATATCTTGGCAAGTCCCAAGAATGCTGTGACGTGGATGCTAGTCATGCATGTATGCGACCTCTTTATGCTCTCCCGCTTGCCACTTCTTCGGCAGCGCCTCAGCATATCCAAGCATTGAACTATGGGCGTCTTCATTCTCTTCAACAACAGTGACCCAAGGCATAAATTTTGGCTTGGGTACCAAAAAACCCCAGGTCCAACTCTTCTTCCTTTGTGCCACGAGCATGGAGGCCCCAATTCGATATCGCGTACTTGCAGAACGGGTACCGCCAGAAAAGGTCTCGTGATGAATATCGTTTCTTCTCAAAGTCTTGCGAGAAAAGATAGTCAAGACAGATATTTGCCATGATCCGATGTGCATTCTTCATGGCTACATCGCTCGTAATGCCATTGCAAATTTCATGGTCCCTCTCCGCAGCACTCGAATTGTTCCGTGGTTTGATACAACACATGTGGCTCACCAAGTACTGTCGTGCCGTTTCATGAGCCAGGTAAATAATGCTAGTCTGTTCGTCAACAATGACTAAACCCACACAGGCAGAAGATATTATTGTAATAGCCTCTGTATTACCTTTGACTAGTTCGACTTGGCCCATCTCTATAGCAAGGGCGTATTGGAGCTCTGTAGTCGTCATGAGGCTTCCTGCGCAGCAGAGAAATGTGAGAACCCTCTCAGGAAGATGCCGAAATCCATAACGCTGCTTTCTAATTCTGGCAATGCTGATTGCATATGCTTGATCTAATGAACATTGCCCACGTAGTATATTGTTAAGCGCCTGGTCAAGCCGTTGTGTTGTTGTCTTTTCTATAATAGATTCGAAATGCAATCTTGTAAGCAGGAACCTACACTGGCACTTAGAAATAGCGGCCAAATTTTATCTTGTATAAAAACTCACATTCCGTTGGACGTCCTAATAATGGCAGTCTTGATCTTGGCCTTGTATTTCTCCCTATCTTCCTCCAAGACACAGTTACTCCTCACATCAAGGAGAGGAATCTTTGACCGCCGATGCTCCATGTACTTTTCCATGTCTTCGTTCTTTGCTTGAATTTCCAACATGTCGCTTGTGTCTTGAAACAGATCCCGTATCGTGATAATTCTTCGTGAAGTTGCCAGAATATTCGTCGACGTTTTGGCTTGAAGTTTAAATAGCTCTTGTAATAGTGGCTCATGGCACCGGCCATCCTCGGCTTCACACTCATCAAGCGCGTCTATAATAATCAATACCTTTGAATATGCGGCAGCAAGCTGCTCGAGAGCTATCAAGAGTTCATTATAAGATGGCCGTGTTGTTTTGTGCGTAATTGTATGGTTTTTGTGTAGGTTCTTTATGTTTTGCTGGAAGGGTGATCGAGCCTGGGCCAACTACTTCACAAGACTGGCAAGGAAATAGTAGCTGCTTTGTTGATGTTTTTGTTGGGAAATGCAGTAGATATAGGCCAGTCCGATCTTGTTTCTCTGTCGGGCGCACTTGATGATCTCTTGTATGGCAACTGACGCAAGAATCGTTTTCCCCGCCCCCGGGATACCTTGCAGAATAAAGTCCTTTTATCACCTTGAAACCATGCCTGAAATTTGGGTGACGTCAGAAACCATTCACCAGTACCAGGTTCCCACTTTGTGATACAAGTGTTAAATTGAGTAGTGTAATCTGTTTCTGTGATCCATTGAACAATTTTTTGCTCCCTATGTTCCGCCACCTTCCTTACTTTGCAAATTTCTTGCCGTGAGGTTGAAATACAACTAAGTACTGATATTAATGAACACGAGCGGCAAAAATTATTCATGGAAGACTTACAAGTTGTAACCAACTCTTTGATTGGCGGCTCGTTGAGCACCTGCTTGGGATGTATAAAAGAGATGAGATCCTTCGCGTATGCCGCCGCTACCAGGGCTGCATGTCCTGCCACTGTTTATTTTTATGTGAATCAGCATAGTCACATATTCCTCGGATAACTATGCACGGAAAGTGATTCATCAGGCCAGCGGCTTCCATCTCAAAGCAGAGGATATTCTCTTTCGCCGCCCACTTATCCCGAATAATAGCATTTTTCATTACAGTATCTGCAGAAGCAATAAGTCCGTAATGAATTACTGGGGTGCCGTATCCTTCTCTGCGCTCGGCTCGAGCTATCAGGTTAGATGCATCATCGCCGCACACCAGACTGCAATCTTCTCCAAGCTTGTCCAAGGGGTGTGTGAAGGAGGAGCGGTACAGCCTGTCACTCGTGTCTGACGGGCGACAGTATTTGCCTTTGTTATTAATCTTATTTAGTGCGTTGTAGACATTATCGAAGATTAGGTTGCCCTTCCTGTCGTATTCAGCCTTTATCGCGGTTACTGCTTTTACTAATAATATAGGCAACTAGTCTAAATGCCCCGTAATAGCAAAATTGCAACCTTAGACTGCCTTTCTATAATTATACTATACTACTCCGCCATTTCCGCCTTAACGGCTGCTCACGATAATGTCGCCTAACCTAATATCATTCTTTATACTAGGGGCACCACCGCCGATACCAACTATTAGGCCGACCCTAACGCTCGGGAAGGAATATTGTATATAGTTTACAACGACTACTGCGAAGGACTTGATATACTCTCTAGTTAGTAATATAGTAATAATAACATTATACCTTCCTATTCTACCAAGTTTATAAATATTATTATTAGTAGGGGCGAGATATGCTGGTTCTTTATGCTCCTTATTAAGGAAGACCTAGGCGGCTAGGAACTTGGTTTCCAAGGCGCAGATCCAGCCAATAGTGTAGTCCTTGGAGTCATACATGGTGATTCATGCGGCGCTTCACCACCGAGAGTGCTGAACAACTGGAAAGATTGAACGGTTGAAAATGGGGAGAACCTGGGTCCCTGAAATATGATGGGACATAGTGCGATGCCGAGCGAGATAACGAACTCGAAATCCAGATGCTGCAAGGACATAATATCTTGAGCACAAATACCATACCCAAAAAGCGAGAAAACGCAAGGCTTGGTTGTTGTATAGCTCGAATTGCGAAAGGACAGCCAGGATGTTATTGGCACAAGGCGAAAAGAGAGTCATCTGCCTCGTCGTTGGGCAGCATTCATGGTCTATTATTGACAGGCCAAGACACAGGGAGCAAAAATTTCACGTCTCACCCTGCAACTAATAGACTAGCCCAATAGTAACCACCTATTTTCGATTTAGTCTAATAAAACGGACTGTAGTAAGCCTTATATACTGCATCGAGGTACGTCAGCCTATGTAATGGACTTGAAGGGGCAAGTCAAAGCCAATCTCTGCATTAACCAGTGTAACTAATAAGCATATACGTGGATTTTGGGTATTAGTACATAGAGGTTTTAGTCTCGATCTGTGGATTAGTAAATGAGGCGTGGCTCAAAAGTCTTGCCCAGCAGCCAGACCTTTGTATGATAGCGATTTAGCCCCCGCAGAAAAATAACTCGAATGAAAATCTGTTGAAGAAAGAATCATCTAGCTTGATAGTTCTAGGTTTGTGGCTGGGCGAGGTTCCATGTGTGACAAGGGCTCATAGAGGGCTTGGAGCAATTTGGCTTAATTTATCTAATAATAGTCTTTGGTATTAAAGGTCCTTAGTTTTCCTTAAGGCCTTAAAGGTCAAAGATATCTTTAAATATAAGAAGTTAATAAGAGCTTTTTACCTTAATCCTGTAATTATAGCTCTTATATAATTAATATTATTTTTATATAATATAAGCTTCCCCCTTTTTTTAGCTTAATTTTAAGCTATTATTTAAGTTATAATAACAATAACAATAATAATAATAATAATTTATAAGACCTGGTATTAAGTATAATTACTAGTATAAAAATACTCTTATAATCTTCTAGAAATCTAGTTAGGGGCAAGAATACCTGCTTACTAGTTTAAAAAAAGGTATTACTCTTTATATTCTTGTGATTTAGTAGAGGCTAGTTACTTATTAGCCTAAGAATAAAAAGACCTTTAAAGGAAGACTATTATTTATAATAAGGGCTTATAAAGGGCTTAAAGTAATTTAGCTTAATTTATCTAATAATAGTCTTTAATATTAAAAGTTCTTAGTTTTCCTTAAGGCCTTAAAGGTCAAAAATATCTTTAAATATAAGAAGTTAGTGAGGGCCTTCTGCCCTAATCCCGTGACCGTAGCCCTTGTGTAACCAACGCCATTTCCGTGTGACACCATGTCTTTGCGCACCAAGTACCTGATATGATAAACTCAACACCTCGTGGAGCCATGGAATCTTTCTGCTAAACGGAAATATATTACAACACTGCATGAGTCTTTTTGTCAGAGTTGGGTGGGCATATATGCAAACTCCCTGTGGACACATCAGCTGTCCCAAGAGTCGATATTCAAGGGCACTCTGCGGCTCCTTCTTTTCACTTGTTGCGCTTCTCCCCTCAGAGTTTCTCAGCGCTATCTGCGTCCATATCGAGTGAATGGCACATATGGTCTAGCTTCCCAGTGCAAAAGGCGACCAACAAACAAGGACTGAGCCGGCGACCAGCCAAGCCATCCCCTGACACCGTTGCTACTTAAGAAGCACCATCGTCTGCCCTTCACGTTGCTATGCATGCTGAGGAAACTGCGCCATGGTCCATATTTTAGCAAATAGCCATTCGAGGCTTTTCCTGTACGCCACACACGCTGATAGGTCATGTAGGACGAGCAGGATATGAGGCTGGATGCAAGCTCGAAGTGCAAACGGAGCGTTGTGACACGGCATAAAGTAATGCATATTACTCCGTATTGACACATTGGCCTATAATCCGTACAACGTCGAGAAAAATGTGCCTGTGAGACATTTGAAGCCAATAAATGCACAAGTTGTCCTCTCATAGCAAGGGTAGTTGTCATGTGTCACAAGGGGATGAGTTGCTGCTGTCATATTCGTGCCCCCTAATCATGCCACACGACACGACGCGCAGGGGAACAGAAATACTCTCCCCGGGCACTGAAAACTTGCCTCATCGCGCAAAACAGCAATCTGTGGCACAAGGTCGGGAAATCCCGCACAGGGGGTGAGGCTCCGGGAAGCCGATAAAACATCGCAGTAAGCAACATGGCCGTCCCATGGTTGTTGTTGATACACATTTCATAGTAACAGGAGAAAGATTTGGTTGATTAGTCCTAGAATCAGTCTATGGGAAGGCTGGCCACAGATAATTTCTAGTCGAATGGTTCCAATATCAACAAGCCCATCTTGGCCTGATTGCAGCGAAATTGCTCCTACGGCGTACCATGGACGTTCAAAATAGGATGGCAAGTCTTATGGGTTCATAGTTCAAGTTGTCTATTGCACCAAGTGCAAATTATAAATATTGCCAAACTGCACAAAGCAAAATTTGGTGCGACGGTTCTTCCACAGCTCTCTGAAGACAACGGACTCATTAATGGGACAGCTAGCCATGCTGCATGCCATGTTCTCCATGTCCTCACCTGAGGATCTCTTGCGGTTCGGCCACCGACATTGCTGGTCGTCGGCGAGTTTCGAGCATCATATCCCGTACTGATGGCCAGAGTTCACATGCGCCACTCATGAGCGGCTCGTGGGCAACCAGGAAATGCAAAGATGAAGGCATCGAGACAAGGCCCTGAGAAAACTCACCACTTTCTGACCATGCCAGAGAAACCATTGTGCGCATAACTCCTTCCCGTCTTGTACTTGCTTGCCAGTGAGCCGACTTGGAAACATGTAGGAAGTAGCCAACTCTGGTAGTTTTTTTGTATAGGAATCTAACCATCACAAACCAGAGACGCTCTTGATTCAATTTGGTTGTGCTTTAAATCATGACGAGCGGGAAAACTTGCAAAGTTCAGCGGCTTGATCACGACAAAGCTTCATTTACAGGTACATTGTCAAATAGCTGCCTGCCATTTCGCTAGATCCAAGCACGGTCATTACATCACAATAAACCATTGCATAGAACAGACTGGTACTCATCTGACGAATCCAAGACGGCCCATCACGGACGTTAACGGCCAAGCTTTGATATCAAAGCGAATGATGAGCTGAATGCGAAATTGTTCCAAGCATTTAATCACGAGCCCTTGTCACAGTATAATTACTCAGTAATAGAGCGCGTTCTTCTTCTCAATCAAGTTCCTACGGCGTCGGCAAGCAAATCTGTTCTGTAGTGTCGCATCGAGCAAGATTGATCATCAAGGTCAAGCGATGCCGGTCTTCCTTGCACAAGACGTCTCTGCAAGATGTCAACTTTCCATGCCTGTTTGACAAGTTGGCATCATCCTCATCGTCTCCAAGGCAAGTTGAATGGTCTCATTCGACCGACGCCAAGTCTGGCGGCACCTAGCACACCTGCGATACGTTATTCAGCCAGGCCCTACATCGCAAATACTATCGCTCAACCCTGGCCTGTTTCAACCGCCGACGCGCCAACATTCAACACTCGACAGATGTGCGGAGCCTCTGTAGCAAGATTGTCCAGCTGCCATATAGTTTCCAGATCAAAAAGGTCCCCGGACTCAATGTCACCCCTTCTGCTCTCAATGTCAGCCAGCGCCTGCGACGGCCCAAGCGAGCCGAATGGCGGCACGGCCATGTCCAACGCCGAAACGGCATCATCGCCCCCAAGCCGGAACGATGTAGTCTCGTCCGCGAAATCCCACTAAGCGCAAAAAAAAAAAAAAAAAAAAAAAGGTTAGACACACGCCATTTCTCACATTCCAGTCATCACGTACGTATCTTGGGTTTCCGCGCGGCCGGGAATCCTCGTATCCCCCCAGCGTCTGCCACGCGTGAGCGCCGTCTTCCCGCCCGCCAACTTGGGCGTCTGATACCGCAGAGGTCACGCCGTGTTCTGCAAGTGTGACTCCGTCCTCTTTCCAGCCCGTGCCCAGGTCGTCGTACAGCCGGGTGATTCTCGTGGTTGCCTTTGCCGTCCGTTCCAACGCCTCCGTCCACCTCGTCGCATCGGGGCACGTATCGGCCATGTCGGCGAAAATCGACCTCGCCGCCAGAATCGTAAAGTCGACGTCATCCGGTGTCTATCCAACGGCAGTTAGAACGGCCTAATTTCTTCTTTTCCTTTTTTTTCAGGCGAGCAACGACGTACAAACCGAGCACGCACGGCGGATGACTGCGCCACCGCGTGTAGATACGAAATGGCGACGGAAAAGAGATACAGGGCCGAGCTGTACGTGTACTTGATGCAGCCGGCGAGGTGGCGCTGTCGGTACATGCGCAACACCCTCTGTCCGGCTTGGGCCATCTTTATATACCTCCTTGTTGTGAATACATCTGCTTCGGGGGCCGGCGCCGCGGAGACGTGCAAGCTGTCCAAGACGGATTGTACCTCTTGCATCAACGTGGGAATCTTGGCATCGTGCTGGTACAAGAGCATAATGGTCTGCCAGTAGTAAAACTCGAAAATGGCCTTGGGGAAAATAACACCCGTGACGTGGGTGGTGGGCGCCGACGCCTTCCACTCGAGGGCTCGCTTCTCCATGCTTTCTAGCCATTGCCATTTCGACTCGGGGTCAGAGTCTGCCTCAGAAGGGGACCTTGATGCCGTCTCTTGCCGCGTGGTGATTTTCGAGGCGTGCCCCTTGCAAGTTCGGCTGGTGGCGTAAATGTCTGACTGGAGTAACCGTAGCTTGATGAAATGATGCGCAAGATACTTGTAACTTTGTTGCTGGCCTTGAGATTCGGCACTGGTTGTAGTTTCTCCGTCTTTTGGTGTGTCGTCTTCGTCCAAGGATGGCAACGGGGTGCATACATCATTGTCGCTGATGCTAAACGGCCGGCCGGCGCTGATGCTCACAAGTCGATCCAGGCTGTACGTGCACCACCATAGCCGTCTCCTTGCTTCCCGGATATTCGCCTGGGCAGTCTCCTCGGCCTCTACACGCTCACCTCTGTCGCTAACGCCGGGCTGAGAATGCTCCTTGGGATTGGGAACACGGTTTGGGGCGTCGTCGGTATCACAGTGCAAGCCCAAGTCGATGGCCATGCGCATTGCAATCCCGGTAATGTACCTTGTTCTAGTTAGCCTTTTTCACCGCCTTGAATGGTCAATATACTTGAGCTCACCAAGCGCCTGGCAATACGGGCCGCAGAAGCGAAAAGCTGGCCAGAAGCAGGACGGCTTGTAGCACCTCCAAGCTCTTCTCTCGCATGATGCATTGGTCGAAATACATGCAGGCTCGTGAATAATACTCCTCGGGGGAAAGTTTGGACTCAGAACTATTTGACCCGACACATGGAGCGCCTATGGCCTTGTCCTTGTCTTGCTCGTTAATAAAGCCGTGGCTACACCCGATGGCAAACACCATGTTCAGTAGGTACTGTTCCCGAGGCCTCAAGCCGCGTCCTTTGTCTGAATATGCCCTGTCAAATATTTTGGTGAAGCAGGCGCGTTCCAAAATGGGAATTTGGGGATTGGCTCGGTGAAAGTAGGCTCTGACCAGCTTCAGTGCGAGGGACTTGTCTGGCAGCGATGTGGTCGTACAACGCGTAGCCTCGAAACCTTGAGGATCCTCAATGTGATATTTGAGCATCTTTTCATTGTCGAGAGTTGCTGTCTGCCTAGTATGCAGTGCCACGGCCATAAAGGTGGCGGCAGTCTGAGGGTTGAGCAAAGCAGAGCCCATTGAGTCTCGGCTCATGGCTTTGGGCGAATTGCCTTTGTTGTCTGATGAGGTAAAAGGTTTAAGACGATTGCTAAGAGAGAAGTCTACGTTGTCTGGAATTCCAAGTCGTCCGGGTGACGATGGGCCTGTCTCGTCAATATTCGTGTCCCCGCGACATGGCATGTCCAGATCATCCGCAGGTGGGAAAGCTATCCCATGCGACACGAGTAGTTTTTCCAATTTTTCTACTCGATTCTCGAGATAAAAGACGTAGCTAATGCGCTCATTAGCGATGGAAATGAAATAACCCTCAAAGCGGGATTCTCTTGGCTCAGATACAATGCGAGGACTGCTACAACGCACCTCCTGGGCAGCTCCCTTTTCGTCAGGGCATCATAGCCAACACAGGCTGCACCAACTTTGGCACAGCTGGTGCAGCGTGGAAGCCTCTGGTCACATCGATTTTTACGAGAACGGCATCGGCTACAGGCACTGATGTTGCGAAAATTGGTGCTTTGGCCAGCCACCGAGCCAAGTCGACCATCGGCTACGCTCTGGGATGTGTCGTTGCTGTCTCTGGCGTCGTCGTCTGGAAGACATTGGTCCGGAGAGTCCTCACGAGGGCGTTTTCGCGGGCATGGAGAGCCTGAGGAGATGTCCGCACCGCGTGAAGACGTCATTGCGTAGCCGGGTGATGCTCTTCTGCCGCGGCGAGCAGTTCCGTTTTGTGCTAGATTGGTGGAGCCCTGCGCGCGGTGATGTTCGGTGAGGAGGTACGTTGAATACCTGACCGACGACGGAAATGTTAGTCTTGGCTCTCGTAATCAGAGTTGATGCGAGATGAAAGTGTTTCTGACAGACCCAGGAGCGGATAAGCCGACGCGTACTCCTTGGCCAAGACATGGACTAACAATCGCGCATCGAGGTACGATAAAGGGCCGGAGACGTGAAACTTGGGGGGAAGTGTTACAGTACTCCGCATATCCCCAGCCTAAAACGAGCTGGATGTCCTTGGAAACTAGTCATGGGGTGTGGCATTCAATCTTCTCCTCACGGAAATCGTAGCCGGTAGCGGAGCCCCCACTCGGCACCAAACACTCGGTATCATGGAGTCATTCTTATTACTTAAGCTGCCATGTGTCTGGTTTGTCTGTTGTGTTTTTTCTTCTAACCCTTCGGTTTCGAGGGTTGAGTAGCTTCATTTACAGCCAATCGTGCGCTAACTCCTGTTAATACTTGGCAATCTTGGACGCCCATGATTCGGGCTCACCCACGCAAGAACTGAATGCTTGTCTTCTGTGTTCTATGGGACCTGGAAAGTCTCGGAACCACACCAGTAGTTCTTATGTGGCCGTGTATATAGTGTCACGGCATGCCGGATTGGCACCGCTGCAACAAACCATCCAATTTGTCGCGGCCAAGGTACTCGGACACGAAAAAGCCACAGGACTCTATCATAGACGGGGTTAGAGCCGGCGTGGCGCAACTCTATTTTGCGGCAACGAGGAGAGACATGTTTAGGAGGGATGAGGGTGTGGCTATCTAGTTCTTTTACCATTCCGTTTGTGGCTCTATTCTGTCAAGTGCTACGAGACTATAAGCACCTGTTCTGCGGCAATTATTACAGTTAGGGGTTTATCTACGGATGTCGTCTCCCGATAAGAGGGCAAGAGGCAGAAGACACCTCCGGGGGAGAGTATGCCTCTATCGGGTCTTTTCGGATACGTACCGTGCGTATGCCAAGAAGCAGTCGAGAGCCGAGGGAATGCGGCGGAGCTCGCAAACGATTTCCCTTATCTATGTTTCTATTATGCCAGACTGACTCGATGTGATCGAGTAATGGCATCAATCTGGTTGCTCTTCAATGTTCAAATCGCGGGGTAAAGTGGGGCCATCGGTACGTACATTCCCGGCTCCGTCGCCGGCGGCCGGAGCTTTGCCTTGGTGGCCATCCCCTGGATCATGTGCCAAGGACGCCGCAGCGCCCTCCTTATCTTTTCATCGTCAATGTAGTTTGTGGCTGCGGCCAGGCTGCTCGGCCCCTGTTGGCTTTTTTTTTTACAAGGAATAGACTGGTTCCGGGGACCCTAGTATTTCTGCCACCGCCTCTCCAAGTACAGTCAATGGGCTACATACCCCCCTCGCCTTATCTCTCGAGCGAGAGCAACACGAGGGGGGTTGGGGGAGTTGGGGAATTTATGGAGCGCTTTGCTGCTCCTTACTTTTAGAGCCGGTTGGTTTGTCCAGTCAGTGCCAGGAAAGCTCACGACGGCGAGTAAATAAGACATTGCCCACTTCCTGGCTCCTTTGGAGCTCAGTAAACGCACGCCTACATATTTTGGGCCGCCCATGTTGCCCACCAGCTACACGTGCCCTAGACGAATCCTCCCTGGATTATACAGCACTGTGCTCAATATACCACAATGGAGAGACGGTCGCGTCTGCGCAGATGGATCAACAAGTTGGAAGTCCCGTCCGAGCCAGGTGTCACTGCGACCCAGCTCATGGTATGGACCCCGAATGCCTAAATCACCGCCAGGACCCTACTACTCTTGGTCTCCTTGTACTGACGCAGACTCTGTAGCTCATTAACCATGATCTCAAACCTGTCGAGAAGGAGCGGCGACAATGGGGCTCGTGGAACTTTGTCGGGTTTTGGATTGCCGACTGCTTCAACATCAACACCTGGATGATTTCATCGTCCATGATTGTTGGCGGCTTGTCGTGGTGGCAGGCCTGGCTATGCGTCTGGCTCGGCTACTTCTTCTCTGCCTGCTTCGTCGTCCTCATCGGGCGCACCGGCGCCGTCTACCACATTGGCTTTTCCGTCGTGAACCGCGCGCCGTTCGGCATCTGGGGGAGCATGTGGCCCGTTTTCAATCGTGCCGCCATGGGTGAGCCATCCCCCGCCCATCACTGCCTCGACAGCTTGAATGTCGATTCTAATCCGTCTCTGTAGCGTGCATATGGTACGGTGTTCAGGCGTATATTGGCGGCACCTGCGTCTATCTCATGATACGATCCATATGGCTGTCCTGGGACCGGACCAAGATGCCTGGGCCCTTTGGCACGGATGCGACCAGCACGCCCGACTATGTCTCCTTTGTCATCTTTTGGCTGTGTTCTCTGCCTGCACTCTGGTTTCCCGTGCATAAAATCAGGCACCTCTTTACCGTCAAGGCCTTTGTGGTGCCGCCGGTCGGTATCGCGTTTCTCATCTGGGCCGTGGTGCGTGCCGGCGGTGTTGGCCCAATTGTTCGACAACCTGCCACCATCTCTGGTAGTGATCTCGCCTGGGAGTTCATCAAGGGAATCATGTCCTCTATAGGAAACTTTGCGGCCTTGATTATTAATAATAGCGATTTTTCTCGCTTTGCCCGCCAACCTCGGGCCGCTTTATTCCCTCAGCTGCTGGCCATCCCGCTTGGATTTGCCGTGACTTCCTTTATCGGTATTATTGTCTCCTCTTCATCTATGCTCATCTACCAAGAGGCAATTTGGAACCCCCTCGATCTTCTAGGCCACTTCATTGAAGACGGGGGCTCGGCCCAGCGGTTTGGCGTCTTTATTATTGCGCTAGGTTTTGCCCTGGCCCAACTTGGAACCAATATTGCCGCCAATTCGGTTGCTGCCGGCACGGACATGACGGCCTTGTTCCCAAAGTTTATTAATATCCGTCGCGGAAGCTACATTTGCGCGGTAGTGGCGCTCGCCATGTGCCCATATAACCTTCTATCTAGTTCTAGTAGCTTCACCACCTACCTGTCGGCGTATAGCGTGTTTCTTTGTTCAGTGGCTGGCGTCATGGCGGCTGACTACTATATTGTGCGTCGCGGTTACTTAAACGCCCGAGAGCTTTACAGCCCCAGCAAAACCGGCCCATACTATTATAACTATGGCATTCATTGGCGCGCCTACGTGGCGTATATTTGCGGAATCGCCATCAACGTGGTCGGATTTGCTGGAGCCGTTGGACGAGAGGTGCCTAAAGGTGCCACGTATATATATAACCTTAATTTCTTTTGTGGATTCACCGTCTCGTCCCTTGTGTATTGGGGCCTATGCAGGGTGTCTCCGATTCCTGAGACCAGCGACACTTGGATGGAAGTTGGCGATGCCCTTGATGACATGGAAATTGGCCATGGTGCTCAAGTCAAAGAACTAGAGGTTGAGGTTGATGGTGGAGAAAAGGAAACGGATACAAGGCATGAAAAAGTGTAGGAGCAGAAGTTGGGAGCCGTCACTGGCATTATTGCAGCTGTCATTTACTACATCTTGGCACAAGGCCATATGCGAGCCAAAACTCAAATCTTAGTACCCTTTACAATTTCACCCGGGGCTGACAAAATGGAGAGTTTTCATCACCGAGGGGACGGCAAGGGGTCGCCAGGCGCCGCAATCAGGTGCAAGATACAACGCCCGATTTGATTGTAGGGAGACAAGCCATTTGAGCCTATTGATTGAAAGCTGACCCATCGAGCTAAAGTCTCCGGTGGATATGCAGCTAGTGGTTTATTCTTTAACATTCTTCAAAAGTTGACACGGCCGTTGAATTTTATTAGCCGGAACCAAAAGCGGAAATTCGCTCCGGTGGAACAACTTGCCCCAAAACAACTCCATCCATTTTCTATATAAAGACGACGGACGGCACAGCAGAGAAGACGTGCCTCAACACTTGTTTAAACCAACAAAGAAGTCTTTGAAACTTTTGCAAAATGGCAAACGAGATGAACAGCATCACAGTCACTCGCCAGCAAGTGGCCAAAATGATTGACCACTCTCTCCTCCACCCGACAATGACGGACGAGGACATTCTCTCCGGTCTTGGCATCGCCAAAAAATACAACGTGGCAACCGCCTGTGTCAAGCCATACTCGATCCCCATGGCCAAGAAGGAATTGGAGGGCACAGACGTTCTTGTGTGCCCCGTCATTGGATTCCCCCATGGCAACAGCACAACCCAGGTCAAGGTATTTGAAGCCGAGGCCGCAGCCAAAGCCGGCGGCAAGGAAATCGACATGGTCATCAACATTGGCAAAGCCCTGAGTGGGGATTGGGACTATGTCGCCTCCGAGATTAAGCAAATCAACACCGTCGTCACGCAATCTGGTGCCGCACTCAAGGTTATTTTTGAAAACGATTTCTTGCAGAATGAGCACATTATTAAACTCTGTAAGATATGCTCGGATATTGGCGTTGCCTTTGTGAAAACGTCGACGGGCTACGGGTTTGTCAAGACGCCCAACGGGCTGTATTCGTACAAGGGTGCAACGGTGGCTCATTTAAAACTCATGAGGCAATTATCGAGTCCGGAAGTTCAGGTCAAGGCTGCTGGGGGTGTTCGAACACTTGACGATTTGCTACATGTCATGTCTCTGGGTGTCACGCGAATTGGCGCCACGGCTACCGAGGCCATTATGACGGAAGCTGAGAAGAGAGGGATTATGGATAAACCCACGCAGGTTACGTTTAAGCCAATGGACGAAGGGGTGGCGGGAACTTATTAGTGAAGAAGCGGACAGTCATTGGTACTTCCTTGCCGGAGTGCGTTATGTATAAATTACGCTGTATTTTGTCGTCGAAATTGCTCGCTGTCTTTGTTCAAACTGGCCGCTGTGACGAGGGCTCAGTGAGTGTGATGAAGTGGATGTCACTCATGACCATGGCCATAGGTCTAGCCTTTAGTCTCACGATATGCCCATCGGCTGATCGGGAAGAAGTTGGGACTTGAAGGCACTGAGATTCGATGCTGGAAGTACTGGGAGCCATGGTGTTTTTGCCCGTAGATGGTATAGGCCGCTATACGAGAGAGCTAAATATTGGTTGAGAAATTCTGCCTCCCACCACGCCTTCTATGAACATGATGCTCCATGTGACTCTGCTCAACACACATACCTTATGTGTTAATACACACTTGCCCTGCTCTGAGGCTATTCTGCAGAGTGCGCAGCATGTACTACTCTAACGGGCATACTACACACTAATAGTATCCTGAAGTGAGTGGGATAATAGCGCACCATCTCACCTGTAGAGGACTGTGCAACCAAAACTTTTAAATTCTGACGTAGTTCCTGGTTGGCCAATGTAATGAGAGGTCCTGTCACGTGGATACTGACCCAACAACGGCAAGGACAGGTGTGGGCAAGTTGGCAACCAACCTTGAAACAATCCCTCTGCGTTTACCCTTTCCAAAGCGTTGTCTGCCCACGATTCTTTGCACCCAAACACTGTCACTATGAGCTTGCATCTAGGGCAAAATCTCGACCCAAAGGCCATTTGTGCCGCGGTCTCCCATCTCCAACTAGGTGGGAACGACGCTTTTGTCGCTGGAGAGTTTCACGGAGGAGAGTGTCGCATCTTCAAGGTTAGCTTCAAGGACCGTCCAAGCCTGTCAGTACGTGTAGGTCATCCGAACCAAGGGAACCAGCAAGGCGTTATTGCAAATGTTGAAATGGAAACACGCATTTTTCGGACACTTGAAGCAAAAGGCTTTTCTTGGTCGCCTCGATACCGTGGCGCCAGCCTAACCTTTGACAACCCAATAAGGTACCCTTTCATGCTGCTTGATTGGGCTGAAGGATGCCCTCTGAAATGGGATGACGACTTTCCATCAAAGCCTGTTCGCGACGCCATACTAAGCCAGATAGCCGAGATTCAACTGTCCCTGATAACGTGTACCTTGGAACATCGTATGGACGGACCAACCCCAAAAGATATGAATTGGGCATAAAGCTAATATGTCGTCCTAGGATCTATAACTGCTACAAATTTCTTTGAGCGACGCATCAGAAATCAATTCAAGCGTGCAAAGGATGGGAAACTCTCCGGTCTCACAGAAAAAGATTGTCTCGACCAGCTTGCGCTTCTGCCCAAGGTCCTTGGTGAGGATGGAAGCAGTAAACTGTTCGCCATGGACCATGGCGATATCAAGCCAGTAAATATTATAATTGACAATGAGAATCATACTAAATGGTAGGAGAATCGTCGTTATGTTTACCCTGCCTGGTTCTCCGAGTCCAAGCTAATATATTAGTAGTCTAATTGACTGGGGCTTTGCCAAAATGTTTCCCCTTGTCCAAGCTGCCCGGCTGCCCTGTTTCTTGTGGACGGACGACTCGGCTGCTCGCGTCCCGAGCCAAGCTATGCTGGAGGATAGGAAGGCTTACATCGATTCACTACCTTGGCAAATTTTGCAAGCGGCATTCATGAAGCGCTGGCAAGGCGCCAAAGACGTAGACTTTCGTACACTATACTTGGAGTCTATATGCAGCAAGGGTATGCTTGCATCAATGGCAAGCATAGGTTGGAAGTTGCCGTATTGCGACCTGATTGAAGAGGGTCAGCTAGGCCTTAAAGAAAACCAAGGACCTTGAATGATAGAGACTATTATGAAATAAATCAAGTCATGATACTTTAAGCCTATAGCCCTTATCACATCTCGTATACTGCACAAATGTAACACGTAAACGGTTTCGTGCATCACAGAAAGAGAGTGTAAGTATAAGAGCACATTTTAAAAACTATTGAAGATACTATAAAGTGGATAGAAAGTACGCCAATAAAAGTGTGTCAGTAAATAATAGTTAATAATTCATCCCACAAACTAACTATAAGGACTTTCATAGCTGCAGGAGCCGCTACATGGTTCCTATCTTGACATGTCCTATTTGGACAATAAGCCCGTATTGGCCAACAACCCTTCATAGCCAGCTAGTCTTCCTTTTTAATTCACAGGGGGTTGAGTTCGTCAATGAACCTTTTGGCAAGAGAATTTGGGTTTCAGCACTTAAAGAGCCCCATTAGCTATATCTATGACTTATTTACCTTTGGGGGATTCACTTACATTTCCACCACAGACAGCGCCATTTCCAGAGGGAAGATCACAGCAGTGACCGTGGCAACAATTCGAGGCCTGCGTACCACGTTAGAACCGGTAGCCTTGTAGCCTGTAGGGAGTCCCCAAGTACTTACATTCGGATTGCAAGAGTCCTTTATAGTTTTATACATATGTTAGCGTTCATTTCAAATGTGCAATTTGGCATCACTTACACCTGACTGAGCGCAGATTTGCCGAGTGGGATTCTCCCATAGCTGACCACCAAATGAGGGATAACCCTGGGGGCTACCGAGTGTGACAACGGCAAATAAGGCTAGAATGTACAAATTCATCATGATGAAAACTGTTTGGCGGTTTGGATAGAATAATGAGGCAAGTTTGTGAGATATATTGAAGTGAGTGGCGTTCAAGGAAACAAGACTTTAGGAAAGGGCACTGGCATCCTTTTATACGTGGATATAGACTAAGATCAAGCTCAAGTCGCCTATGTAAAAGTGTAAATATTTCTCTTAGTGTAACCACGCCGAGTTACTGAACATCTTTTGCCGTGCCACGGCTTATAACCCACAATCTGATACTGGCTCGAGCATCGTGCATAAACCCACTAGATACTATCATGGCAGAAAATTGGTGGATACCCATTGTAGATATGTGGCATTCAAGGCTGCCGTGCGAAGTAAGCAGTGGAGATATATCGTGCGGCACAGTTTACGAAAACAGTAATAACATGCGAGAAGTGGTTCCTGCGGCGCCGTCTTTGGTGAGTCGAGCGTTCATCAGGGGTGCTTTTGCTCCCAATGACGTCCTCCATATACATGATATTATGCACAACGGGTGTCCTTATATCTTGTAGACGTACATTATTTAATTCCTTACTGTTTGCTCCCTATCCACGATACATGCGACGAATTTTACTGAGACGAATCCGATACCAATTCGCGTCCGTCCATACCACTCTTCCCATCTGGGTAGACAATTATGAGCTAGATACATATTTCACAAACTTGAGGGTGGATTAATAGTCTTAACTCGTGCTCCAGCCCTGTTGCCGACTTCGGATCATGTTTCCGTGTGTGGATCACGACCAGCTGAATTAAGCAGGTGCAATCCGGTTACAGCCGGAGATAGTTGCTGCGTGGTTACTTGCCCCGTTAAATTACCGCAACTGCGGCAATTGCCACAGCAATTACCGTCAAACTACCTCTATCAAGGAATTCGAGCATGAATCGGGACGCGTTACCGCTAATACATGGTCATATTCCGGTGCTGGGACAGCTATCAATAAGTCGTGTTCTTCCGCCCTTAGAGTCGGTATGTGTGCTTGTAATTACCTAATTTATCACGTTGTAAGTTATCTAGAGATGGAAGCTTTACAATCTAGTAATTCGAACACGGTGTTTAATAAAATTTCTCGTCGCAGATAAATCCTAAGAGTACTAGTAAGATATACAACTCGATACTATTTTCATCTTTTATATTATGGATGTTCACTATCGGGCTATATCGTCTGCAAGAACACCCGTAAATTATTGAACAGAGTAACGTAATTAACCAACCATGTTGATGAGCGAATGGGTATCCTCTTATCTTGTCAGACGATGACGCTAAAATTCCTTATGATAGTGGACACATAGCAAAGCATTATTGGTGTCATACCGTTACACAAGGGCTACAATCACGGAATCCAGTGGAGAATATTCGCACCACTTCCTGTAGAAAGATCTCTTTGGTCAACTAAACCTTGAGGAAAACCAGGAACCTTTAGTACTAAAGACTGCCCTTGTCACAATGGATTGCTATAACTCTCATTGACATTACTAGTCGATTTATTTAGTCATGAGGGCGTCTGTTTGCTTAGCGCTATAATAGTAATACAATACTTCTTAAAGCCTGTTCTCGACTCAACTAGTGGCAAGGAAATCTCTCTCCCGCCTGCCGCCTGTGCGATAAGCTAAAAAGACCAATAGGCTTCAAATGTTTCGTCTTAACCACATGTGAATGGATACACGTGGCGCCGCTTTTGCGGGATAACGTGGGGTATCGGCAAGTTTGATATGCAGAATGAACTTAAAAAGCTTATTCTGGCGACGTATCTGGCTATATTCATGGCCTATCTTGGCAATAGTGTTTATTTTTCGTCAACGGCCCGCGGCCCGCTTCGGTAATTCCCCGACGTGCCAGTCTAGAAAAGGCCATGAGGCTCAGATGACCTGGCCCTCTTCTGCTGTGCCGTGACGGATGTATGTTCTAACTGAGTATTATCGTGTCTGGTGCGTCTTCTCTTCTCCGCCCCTCATTCGCTAGCGGAAATTATCTGTTTGCTAGTATTCTTTCCATCGCCTATTACAGGCCGCTTCCAGGAGTAATCTCAAGACCTTACATGACTCTTGAACAGGCTGAAGGAGACACTTCCCCTCAAATGCTGTGACAAGGTCTCAGTCAAGGGCTTGGAGTCACAACTTAACTCATCCAATAACAGTCTTTGGTATGAGATCCTTGGGGCCAAAGGGTCGTATTTATACAAAGTGGTGGCCAGCCTTCGAGCCCTAGCATCTCATGATTATAGACCTCGTGTAACATCCGTGACACATGTCCCGGGTGTGTCACTAAATCCATCAATATTGACGAATTCGAGCATGTACTTTTACAGACGAATCATTTACAAAGTCAGTTGCTAATTCATTCCAAACGGCCATTTTCGTGTCCCTTTTCACCCCTGCAGCAAAACTAATAACTAACGCTGTAAATAGTCCAATACGCACTGGAGCCGTTCAATGACAACTCTCCCCTGTCATCCGCCACCAAATACTCACCATCTCTAACCTCGAAGCTATACCCACGGCCCGGTTTGAAGCGAACATCAAACACAATAGCTTTGCACTTGTCACTGCAAAGCGCCAAATCAGCGCATACGTACTTGCCACTCTCGCCGCTCGACATCTTGAACCTCGTCCCGCCCAGCTCCTCAACATGCACCACCCATCGCTGGCTCTTGGAATCATGCCTCTTGCACGCTTTACCAGTCACCACCTTCTCGGCACTGGCGAGCGCGTAGCGGCCCATTTCCAAAACCAAGTAGCGGCCCTCTGTCAACTTGCCGCGGATCGGCTTGAAGCCATGCTCAACCAGGCCGGCCATGTCGGTGGTTGCGCCGTCTCCCGAATACGGCACGGGAGGCCGCGGATCCCCGTACAGGCCCATGCAGTGCGATGCGCCGTCAAACTTGCCCCGACTGTTTCTGTGAGGCTCAGGGGCTTTCGGCAGCTCGGGGATACTATAGTCGGGGTTGTCCCAGTCAAAAGCGTTCAATAAATCGGCCATGTTTTCTCTGCGCCAGGGGACCATCTCGCGGGACTTGATGGAGCGCGACTTGGCTGCCTGCCACTTTTCGATGAATTGTAGCTGCGAGGTGTGGTCGGCGTGTTCGACAAAGACGCCGCCTTTTCTCGTCCACGGGGAAATGATGTAGAAGGGGACGCGGAATCCGGGCCCGGTAAAGGTATATCCGATGCCGGCTTTGTCATTGTACCATTCAGCTGCTGTTCCGTTGGGCGATCTGTACGGGTCTACGTGGTCAAACCAGCCGCCCGTTTCGTCAAATGAGATTATCAAAGCGCTTCGGTTGTATTTTGGAGACTTTATGACCGTTTCTGCAATCTTGTTTTCTAGCCAGGCTCCATCGTGGGGTGAGTAAGGAGGGTGCTCCGCCAATTCTCTGTACCCGATGATGATGGAAACCTCAGGGAGAGTTCCGTTTGCCGCCCGGTCGTAAAACTCCTGGAGCTTCCGTCCCTGCATGCCCTTTGTGTTCAAGTTGGAACCTTGTTTGGCCTGTTGGAATTGCTCGAACCATGCAAGGGGGTTGTCGTCAAAGTTGTCGTAGTCATCGGTGCCATCTTGGTATAGTTGCCAACTGACGCCTGCTTCTTCCCAGTACTCTGGTGCCGTCTTCCACTTCAGAGGGTAGCAGTTGATGCCGTTGTCGTCACATCCAGGGGTTTCGTAGTTGTCAATGTAAGGGTTGCCTCCTAGATCCGGACTGAGATTACCACCCGGGACGTTGATAGAGCCGCTTATCCACATGACGCGGTTTGGGCTTGTTGACGCAATGACCGATTCCTGCCGTCATTGTGCTTCCATCAGATCACCACCCCCAAGCTGGCCTTTGACTTGTTGCACATACCTGATACATGTCGCCGACTACCCAATTCTCCGCCAGCGCCCATTGCGTGGGCAAATCATCTCTCTTGTAGTAGCCAATGCTGTACGGGGTGTTGTTGAGAGCCCAGTGGTCGTTTGTTCCGCCATCCCAAGCGGCATGATTCTGGTACCAGCCGTTGCTGCCTGCAATCATACACTGTGTAGCCTCGGACCAATTTCCTCCGAGATAATTCAAGTACCATGGCATAATGTAGTCGGTGCTGTTGGTGAGTTCTGGCGATGTCTTTTGCTTCCACACAGGAACGCCATCGTTCATTTGGAGATTGGCGTCGTTGAACCCGCGAACACCTGCCATTGTGCCAAAGTAGTGGTCGAAGGCTCGGTTCTCTTCGAATAGGCTTGGTTAGCCAACCTTGATGTGTCCAAGGCGTTGATCTAATTTACCTTGCATGAACAAGACGACGTGCTCAACATCTTTCAAGCTGTCGCTCTTGGCAACACCAAAGAGTCCTGCTACAATAGCCATGGCCTGTGGCCAAAAATTTCCGAGTCTCACCATGATTAGAAAGCCACCCCGGGGCAGTTGGTCAACTGAGTCAAGGGACGGCCGCCTCATTCACCCAACACCTCATCAGGTGCAAGTCTGGCACAGCCAGCACTTTATACACAATGCATCCTAGCCGATAGTCCCACGCCAGCCATAACCGTCCTTCGCGTGACTTGGGGATTCATCGCTTCGAGATAATATCTTCTCATTGATCGGCGCGGTGCCTTTCTTTTCGGGGCCGGGGCCGCAGCATCTCCGCTTTGTGGAGCGAGATCTGCCAGAGCAGATGGATAGGGAAGTTGAGACTTTGGGGTTGCGGTGGAACGTTGCTTCGCGTCAACTAGTTAGATGTCGTAAGCTGGGGACAACCGATTTTCAGGGGCTGTCTTGACTACGGTTGGGTTGGGTTGAGCAAGAACTGCAGCATTGAGTACGACGCCTGCGGAGAGACGACGATATGGAGGGGCGGTACGGGATCGACAAGCCGGCCAAGCCATGCAAACATACAAGCAGGATCGGCCTGCTCCAATCCAACCATGGCGCTAATGCAGAACATATCCAGCGTTGCATTTTCTGCGCGCACAAGTCGAATAGTCTTGATCTCGGATATCTTGTGGTGACATCATCAACGGCTACGGGCCGGTTCGGTTGGCAGCGGGGAAACAGCAGGCGCACCTATAAAATTCTCGTGTCTTACTTACCAGACACAGATTCTGTAGGAACATATTTGTCTGCCCCAGAGTGTGCTTTCTGTGTCTCATCTGGAATAGCGATGCGGAGCATTCATCCCGATGAGCAGCCGTGGATCAAGTCGTACGTTGGAATTGGTCCTTTATTTACTGCATCTAATTGTGGAAATAAGACATCTTTGACAATGACGCAATTTGTTTATGTATCCAGCTTTTATTTAGATGGCTGGTCGGCCTCCGAACATGTTAGATTGAAGCTGACGGGTTTATAGAACGCTTAGAGTAGATCCAATTAGATCTAATTGCCCGAGTTTTCTTATTATCCTGTTCAAATCCCTCGTCCAAGGCTAAATGCAGCTAGTTTTTTTACCAATAAATTCTGCCTAATCTAATACCATTTCTATACTAGTATCTCCTCATCCCAATGTCTCCAACGTTGAAGGCGGCGTTGCCTCCACCGGGCGGACTTTCCACTTTCGGTAATTGGTTCCGGTGGCCGTTTTTGAAGTCTCAACGAGCATTTCACATGTCCTTGGGAAAGCCCTCACATTCGCAGCGAACCGACCTTGAACCATTTTGGTAGATTGCTATTGTCTCCGTCGCCAGATTCTCGCCATGTCATCTCGTCTTCAGCAGCAAGACATCGCGAAACAGTCGCCGGGCAAAGTCACGAGCGCCTGCCAACGATGCCGACGGCAAAAGTTAAAGGCAAGACAGCCATGCAATTCAACCGTGTGCAAAGCCCCCGATTTGACAGTTACAAGCACTAACCCCAAGTTATCAGTGTGACATACACAGGCCTTGCACGCTGTGTGCGAGGGCGAATGCGGATTGTCTTCCATCATCCCGGTGGAGGGTTGAGACGGGACAAAAACGAGCCTCCGACAAGGGCCGCCGGGTCGGGATTCAAACCGCGCATGCTGCGCAGAGACTCCGTCGGTCCAGGAGAGACACAGTTGCCGGTACTTCCCATGATGCCGATGAGCAACAGCATCGACTAGACGTTCCTCAGCGACGTCTGGAGCGGATCGTCGCCGAGTCGCCGGCGGGGGCCACGTGGAATTCAAGCTCTACTATTCATCTAGTCCAAGAGGTGAGGCCGTTGTCCCGCTTAGCGACATGGAGTGTCTTCTAACTCTCGCAAGGCCTTTCATCACCATGATGCCGCGACTCCTCAAGACTCTGCCACTTCGGCCTTCTCCGCAAGCCAATGGGCATACCCAGAAGTGCCGAGGGGCCGGAAGAAGCCCAAACATGGCATCGAGAACCCTTTACAACGGCTTCTTCCCAGACATCTTCATCAAGATCTGGGACACAATGTGGGGAAACCCAGTGCCACAAGCGCCATGGAAAAAGAACTGTTGGACATTTTGCCGTCGCACGATTCAGGCTTGGTACTCATCAACAACTATTTTGACAAAATCCACTGGTTCATGCTCTTGTTCCACCAGACAGACTTTCGAGACAAGTTTGAGCAGCTGCACGCACTGAGACAACAAGGCCCGGCAAAAGTTCCAGCCAGTCAGTGCGGCTACATGGCCGTGTTGCTGGCTGTTTGCGCAATCAGTATCGAGTACACCACCCCCTCTCAAAAGGATGACCTGGTGAGAAAAGGCATTCAGCCAGACCATCTGAAAGAGCGTATTCTCTCGGCTCTGAGACTCAGGCTACTTGACATCTTAGCCATGGGCTCTCTCGAAGCCGTTCAGACATGTGTTCTGCTGAGCAGCTACTACCTTTATCACGGACAACCAGAACTGGCCTGGCCTCTGTGTGGGTGCGCACAGCGCATTGCGCAAGCCCTGAACCTCCATAGAAACGTCAAATCTCTTGGTGGTCCCGAGCACGGGCAGACGAAGCAGCCTGTGATTGCCGCCAGACAGCGTTGCTGGTGGGCAGTGTATGAAATAGAGACGACATGCTCCATGATGTACGGGTTTCCCTCGAGCATTTCGGATCGAGACTGCGATGCCGAGGCGTTGGATCCCCACGATGAGTCCTCCGCTTCGACGGCTGGCTTTGCGCCCTCTGCCGAGCCGAATCTTTTGGTGTACAAGTGCGCCATGTCATCCCTGACCAAGATTGTCAAGTGTGCCTTGACAGACCTCTACGGCAACCCGAGTAACATGGACAATGCGAAAAGGTCAGATTCGGGGCATATTGCGCGTTTGCACAGCCTGATGAGCAAAGTAGCGGACTTGGACAAAACACTTGCTCAGTGGCTGAATGGTCTTCCTGTGAAATTACGGCCGACCGAGCTGGATTTAAAGTCCAGTCTCGGCTGTCCATTAGCCGCGCAGCACAACAACCACGCTTCCCTTCGGGAACAGCTATTTCAATTGCAGGCCCTGGCTCTCAAACTAGCCTATGAAAATTCCAGGATCCTCATCCACCGACCCCTATTGTCCTTTAACATGGCGGCATCGGAAGGCGGCTCTCCACGTCAAGCCGCATCGCCCGACCCCTTTCAGCACTCGGTAGAGACATGTCGGGATGCCGCGTTGCAAATCGCAATGACGGGGTCCATCCCAATATTCCACCACGCTACAAAGACGTACATTGTCTCGTTCGTGTCTCTGCACCTGTTTACGGCAGGAGTCACGCTCTGCATCATGGCAAGTCTGGATCCTCTACGTCCCCAGTCACACGAATCCAAGGTAGGTATCCGTGCGTTGATGGAGATGCAAAATATCTTAAAGACGAAATCGATCGTGGCAACGCAGGGGCTCGGCATCCTGCGGAATCTTTTATATCTCGTCATGGCGAAAGAAATTGACGTCATGTTTCAACCTGGCTCCGTGGGCGTGGATGATGAGCCAGAGACTAGAAACACTTTGCCTGCTGGTGCGCAACCCCAAATTGCCGAGCTTAATGCCTTGTATCAAAGTGACGGAGATGCAGCAGCGGAGACGCCCCGGCCAGAAGGACACGACGACACCGCATTGCGAGCGCAGGACCTTGGTTCGGGCGCAGATTTGGGGTTTTGCGAGAACCTTGGCATGACGGAAGCGTTGTTAGACTTTGAACAAGGTAGGTGACGCCCGTGCTTGGGTATACAGCTTGATGGTAGTGTTAACGGAAGTAGTAATCGGTTACTCAGGTGGCGACCTGGCGACTGGTCAACAATCGGCGTCTCTGGGCGATTCTCTGCCTACGAATCAGTTTGTTGGACAGGACCAAGGATGGTTATGGGGCTGGAACCTTGACATCTAGACCAGTCAATGTATATCGATTACATGGAGAATCGATATAGCCTTGCTCGAATAAGCTCATCAGCACTAGAAGGGACCTTACAGGTATAGCGAACGGTATCCCATCATGTTCGCCCTCGGGATTTGGAGTGACCATTTTTCATCCAACGTTCTGGGGTTTAGCAATCACGATATCCGCCCACCCGACACGCCAAGAACAGGGGCGTGTTAAGCGCCAAATCAGCGAGACGATGCAAGACATGCAAAGAAAGCAACGACAGTTACAAGATACGCTGAGGCTTATCGACTCGATCCTAGGTGAAACCCGGGACCGGATGGTGACCCTTGGCCTGGTTATGAGGCCCATACTTCTCATCTAGTGCTGCAATCCCACTCTTTAGCTCATCTAGCAACTCTTGTTCTCTTTTTTCTGCCTCTTCATCAACAACCAATAGTCCATGTTCACTTAGATATTGGACGTAGTGCTTGGAGGTTTCCACACGACGCCGTATCTCCAACGCCATCGTTCCATTGTCATCGTTTTGTGCGAAAAACTCAGAAATCACTTGTTCACGATCTCCTTGAAAGAAGATGCGAAAAATAAATCTGTAAAATACGTGGAGGAGGGTCTCGGGCTGGCGTAATATTTGGACAATGGGAAACGCGAGGTGTGGTTGCAAATTCCACTCTTGCATGAGCTGTGCGCACTTGTTGGAAGTCATGGCCTTTGTCCTGAGAACTTTATAAAATCCATTCGAGATCGTGTCCGTAGCAAGGTATATATATCCGCCTCGCCCATGACCTGTAATCCATAGTGGAGGTGTGAAATATTCCAACGGTACCGTACCCGAAAACTCCCAATCGATTATGGCGGCAATACCAAAGTCCGCATTGACGATGATGTTGCCACATCTGAGATCCAGGTGGGTGAGAATAAAAGGGCCGTTGGGTGATTGTGGGTTACAGAGTGTAGGAATCTGCTTTGCCAAGCTGGCGAGGGCAAACAGTTCCTCTTCCGCTTGTGCTCGCTCCAAATCTTCCGAGGGAAGTCGACACGTTTCGGAAAGGATGTGATATTGGTAGTCCAGGAATGCTCTCGCAGAATCAAATGGTCCTGGATTTTGCTGTTCCTTTTGGTATCGGTGCAGCTCATTCGCAGCCATGGTGAGCAGGCCGCCGACAATCGGGTCAGACTTTTGGCCAAGATTGGGCATTAAGGAGCCTGCTCTGGGGAATTCCAACTGGCGCAACTGAGCAAAAACATCGATGAGCTCGTCGAAAAACCTCCTTCGCTGTTCTTCTGTAGCATTCTGCAGTACCCCTATACTGAGGGACTGGCCCGCGATGTAATCGGAGATTATGAACGCCAACGTCTCGCTGCCGCTTTTTGTCAACGTCGTGTCTTGTCCGTACGCGCGGACGCGGGGAACAGGGATCTTTGTTTTATGCCGAAGGTATCTATTTTCGCTCAAATACCGTTAGTAGCCGTGTGCCAATAATGTATATAGTGGCGGACGAGGAAGGCAATATTACTGTATAGTGGCGACTTCGCTCTGGACTTTTGTCCAGACTTGATTAACAACGGGGTTAAGTGGGATTCTCACTACCAAAGTCGTATCGTCGTCGAACTGCACGAAAAAGCAGACGTTGAAGCTTCCATGAGTCCGTCCGGCAATTCTTTTCCAGGGCTTTTGATCGTTATGTCGCGATGCCAACTGGCCGATAGCCTCCTCATCAATATTATTAATAAATTCGTCGATATATCGGTCGATTTCCTCCGCAGTGAGAGGAAACTTAGAGGACCGGCAACAGAGATCCTCCTCATCCGAATAGTGAGTCAGATCGTTATTTTTGTCATGTTGCAACTTTGGTACAAGATCATTTGGCGCTGTTTCGGCCACGCACGGGAACGCTGGACTTCCGTACAACATGGGCCAGCAAAGGATCCATGTTGTCCATTGGGCTGGTACAAAACGGCGAAGAACGAAGGGCATGATCCCTGAGATACATTGTCGGCTGAGTTTTGCGATTCGCCAACAACAGAGATTGGGCGAGGCACGGCATGAAATGAAAGGTGATTGATGGCAAGATGCATGGGCGGAAGATAAGGATAAGGGGCACCTGGGTCAATTTGGCACCTTGACCCGATCGTGGCGCGGGGCTCCACTTATCTCAGGCACTTAAACCCCTAATAAATCACGTTGGTGCACACTTACGTAATCCTTGAATTACCTCGCCCGTTCGCAGCTTCTCCAGACAAATGCTGACACGCAATGCCAGTGAGTTCGCCCCTGCATGGAGGATACATAGATTGCAGCCCGGGATCCTAGGTATTAACCTTGCCTACGTATGGTGAGTGAGGAAAACCGTGTTAGCAGCTATCAAGAGCAGATAAACCGACCTGATCCTCTTCTACGAGCGTCAACGCCATGATCATGATGCCACACCATGTAGGGCGGGAACTGCCTCAAAGACGGTACTCCTACCCCAACCCGTTGGTGCGATTAATATCAGCTCTTTCCAATTAACTATGAGTTTGTGTATCTCCTTTACCTGCCCTGTTCGCGGTGTGAACCTAACAACACCCCTAATCCTTGACATCAATGGCGCGTTATCTATACGAGCGACAACAATCTCGCCCATACTTTCGATCTGCATAATTATTTGCGCCTGCGTAAGATCCACCCTAACTCAATTAAGTCAGGAATGAAGGATATATAAACATCGGCCTGTCGCTAAGACTTATGAGTGATCTAAGCGTCAACGTTTGCATCCATCACACAACATAGGAGGGTAGAGCACTGAGTCGAAAGCTCTCAAAAGGTTCAACTAGCTGAGGTAGTCCCCTACATACAATGAGTTGCTGTCGCAGAAAATGGTTGAATTACACCTCGTGGTCGACTCTATGCGCTCAGGATTTTCGCCCCCGAACCCCCCTTACTAGTGATTTCTTTGCTAAACACGCATAGTAATCAAATAGTATATACACGGAAAGACAGCTGAGACATGTAGGATATCATGGATATATTTATTATACTGGAGAGTGTAGAATTGAAGGCGCTTTGCCACGCAGGAGCTGATGCAATTAAAGCTTTAATCGCGTAGCCAACTTGCGACAGTAACTTTCCTTATTAGCTTAGTGCCCAACACGCGAACATCGTCGCTTTCTTCAAACCATAAGTTTTCCCGAATACCACGGGTTTGGTGTGCCAATATTGTGTCGCAGTGATTTCTTGACAACGGCTCGGAGATGCGGCAAGCTCTCCAATTTTGCTAGTGAAACAACCTCATTTGGGTCTGGAATCGCGGCCAAGAGCTCAGCTCATCACGCAGCTTGCGCAGCCTTTCTGGCCGGTAAAAGAGATGAAAAGCAGCCAGAGTTAGTGCCCAGGACGATGTTCAAGTTCCGTCTTGGGCGAGGATCTGGCCCTCTTGGGCAAGCCGAGACGATGTCTTTTCTTTGTTTGGAAGAAGCTTGGAGGATAATATTTCGTGAAAGATAGTCGGGTGGCTGACATCCAACTGCGACATCTCCGCGTTCTCGGTGGCTATTGGATCTGGCGGCAGAGATCATTTCTCATTTTCAAAAAAAAAAAACTCGCCAAACAACCCAACCCGCCGTAAGCGCCGGATTCGAATGGGAACCATGACATCATACCGGGAACCCAGCGGCTGGAAAAGAATTCAGGCAGATAGTTGAAAATGGCCAGAGCCCAGTTCATGTGCTTGATGAACGGTCCTTGTGAGTTCCAGTCAATAGGTTGTCAGTGACTTCGGCACTAAAGTCTGGCTCTCCGACGACAACTGTCAGTTGGTACTTGTGTTCGCTACTGTAATTCCCAAGCACGCACCCGGGTGATCGCATCTGGCAAACGAATATTCATGGATGACGTCTGCAAGATATATTTAACCTCCATTAAACCGCCAGAGACCTCAGTGTCATACCGTTTGTAACCGCTGAGAAGGGGCACATGATGTTTAGACGGACCATTTTGTTTCTTTGCGTATCGTGTCAGGGCTTCCAAAAGCGCATTCACGCCCTCTTCCAAGATTGGCTTTAGGCTACGAACGCTTTGGCTTGAAGGGAATGCATTTAAGGTGCTTTGTCGCAACTTGTAATGGTGATGATGGAGTGTATCTAAGCGACCATCTTTATGCTGTCAGGTCAACGGAAGTAAGCTCCAGGGAACGGTCATCGGCATACAAGGAGCACCAAACTGTGTACACCCGGTCAGTCAACTGTTCCAAGGTATAAAAGAAACAAGATGTGTGCGGTGCTTGTCTCGCATGGGAACTCCATTTGTCCTGTGGCTTGGTCGAATAGAGATCAGAGTAAAGGTCGGGATCCGACACATGCACCTCACATAGATTGATTCCAACGACATTGCCGTAGCGTATTATGTAATTCGATGATCTTGAATGTGGATTGCCCTCCAAGCACGATGTCGTAGTAGAACTCATAGACGTGCGTTAGGGCAGCCAACTTAGGGCCTGGGACGTGAGTAATTAAGCTAAACCAGAGTCTATCGATGGCGATAGCTGCCTTATAGACAAGCATTTATCTTCTTTTCTTTATTTGCTCACAATGTAGCGCGGTAAGAGACAGTAGTGGTATTCTTGCTTCCCCCAACGATTGGCAGATATAGGTCGAACTGAGTAGTAGGTTGATTCTTGATTGAATCTGTCCGTCTGCAGAATGAACGTCTCTTTGATAATTGATCAATAAGTTAGTTTATATGGTAGGCCGGATTTTTCCTTGCTTATAAGCTTCCTACCCTATTCCATTAAAGCCGTTATATTCACTGAAAGACAAAAGGCTTGAATGTCACACCATAGCTTATCGGCACTCATGTATTTTGATCATTTGAATAAAATGTTCAATGATCTCCTGCGGCCTAAAATTTACATTCTAGTAGTTACGGTACTAGGTGGAATTAAGAGTGTGATACGGGATAAGTCTGTTCTGGATTGGTAGAGCTCGGCGCTATAGGGAAATTGTGCAACTCGGCGGCGTGAACCATGTGCAAATTGACTAAACAAACCAGGCTTTACATTTGGCACGTATCGAAAAGCACTTCTGCTATATCTGGTGTGCCGTGGCTGTGATCTTGCCATGTGAACGAGTGAGCCATTAATCAGACTCTATATCTGGCTTTTATCCAGTAGATTCGATTCAGCCTTGCAAAGTTTAGATTGGCAGCCGATGAACCAGAAATCTGCCATTTTCAACTGCACATCTGGCGTTAATTCCCTAGCCAGATAGATTCAATCCAGGGCCGGTCCACACTCATGCCAAACATAGTTGCCAATCGTGACATACCAGACTAACCCTTCCATTTGCCTATTGTTGAATGAACTGAGTTCTCTTAGGAGACCCGTACCAATATCTTTCAGAAATCATGCAGCGTTATGAGAACAATCAAAGTCCCAAGGGTGAATGACTCGCTACCATGTGTGATATGTGACGTAGCATTGATGTCCGTGCAGTCCTTTCCATGAAGATACGTGCATAGTAGCATAACTTATGACAATATAATTCAATCTAGGCTGCATGTATTGAGTAATTTAGACACGGTGTGCTAATATTAGACCATCATGGCGGGAGAAGTAATACCAGCGATTCGCTTTCCGGCTGCCGCTCTCTAATGCGTTGTTGTCAGGCACTTTGGGTGGTATGCATGACTCCCCTTGTATCGCAGATATTAAATGCGTAGTACTCAGCGTGGAATGATTGGTAAATGGCTGACAGACGCCCGAGCAAAAAAAAAAAAAAAAAAAAAAAAAAAAAGGGGGCCACATATTTTGTCAGGCACTTTGGGTGGTATGCATGACTCCCCTTGTATCGCAGATATTAAATGCGTAGTACTCAGCGTGGAATGATTGGTAAATGGCTGACAGACGCCCGAGCAAAAAAAAAAAAAAAAAAAAAAAAAAAAAAAAAAAAAGGTGTGGCCATCTATTGAATGATGCAACAGCGACCGTGATCTTGAATTTCTTCTCTCGCTATTTTGGATCTAGCTGACACGGAGCAGAAGGACTTGATAGCCCGGCAGCCTGGTATGTTTGAATTTCATGCGGACTTGAAAGCCAAGCCGGTGATGTTTATTGCTCGCAATTCCGCTCTAGAAGGAAGTGTCCGGTCGCGCAAACATGACAGGAACAAAGAGCAACCCCAAATAATAATTATTTTCTCTATGCAGGAAATGATTCGCAGGATAACAGAGCTCTACTAAGAACAAGTAGTGAGAGAAAGAGGTGGGATCAATTGATGATTCCCAAAGTAGGCGCGCAGGGGTTGCGCACATTCTTCCGCACGCGTAACGCATGATCAATACTAATTAAACAAATGACTCGATGATTCCATTCGAGGAGATGACCGACGCTTGTACCTGAGAGCAATAGCATTCGCATATTAATTCATCCGACTGGAGTCGTGCTATTTGTACGGCGCTAAGCTGTTTTTGTGTTGGCGCCCTTGGTCACACCCATGCTCGCGCCCGCTTTTTAAAAATCTTGACATGGAAACTTGATTGGTTTTTCAAGCCATTCTTGAACAACCTGAGAGCAGTCAAGACCAAGCACAGCTCAAGTCGCATAAAACGCCATTTCCGCTCCCTTTATGGGATATTTATACAGTTTAAAGGCTTTTCATTACTCTGCTACTACTGTCGGCGCTGCTCGGACCCTTGAAGGGTTATTCATCCAAGAAGCGACGGCTCTTCCGGCTGCGGTTCAGGGATACGTAGTCATTTCCCCGATTTCTGGAGACGCTACTCCGCACTGCTCCTCCTCCTACTTGCTCTGTGGCATGTCTGCCGGTTAGTCATGTTGGTGGTTGAGTTTGGTAATTTGCAGAGTTATCCGACTGCTACCGCAAGAGCATCGCGAGGGTTGCGTCGCGAACCGTTCAACTAGCTCCGCTTGTGTTATTGGATTGACTCATACGTGATAACCAAAGAGCCTAACTGAGAGACGGTATCCTGAGCCACGTCCTATTCTCCCCCAAAAGCACAACGTGGCGGAAGTCTCCCTTCATCCGCGTCATGTGGGCTTCCGTATTAGGACGCCGGACAGGGTTACCCTAGCTGGAGATGATGGCATCTACCGAAATTCCGCCACATTCTGGCCACATTTGGACAGATGGGATGAGTGGGAGTGGGGTTGAATGACAGTGAGCAGAATCTTGGCCGATGGAGTAGCAAAGTACAAACATAAAAACCGTGCGCCATGCTGGCCATCCTTGCGCCATGCTTATAAAGTAATCCCATGGTGCCGAGCTGGACAGGGGACCATGAGTTTGAGCAGAATAAAGTTAGGCCGGACACGTTTTTCCCGTTGGCTCACATTGCTCGGAAAAAGGCGACGAGTACTACACTCCACAACCACGTTTGCAGCGCCAACGTCTTCAGCATAGCCAATACAGAAATAGTGTGTTGGCAGTATGGCAAGATGCAAGTCACTAGGTAGTTCTGAATAGGTTCTCAACCGTCGTAGTAGAAACAGAAGATGCCGTGCGTGCTTAAACATGGGCGGACGGGCCTTCCAAAATGTCGGTCAGTCTATGTACCGTCCTGCCTGCAGTTTATTTCCATCGCCCTAAGAGGATCTGTATTGCCCTGAAGAGACTCGTTGTGGGCTGTCAATTTATCCCACGGCTTCCACGGCCACCTTCAAATTACATGACTGACGCATGACGATCCATCTCAGCATACACAAACAGATCCATTCAATGTAAAAATGTCAAAGAGAATTCAGGCCGGATCTCTTGCATTGTTACGTATAGTACATACGAAAATAGCAGAACACAGCCAGGCACCTATTCTAAGGTGGATCAAGAAAAAACATCATCTCACAGCAAGGCGAAAGCCGGCACAAAACAAAGATGAACCGCGCGTTGCCTCACTCCACACCAACTCAAACCCTGCAAGGCGCGGCCTGTGTCCTAGAATACATATGTACAGTATACATACATGATAGAGTCGATTGCCATAAAGGGGAAAATGGAGCCCAGAATGTCAATAGCATCAGGCCATGGCTTGGCGGTTGACCAGGAGCCGCCAAGTCCCGCTGACTCTTGACCAAGATTTCGATTCATGCAGGCCCCAATAGCGCAAATGATTGTGGGGATGTCGCCAGTGCAAGCAGGAATGCAGGTACAAGTTTGTATAATTATTCAGAAATATATATATCAGTAGTGACTCCGGCAATCCGTACCATCTTGCACCACCAGACCAGCTGTTCATGGAACATCACACTCGCTGACTCTGGACACCAACTGTATTCACTCGCTAATCCGTTCCTGGCTCAAATTCCTTTCCGTTCCCTAGACCATCATGCTTGAACTTTCTTCGGTTCTCGCCCTTTCGGGCCTGCTAGCCCTGGCATCGGCACAGGGTCCTGCCGCCGATCTCAACTCGGTCTGCTTCCCCAGCGGACAACTCAAAAACACCATCCCGTACCCGTGCCCCGGAATCGCGCGTGCCAAGGATGAGTGCAACAAGTTCCTTCCTGGTCCCAACGCGAGCCCTGAGCAGTTGAAGAAGCACCGCGACTGCCTGTGCTTTGACCAGAAGATTATCCAGTTCGAGAAGGGCTGCACTGCTTGCAAGAAGACACACGCCTTCCTCAGCAAGAGGGGCGAAGGCTACTGGAACGGAATTCTGGATCGTGTCTACTCCGGCTACTGCCAGGCCGAAACCCCAACCGCCGCATACGATGCTTCGTGGGCTTCCGCATCCCAAGCTGCTGGTCCGTATCCTACCGGCGGACCCGACGATGTACTCATCAACTATGCCAAGGACCTGCCCGCCGACGAGAAGACAAAGGTTGAACTCTACTGGCAGGGCACTACCGAGGAGCGACGTCCCTCGGCCACTGCCGCCCCAACTTCCGTATCTACCAGTGCTGCCGCTACCCCCACGCTGGTTGACGATGATGATGACTGGTGCGACGACGAGGAGACTACTTCCGCTTCCGCCGGTTCTGCCGCCGCGACCACCGTCAGCCCCAACACCGCCGTCTCCGGCAGCACTCAGCCTACTCCTGTCCTGAACGACGACTGGATCACTGCCTCTGCCAAGGAGGACCCTTCTGCCAGCACCGTCCGTCCCCCCCAGCCCAGCCAGTCTGGCTGGACTAAGCAGAACCAGACTTCCCCTGCCCCTGCCACCGAGACTGTCTACATTGACCGTGTCGTCATTGTCAGGGTTTGCCAGAAGTGCGTCTATGCCAAGTCTGACAAAGGCGACTTCCAGCTGGCCTGCTCCAACCCCATGGAGGTCGAGGGCACCAAGAAGCAGGTCCCTGTCGAGGAGGCCAAGCACCTGCCTGCTGTTCCCGCCTCTCTTCCCAAGGAGCCCGTCTCTGTAGAGCAGAAGAAGCAGATCATCGTTCCGGATACCATCATCCAGCAGGTTTGCGGCTGCTCTTACACCTCGGGCCCCAGCCCCAACGGCAATGGTGTCGATGGTTCCAACCCTGGAAGCTCCAAGAACCCTGGATCTGGCTCTGATAGCCCCAAGATTAACAACGGCCCTACCGGTTCCAATGGCCCCAATGGCTCTGGCAATGAGGGTGCCAATGGTTCCAACGGCAAGCCCGGCTCTGGCAACAATGGTGCCAACGGTTCCAACCCTGAAAGCTCCAAGACTCCTGGATCTGGCCCTGATAGCCCCAAGACCAATGGCTCCAATGGTCCTAACGGCTCTACTGGCTCTCCTGCTGGCCCTGGCAATGAGGGTGCCAATGGTTCCAACGGCAAGCCCGGCTCTGGCAACGATGGTGCCAACGGCTCCAACCCGGGAAGCTCCAAGACTCCCGGTTCTGGCAACAATGGTGCCAACGGTTCCAACCCCGGCAGCCCCAACGCTCCCGGCTCCGGCAACACCGGTGCTGGCTCTGATGCCGGCAGCCCCAAGAACCCTGGTTCCAACGGCTCCAACGGCCCCAACAATGCCGGCTCGAATGGCGTTGCTGCTCCTTCTGGCAGCAATCCCTCCAAGCCAACTCGCGTCGGGTCTGCTGGTCTGCCTTCGGGAACCAACCAGGTCCCCATTGTCAGCTCGGCATCTGGCAACATGCCGGCATCCGTGGCTATGCTCTTCCTCGCCGCCATGGCTATTCTTATCTAATTCAGATCTGCCCCGGTGGGTGAGGATGCCCCAACGGATGCAGTGACCGTTAATGCAAGGAGTTTCTCTTTATAAAGAGGTTCGGACTGGAAATAGGTAATGTTTACTGGTCGCCACGGTTGTACCTAAGCTGTCATTGCGGCCTTTTTATTAATAAACCTATTATATGAATGAGTTTGTCTGTATTCAATAGCGTCGCTTAAATTTATCGCTTTTTACTATTTACAGGCCTAGCTCTTGAAGTTGATTCCGCACTGAGAATATGTTTGCCGTAATAACGACTGGCTAGTACACCAACGCGCACATAATTATGCAGTGTTTGTCCAGCGGGATCATATCGTGATGGTGAACCGAGTCCAAGCTCCAAATTACGCAAATGCCCAAAGCCAGGCTTCGTCACCTTCTGTATCCGCCGGCAGGGGTGATGAAATGACTCGTTTTGCACGCGGTTCAGCAACGCGAATGGTGTGATGTTTGTCAGTGCAACTGAAGCGGGACCCGGTAGCTGAATCCTTTGAACCAAAAAAAGGAGGCTGGATCAATGGCTCTGGCAAAGGCTAGTCCCAATAAGGGGCCACTCTTCTGTCAATTAGACCCAGAGAGAACCACTCTGTGGTTGATCAGGATGTTGTTTAGACGGGGTTGTGTGGAGCAGCATGCCAATATTCAGATGATTTAAACACAAGACTTGACAGGGTCGGCTGTGGGGTCTCATGGCCTCGGTCGAATGCCGAAGACTGTGAGGAATGCTACCTTGCCTATATGAATGCAAGATATGTTCAACTTATCAATGCCATTGGGAATTGCTGGCTGATTTTGCCTTTTTGCTATGCCCTGCGCTTAACACTTCGGCGCATGATTCGGTAAAAGAAGACGCTCCCGATATATGTACATGTGTATCAAGAACGGGGGGTTCGGATTGCCTGAGACTCTGGACAATAGTTTCGTGGTTCCCGTCGAGTAGCAAAGTATAGGGACATAATCTTAGCCAACTCTACCGAGTTATGCCACTCACACGCTTTTATATCGCCGCAATCCCGCATACATAATTTGACATCAAGTAGCATCCAGGTGTCTACTTGTAACAGAATTCAAGACCTCGACATCACACCCGTATTCTGTAGCAAAACTATACTTTAAATAACCTTCCGCCGCCATACCGCTGAGGGGATTTCTCAATTCCGATATTAGATCCATGAGAAAGGACTAGGAGCTGATATGTAAGGAACAAGTTCCGACGGACATTTGTATAGAATCTCCATTTATTCCAAAGCCCCGTGTCTCCGGATAATAATCGAGAGCTATTTCCCTGCAAATCTTCTCGCCAGCCTGGATGGTAGTCTGCGTTCCACCACTAGCCTCTCTCCACCTAGTTATTGACCTAATTCATGTAAAAAATGCATCCAAGATTTCCACTTTCAAAGTACCATTAGCTTTTTTCTTTTACTCTGGTGTTTAAGTGATCCAAAGCCACAATAATTAAACGTTTAGACGGGCATGTCAATGTCATAGCTGTCATGTCAAGTTGAATGCCTTTTTTACCTAATAAAATACCTGTACTGTCGATTCCTAATCGTGGTGCACCTCTGTGGAGTAGTTGTTGTTTACTGAGGCAGGATTTGGAGCAGAAACATTAGGTCATGTTTAGAAGAATAGATATTTCTCCTGGCTTCATTTCAGCTTTACAATAGTCACAATCAACTCACTGATCAAGACGTCTAGCTTCGATTTGTCGCCGGATGATCGAATGGATCGCTCTGTGGAGATTGGGTTCGGAATAACCTACACAGCATTTCGGGGTTTTCAACCAAAATAGTGTAATCGAATTTAGACTAGAATCCGACCATAATGTTCAGTAGTTTCGTGAGATGAGCCATGGCTTTTGCGTGATAGTTGGCTATTTCGACTTGATGAATAGTTGGAGGGGAGAGTTTGCTTATAAAATTGCTTCTGGACCCGGTTGTCTGCAGACGGAAAAACCACTTGCATCCAGACGTGTAACTTGATTTTATGGCTTCAAGGTCATCTTGCTACTCGTTGACGGCGCGTGGAATGTAATAAAATAAGAGTATGTTTGCCGCGCCATAATCAGACGTCCTTTCGAGTTTATCGAGTGAGCTCGCGCGACCTTGAAGAACAGAGCCTTTCTTCTATACTTAAAACTGTCCGAATCTTATGCTAGATACCATTTCTCGGAGCAACGCTTGACATCATCATCCACATGATAGTTAAGCTACTCTTCTTCGCGTGAATGGACGATAAGGGCTTCGGCAGCGGCGAAGCTAAAAATGCACATAATTCATCTCATGAAATGCTGCGACAGGTTGCCAGGTTTGTTATTCTGTACTCGATTATTCTTGTTATAATTGTCTAGAGCACACGCATAACGTTATATGCAAAATTCCTAGGGCATTGCGAAGAAGGAAACAAATAAATATAGTTGTGTTTATTTTAGATTTTATCACAATTACCAAGAGCATATTCTCAATCTAGGTTAGATATACACACATTTGGAGAATTCATTGGAAATTTACAGCCTTAACGTTGGTCGGTGGCTGTGTGGCTCGAAGAATTATATGACACACGTCGCATATGCCATCAGCGTTTGGAAATACTCTCAACACTAGGGTTTGATGATTTAAACACGTGTCATCATCTATGTTTTATCGTTGCTTGGTTATGATTACCAATCTTCAATGGACGAAAGTAACTCAAGTGGCATTACAACAAGCCCTTGACCAGCCCGTGGCGCGCTTTCGAGAACAGGTACGTACCAAGTGATTCGTGCAAGAATCAAAGGCTTTGAGAGTCAAGAGACAATAAGAAGTCAAGGCGAAACACAGGCGACCAATCAAAAAGAGTTAAATTTCTTCACGCGTTATTTTCGAGGCACAACAGATATTAGCCGTCAACGGTTCCATAGGGCCGAGTCTAGTTAAATTCTCCCCCCTCCAGTCTCTTCTTCTAGCTAATAGAATTCTATCAACTGCCACATAGGGCCCCACCATTAATTGTCTTTAGACAGGGGGGTGTCGAATCTTGGGGTAAAGACTCCCAACCCACTCCTTGATGTAGACATGGCTTTGATCATCTTAAAATTCCTGTTCATACTGCGACTCGTTGCCAGTACATTATACGACGGGCGTCTTGGTATTAGATATTGAAAAGTTTATTCAGGTTCATACTCTCACTATGTGTTAGTTTGGCTCCGACACAGGAGACAACACTGCGCCTGACTCGGACGCCAGTCTATAGCCCTGCAAGTGGCGGCATGCATTCGAACCAAGATCGACAACGTGGCGGTTCGGGGCTGTTATAGCTTTGAAAGAGACAAATGCGAAGATGCGCACAAAACCAATCCTAGCCATGGAGGCGGATTGATTGTCCGCTGTCAAAATGTCGATGACCCCGGCGGATAAAATCAACTGACTCGTTTGTTTTCGAATCCTGCTGTCAAAGTCTATTTGGGCTCTGCTACTCTTGCAAATAACCTACATTACCCATCCGCCATCCCGGTTGATGCTTGGGCCATGATCACCAAAGCCATCTTTCGCGGACCTCCATTGACAGCCCAGCCTTGTGTTCGACATGACCATTGGGACCCTCTTTTGCTTTTAGCCGTTGCTGAAATGTGGCTGCTTGTTGACATGGAATACAAGATATTTACCGCGCTTCACCTTGCACGTGTCAAGGCGCTATTCCCAAATTCATCCGCTAGCAGTACTGTGACTGCCATGCCGCGTATATATCTCCAAGCCAGGTTAACGAAGCACCATGGCAAGCTCAACGTCTTGTCGGTAGCCCTTCTCCATCTCTCGGCTCGACCAAGTGCAGAAAAATTTTACGGGTTGAGCCTTCGACGCTGCCATCTTGTCAAGCAACTCAACAACCATGGTGAAGCTCAGCGAGGACCAACTCAACGCTATTAGCGTTATCGAGCGGGTGTGCTCGGTGCCATCTCTCCTGGGATGTGTCTTCATCATCGCCACCTTCTGCATGTCAAGCGCCTTCCACAAACCCATCAACCGACTCGTTTTCTACGCTTCCTTCGGCAACATGCTGGCCAACGTCGGCACGCTCATGTCCCTGTCTTACTTGAACAATCTCGACTCGTTTGGGTGCCAGTTTCAGGCTTTCTTGCTACAACTGTGCGTAATTTGAGACTGCATATGACGGCTGCTTCATGCTGACAACCCTCCCCAGCTTCACCCCTGCGGATGCCTTCTGGACGTTGGCCATGGCCATCAACGTGTATCTCACCTTTTACTACAAGTTTGATGCGCAGCGCCTACGCAAGATGGAAATGTGGTATTTGATTGGCTGCTACGGGGTTCCCTTTGTTCCTGCATTTACCTACATATTCGCCCGGAATAAGCTGGGGCAGCGCATCTACGGAAACGCAACGCTGTGGTGCTGGGTGTCGACCGACTACGATGCCCTCCGTGTTGCCACATTATATGCTCCAGTGTGGTGAGTTTTCCTAGTTTAGACCGTGTGCACTTTGCCAATGCTGACGATGTACTTGCACAGGATTGCCATCCTCATCACCTTCTCTATTTACATACGCGCCGGTCGCACGATTTACGAGAAACGCAAACAGCTGTACGACTTTCACTCGTCGGATCCCGACCCTTTGTCTGTAGACGGCGAGGCTCTAGCCACGGTCAAGAGAACAGAAGTCATGGTGACCAGCGAGGCTGTCGGCGAGCCTGAAATCGCTCTTGGCCCCATGCCACGCCGCGATTCTTCTTCGGCAGATAACCCCCAAAGTGCCAGCGCCGCATACTCGGTCCATATATCTGCCAACAACTCCACGGTCTCTGACGGCAAGCCTGTACTTCCCATTCCGGCAACAACCATTCACCACGCGAGCACTGTACAGATTGCGTCGCACAGACTTTCTAAACCCGCTCGACGACATATCCATGAGCTCAATAATGCGGCGTGGTCCTATACTAAATGCGCTATTCTGTTCTTTACAGCTCTCCTGATTACATGGATTCCATCAAGCGCTAACCGAGTCTACTCTGCTGTTCACCCGGGAGATGTCTCTGTTCCGCTCCAGTTTATGAGCGCCTTTGTCCTACCACTCCAGGGATTCTGGAATGCCGTCATATATGCAGTCACATCGTGGGGAGCGTGCAAGAATGTGCTTCACGACTGGAAGCTCGGTTGGAGGCAAGCTGTTTCCAGAAGTATGGGAGCAAACGATGCAACTGGCCGCAATCATCGGCGTTACGAAACCCAGTTCAAGTCGCCGGCAAGGGCTCACGTAGCGTGGGAGTCGGAGAGCGTGACTGAACTTGCCAGGGCCACAACAAATTCGGCTGAAGGACGGGGAAATTACTGAAACGGCTCGTCCATTCATGCAATTTTTCGGTTTCTTCCGAATATAGTTGGCCTTTTTGTTACTGCCACTTTAGTTTTGTTGCTACTCTCTACGAAAAACCACGAGCTCACGGATTCCGTTTATTAGCGGTCCAAATATCTTACTAATACGGTATACTCCCTTTCATGTTTGAGGCATCGGGTATATTGTAAATTTCCCGAAACAAAGCCAGGATTTTGTCATGTTTTTATAAATTATAAAATCTGCCATATTGAATAATGCACCGCTGTAAGCCTCTAGTTTAACTATTGCTAGATGTTTTTGCCGATAAAGGCCGAGAAACGAACACAGACAAGACGGCTCCGCTTAAGATGTAGTTTGCTTATCGATCTATTACTAGAAGTTTATAGTGCTCACTTTGTAGTGCCAGGCCAGTTTATTACGGCCTGAATTAGAGTCCCCAGATAGGGCTTGGTGTCACCAGGGATTTATCGGATATTCCGCTGCGTTATGTATAGTGCGCTAGTTCCCCCGGACCAGGTAAACGGTTCAGAAGAAAACAAAAATGGCAACTTCCCATCTCTAGCCCCGTGTTACAGTCCGGTGTAATTAGGCCTAATAAGATGTTATTGTGGGCTCTTCACATTGGTGGTATTCGGACCGAGTGACGCTGTGACTTGTTAGTTGGCCACACCAACTATTAGCTCATCCATACATATAGTGCCGGCGTCAGTTACCGACCGCATGAGGTCATGGACAACTGCGATTAGGGTCGCGGCCAGCTCCCATGCAGTCATCGACAATAGATGCCTCTAGTAATGGCCTTTGGCGGGAGTTTCTGTCAATAGATGGTGTTTCCCCTTTGCCATCTTCCGCTTTAGATCACGTAAGATGCGATGTGGAAGGTTTCTGACTGCTGCGACGGGCAGCATACGGCGTCTCCGGATTACGTTTTGCTATATCCAGATGGAGCAATGATCAACAAAAGGGATGCTGAATCGCGGTACTGATCGTCGCGGGAAGCGTGGGCCAGCCCGCATCTTACCGGAAAGTGGCAATTCCACCACTCTTTGTTCTGAAAAAGCAATGTTCCATAGATCTTCGACCCATATGGGCGGGTTTTCTAGTCCATGCTAACCTCTTTTGCGAGCGACGTGGTAGAGGGCGCTTCTTGGCAGCTTACTCGGTACGTCATTGTAAGTGGTATTGGGAGGAAAGACAATTTCAAGGAGGTAACTTACTTTCGCACCCGGAACGGTAACAAGGCTTATCTTCGACGGGAATATAAAAGCAATATATAACATTAATGTGTGCTTGATACCTGAAAGCATCTCTTGCAACGGTTTTCCCAACTCAGCACTGTCCGCCTTGTACAATGGCCCCTTTCAAGACGATTCTCACATTGGCGTTGGCCTGCACAGCCCAAGCAGGCATTACAGTCGTCTGGCAAGGCGGCAGTTGTTCTAATCCAACCGGCCCAACCATTGACATCAGCCCCGAGGGAGTCAATACCTGCACACTCTACAACTTCTTCCCCAATAACGACCCCAGGGGCCACGTCACCGTCACCACGAGCGGTGGTCCCAATGGCGTTGCTATTTTCCAGCTCCCGCAGAGCCAGGAAAACCAGCACATCCAGTGTGGTTCTTTACAGGGCATCTTCCACCAGTCGGGATGCTACGACTCAGTCACGCCCGCGCTGGATGTCGTCACCGCCGAGTGCGACCAAACGGGCTGCAATAACCTGGCCGGCATCCCGTCAGGCAAGCTAGTGGCATCCATTTCGTCCACTCCCGCCAAGAGGGCAAAGCGAGGCGCAGAGGGCAGCTTCACGTCTCGACGACGAGACTCGTGCAGCGGGTCGACGAGTGTGACGTGCGACGACTGCGTTAGCTGTCTCGCCCAGGGTGCTCGGGTTTCGCCCTTCATCAGCTGCCCCGGTCAAGGCAACTCGTGCTCCGTCCAGCTATCCCACTCCGTCACGGTGACGGATTCCTTCAGCATGTCTGTTGGTGCTGCGGACGTATTCACCGCCTCGGTGGACGTCTCTCACTCCATTGCCGTGACAAATGGCGACTCGGAAACCTTTACGGTTAGTCCTGGCCAGGCAGGATTTGTGCAGTACGAACCCCTGGCTCAGTGCGGTACCAAGACTGTACATAACGGCGACGGCTCGGTCTGCGCGCAGGCCAAGGGTACTTTTATCCTGGATAACCAGGGCGCCGGTGGTCAACTATCGTTTGTTCGATCAAACTAGGGAGGCTTACACTTGCTGTCATGTACACTCTGTCTAGTGGATTTGTTTCTATAACTTACGTCTCTGTTGGCCATGATAACTAGGAGCAATAGGCGGCTGAGGGGTATGCTGTCGTATATGCGCCATCGCAAATTCCACGCCCCGCCGACCATACCCGAGATTCTGATAACGGCCATCAATCATAAAGCTCCAGATGTAGTATGCCTCGTCGGGATCCCAGATGGCCATCATTAGCATGCCGACAAGCGTCTCGTCGGCGTAGATGGCGCGAACCCATGCGTCTTCGGAATAGTGGGCTTCACAGAGAGACCACACGTTGGGGGCGAGGTTGCCTTTCTGGCCGTCTTTGGGGCTGAGGTTTGCTACCGCGCGCCAATTGTCCTCGGTGACTTTGCGAAAAGTGAGGGTTGAGTCCCTGTTGGGGGGACTGCTAGGAGCAGCCTCCATCGTGCTTTGCCGAGGTAGTGTAGACGAGCTACTGCCGAGAAGAATAATAGAGTCCAAGAGAGCTTTATACTGCGATAAGCGTAGCCATGGCTTCCTGTATATTGCAGTTTGAAAGATGTAAGCCTCATTTCATACGAAAAATGACTCAGCGTTTAGGCTGCTGCATCTTGGTCTGCCATGAGTCTGTTGTCTGACAACCCCAAGCCCCATTTAAGCCTTGTTATGACATCACAGTATGACTCAACTGCATTGCATATGCATGATGGGGGACTAATTCTGGGTAAGGCTGTCTGGCGGATCCGTTCCGTCGTGTAGCTACATATACAAATTGGTCTGTAATTCCCAGTCATAGCCTGGAAGAACGAGGCGAAGAAAAAAGGCGAAATCCCAATTCCGTCACAGTCACATTCGAGAAGCCGATCAAAGTGTGTACAAGCGGCCTGACTTTGCGCGAGGTATTATTGTGATCCGGTTCATGCTTTCCATTTATCTCGATGCACCCGCTGCTCTAGAGGATTGTCGGTCACCTTGCTGTGTGGTGCATCAACAACGCTGCTGATCGCTATGGTATGGCTATTCGTGAAGGCCAAAGCAGATACAGACGCATTTCATGGGTAGTATTTGTTCTGTAATAAATGTCCGGTATTCCTCAGTATTATTCAGTAATTGTGAGTTCTATGATCAGGGCAAGTACTAATTTGCAAATAAAAGACCTACTATTAGGTTTAGACAATGTCAGCAAATACTATTACTAGTTATATACTAGGCAGTTCTAAATCATACGTGCATTACATGGCCAAAGTGAACGTGCCTTGTCATTTGTACGGGCCCTTTACAGTCGAGACTTGGCTAGTGCTTTGCCCAAGGTATATCTATCCCAATCAATATCCTTTATGCCAGCCTGAAACCGCTCAAGTCCATAAGCCGCCTCACTGTCCGGAAGCATCATGTCGTCAAAGACTCGACGGATGCCATCAGCCTGTTTGCTACCACCTCCGCCATCTTCCCAAGCCAGTCTTACGAGCTCCTTGGTCAATGATGAGGACCGCGGTGCACAATGCTTTAGGCCAATCAAGTACGCATCAAGAGCGTCTTGTGGATTCACGCCCGGTTCAACAACCATAGCAATTCTGCCCAATTGTACGAGTTCCTTCGCGGTAACTGAGCGAGCAGAAAGCATGGCTTCGCGAGCAAACGGAACGCCAAGTTCTCGGATCACGTATTTTGATATAGTGGCCGGCGCAAGTCCGAGCCGCACCTCTGTAAGCTTGATGCTAGCCGCGGCGGTCATCAGACGAATGTCGCACGCAAACGCGAGACCTACGCCGCCACCAAAGGCCGGACCTTGCACGAGGGCTAGAGTAACTTGCGGCGCGTGGTCAATGGCTTCAAAAAGACGTGTCAAGCGGTTGTATTGTGCGTCTGTCGTTGCACCACCTTTGGCAACTGGCGAGCTGCCCCTGCCTAGATCCATACCAGTGCAGAAATACTTCCCCTTGGCGGTTATTGCGATTCGTGTAATGGTTTGGTCGGATTTTGCAGCCTCAAAAATCTTGGTGAGTTGTTCGATCATGGCGACTGTAAGAGCGTTGCCATTTTGGGGGCGGTTTAAAACGAGCTTGAGATTTGTGCCACTCCTGAATACTTGTATGCCTTTGTCTGCTGGTTTCTGCGTCCATTGCAGGCTTTCAACAGACGGGATGTCGCGAGATTTGGCGGTGCTTTTGGCCGCCCGAAGCGCATTGCCTGCCCGGCTGGAGTTGGGAGCAGAGAGCTGATGAGAAATCCAGGCCCCTACATCGACAAGTTGCGATAGGTTTACCCCAGTGTCGATTCCGGCCGTGTGCAGCGAGTATACCAGGTCTTCGGTCGCCAGATTGCCCTTGGCACCGGGCGCGTATGGACAACCTCCAAGTCCTGCGACGCTGCTATCAAATGCACGTACGCCGCAGTGGTACGCCGCCCAGACATTTGCCATGGCTTGACCATATGTATCGTGAAAGTGTCCTGCAAGTTTTCCCACTGGGATACCTGCCTTGGTCAGAAACGAAATGAGGGTGCGCACCTGTGTAGGGGCGCCAACACCAATGGTGTCGCCCAGGCTGATTTCATAGCAACCCATGTCTAATAACTCTTTCACGCAGTGCAGCACCGCCTGGTGAGGTGTAGGCCCGTCAAAGGGACATGCAAAGATGCAGGACACATAGCTGAAACTGTTATAAGCTTTCTGACGGAAATATAAGAGTGCGAATTCATGCAAATATTAAAAAGGTTAGCTTACCCACGCACGGATATTCCGTGAGATAGTGCCCTCTCAGCAACCTTGCGACTGTTGTCAAGACCTTGCTGCACGCTACACTTGATGTTGGCTTGACTGAAGCCCTCTGAGGCGCTCACAAAGACTGCAACCTCCTTGACGCCGTATTGCATCGCTATATCTAGGCCTTTTATATTTGGAATAAGAACAGGAGCTCTAGTTTGAGGATGTATTTGTAAAAGTTGTTGGACTTGGGTATCTTCGAGCACGGCCTTGCCATCTGCCAGCTGGGGCACAGCACGCGGACTGACCATGGAGGTGACCTCGATATTTTGAAGCCCCGTCGCGCATAGCTTCGTAATGAGCTCGACCTTGGTGACTGTCGGAATAATTTCTTTCACGTTTTGCAGGCCATCACGGGGCCCAACTTCGACGATGCGAACCTTACGGCTGGAATTGGGTGACGGCATAGTACGCGATGGTTTGTCGCTTGCCTTGTGCTGTCGACTTGTCATTGGATGCATGTCAGTAGTAGACGGAGAAGGGCCCTTTGTCTCATTCAAGAACACTAGACTTATGCCGCTCCATTTCCCCGGCACCAGTCTCATTTTGACATGAAGCATGCCGCTCCTATTAGAACGGCGGCTGTGATCCCCGGGTAGGCCGGAGACGGGGCCCACCGGCCGTGTCCGTGTCCGTGTCCGTGCCCGTACCATCTCCACACCGTGCTCTCCATGTCCGTCCGTAAAGCTTTCCCTGCTCCATGACTATCGACATAGTATTTTTACATGAAGCTTAGCTTGATTAAAGGTATAGTAAAGCGCAATAGAACCTTAGTATTGAATAGAGTAGTGCATTTAAATCGTATTTGATGGATAAACTCGCTTCAAACTTGGGGCACCCACTTCAGACAAGTGTACATCTGCGTTTATGCGAAAGAGGTGCTATTATAGCTGTAAATGCAACGGAAGGAAGTGAAGCAAAAAGACAATTACTACAAAGGATCATCAGAGGACTAGTTTATAAGGATGCGTCAGGTTGAAAGTGCGTTTCTTTAATTAAACTCTCAGGTTAGAGAATGACTATATTCGAAAGTCTAAAAGCCATAAAAAATTACAGGGGATAGGAATAAACGAGTGTGGTAGCGTAATGAATAATCAACCACCTTGAACTTAGGTTGCTTAATATTTCAGCGGCCCGGGATGCAGGCCAAGTGCGCAAATCAAGACATCCCAACTCATCCCGCGCCATTCAACTGGCCTAGGAAAGGCCTTCGTACCTTGTCGCATATTTGTATCAAATTTCTTTAAGCTGAGCGTTGGGCTCTCCTACTTAGGAGAAAGGGTCGCTGCATTGGTTCTGCGTGCAGTAAAGACAGTTTTGGGCTAAGCAAACGCTGCTCGAGTGGCACAGAATAACACCACACACATACGGCGGAGTTCTGGCGTAAAAAACTGCTGTAGGATTCCTGGATTGCGTGACAGCTTCTTTGGCTTTTTCATGATCAAGCGCTGCCTCGGTGACAATAGCAGCCGGTGGCGACATCCACTCTGCCACAGGCACCTTGTGGCCATCGGCGCGGCTATTATCTGCAAGTAGAGGGCTTTGGGGGCCGTATATTTCAGTTCTTTCTTGAACAGTCATACCGCCAAGATATAAAGATATCTCTCGAGGCGAGAGAGGCTGAGCATCCGTAACCCTCATCGCAGCGTTGTTGAATGACCGCAGCACGCCGTCAAAGCCAAGGAAAAGGAAATCATAAGCACCATGGTTGGTCATTTTACAAAAAACAGCTTGAAGAAGGCCTTGAGAGTTTTTATTCTGTCTGGAAGTGAGCTGGGCCTACAAAGAATACCCTTAGCGCTCTTTTTGTCAAAGGCTCAAAAGTCGTAACGCGTGCAACATTATGGGCCAAGACTACTGGGTTCACATAGGCATGCGGGTGAAACTTACTTCGACACCGGCGGCTGCCGGGTTGGCAATCCATATTGCATGCGATAGAGCCAGAAAAGCAAGTTTATATATGGGGTGCATGTTTGCGAAAAGGTTTCCGAGGTGTGCTCGAGTAATTGTAAGACATAAAGGTCTCTGTTGTCGAGGGAGTCTTGGGGTTGTTTGATGCTCAGCGATACCAGTATTGGTCAACTTTCTAATTGTTCATACTTGGTGGTGATTTTTCGTATCGTAGCTATTTATCTCTACGCTAGCCCTTGCAAAAATACAGCTCAGTCTGACAAATACGGAGCTGTGACAAGGGCAGAGGTACTGATCTTGGAATTTTGAGTTCAATATGAATTTAACAAGCAACTTTGGGGTATCAAGGTCCTTGGTTTTCCTCAAAGCCTCGGCGGGCCAGTAGTCTCTGTATATACAATAGTCGGTGAGCCCGTCTCTCGCGATAGGTGATGGCAGCAGGGGGCATAGGATTGTCGACCCTCAGGTTCAAAATGGCCATTCTACTGTAGGGTCGTCGCATCTGGGCCAACAAAATGCTTGTTGATTTTCTTCTAGCCAATACTCGCTGAGGAGCTTTATATAAGGGGACCAAATCCAGCCGGCTAGCTGCGAGCAGCTTATATACAGTATCTTCCAATTGACCAATTCCCGGACCTGTTATACATGCTGAGGCAACTAACGCGGCCTAGATCTTATTCCGTAATAGCGCATGGCTTAAATATCCTGCTCCTTCTAGGAAGATCGGCAGACGAAGGTGAACGAGAAGTCATTGCCACCAAATCTTTTGCGACCAAATTTGTTCCCGATCAGGGGTGAGCACACACAACCGCCAATCTGCTCGCAAAGAGGTAGAAGGTTTTGTTTACGGGGATTCGAGCCCCTGTCGGTTGCACACTCGAGGGCGCCGTCCTTGAGTTCACAGTTGATATCAATTTGCGCATTATCTTTCAAAAGCGTTTCAGGTGTCTGCTCCCCGGGGGCAAGCGTGCGGGCTGCACTGGACAGAGCAAGGTTGAGAAGGACGGGAAGAATAATGGATGTCTTCATTTTGTTTGGAGTATAAGAGAAAGGTCTCAAAGAGGTATTGATGGATAGGATTGTAGCGAACAGAATTCGAAGCTTGATTTTGTGATACCAAGGTAGGTGATATCTACTGTATTTATATAAAAAGGGCTCCTACCTGAACACGTAGCCATGTATCGTTTTAGTGCTGTGTAATTAATTTAATACAATATAGATAATGCCAAGATAGATCCGTAAATTAAACTCTAAAAAGCTACATGCATCTATTACACAGCCCTCGGTTATGTAAGAGCTGACGCATACAGCTAGGTGTTGCATTGCCGATTGATAGCCCCAGTAGCTACCTGGGGCTAATTGCCGTTTTAAGGGGCTTTACGTTTTAAACTTCATGCAGAGTCATGCATGCGGTTATAATGCGTTATGCGGGATGTGGGTTATGGGCCAATAGCTAGTAATGGCAACACGACATGAGCCCATCCAACTATCTGTCCTGTTTACGGTTATACATAGAAGAATATTTCCAAACACACTTGACATAGTCCTTCTTATGCTACTCGGAGCAAAGTGTACACGTGCTTGTTTTACCGACATTGTTGGTGGCATAGTTGGTAGCTACCCACCTTGTAAATTCCTTACCGGACTTCAAACTTTAGAAGCCCCAAAATCCTCTAGAAGGCGGTGTAGCTTGAAAAAGAGAAATAAACATGAATCGCGTGCGAAACGATTGGAGGCGCTTCATCCCATCGAGTCAAGAGCTTGGCATTACGTGACGCCAGAGGACGTCTCCCATCTGGCGTTACTCTCGGTTAGAGGATGGGAAGGTATTGCCCGTGGCCTGGATTTATTCTAAAGGGATGGAATGGCGGTATTGCCAAAGTTGCTTTGATGAGAAATGTGAAAACGGCGCACGACGTTTAACTTGCATCGGTAGTTTCCCTCTGTCCGGCACGTATGCGCGTTGAAAATAACATCGAACAACATTGAGGTCAACTGGTATAACTTTAACGCTAAAGGACCTATAATCGTGCTCTAAGTGCATTTTCCTTGCTCACGGCACTGCCGCGTAACAGCCTTGTTCCAATATCCCGAAGGATATGTTTCTGATGTTTTCCACTCCCCGTCTTGGGGAAGTCGTGTCCAACGCCAGGATCCCCGATCCAATACACATATCTCGGCATTTTATGGCGGCCAAGCGTCTGCTGTACCCAGCGGGCGATGCCAGCATCATCAGGCCGAGTGCAAGCCTCCTTTTGGCGAAGAAAGCACGCCACAGCTTCGCCGTACCTCTCGTCTGGTAGTCCAATGACACTGGCTTCCACGACGCACGCATGCGCGAGGAGCCGTTCTTCAATTTCCGTCGGCATGATATTTTCGCCCCCTGCGGAGGGTTGGTCAGATTAATCCGTGATACCCTATAGAAAACCAAAGCTACCATGGACATACCTCGTATTATCATGTCTTTAATGCGGCCCGTCACACGGCAATATCCTTGCTCGTCAATGACACCCTCGTCGCCGGTATGCATCCACACGACACCATCAGAATCCGCGCGCATTACCTCTGCCGTTTTCTCCACGTTCTTTAAGTATCCCTTTTGCAAGGCATAGCCTCTGGTGCAAATCTCGCCACGAACACCCCGAGGTACAATACGACCTCTAGAGTCGACAATTTTGGCACCGGTGTGCGGGAAGACGGTCCCTACTGAGGTGAGGCGCTGTTCTATCGGGTCTTCGAACCCCGTGCCAAAGGTGACGGGACTGGTTTCAGTCATGCCATAGGCGATTAATACAGTCCCGAGGTTCATTTCATGCTTCAGTCTGCGCACAACTGCTTGCGGAACCAGCGCTCCCGCAGCTAGAGCCTTTTTAAGCGACGACGTGTCCCGCTTCCGCCTTTTATTGACCTCCAGTTCCACCAAGAACATGGTCGGGACGCCGTATAGAACGGTACATGATTCCGATTGGATGCTGTCGAGAATCAGGTCTGCGTTGAACTGCGGAGAGGGAAAGACAATCGAGCTCCCGTGGGTAAACGCGCCGAGAACACCCATGACCAGGCCGAAGCAGTGGAATAATGGAGGAGGGCAGCAGACTACATCTCTCTCGGTTAGTCGAAGTTGGTCGCCAACAAGTTTGCCGTTATTGATTAGGTTCCTGAGTAGATTCTTAGCTTGTAATGCTTGAAATCGTAGGCCATGTGTCTTACATGTGAGTTAGCATAGAGGCTTTGGGTAAGCCCGTTGTGCCTGACAAACGGTCAATATTAGTCTTGGACACGTCGTGCAGCGCCAGTTTGGACGAACCAGAAGTAAACTGTATATTGAGCACATCACCAGCTTTTACGAGAGATTCCTTCTCCGTAAGCAACAAGTCGCTGACATGGGACGACTCCGCTTTGGCAACAAAGTCATCATATGTGGTAACGCTCAGTCGATTGTCCCGGGGCCTGAATGACGAGTCAAACAGCACGAGCTGTGCGTCGTCCCTGCCATGCTTGTCGATATGCTCAAGGTGCTCGGACAAATCCCCCTTTGGACCGGAAAACTGTGCGGCAAAGATGATTTTACTTTCTGTGTGGCAAGTGAGTAATTTGCTTACATGTAAGACATGGATTACATACCGGAAAACGACACGGCTCTTAGTAGCTCTGTCGGGGTATACGTGGAATTCAACACCACCACGGGACAGCCAATGCGAGCAGCGCCGAAAAAGACCTCAATGTATTGGTAGCAGTTGCCAGCAGTAATTGCTAAACAGTCTCCATGCTGGAGTCCGGCGGCTAGCAAGGCCTTGGCAACGAGCTTGCTTCGAAGTGACAGGTCGTGGTATGTCCTGGAAATGTTTTGCCACGGAAATACGACCGCGGTTCGCCCTCCGTAGTACTTGGCCTGGGTCTCAATCAATTCGCCCAAAGCCATAGTCCATAGCGGATTGTCAGTCGGCCCCGCGACAATGGAAAGATTGGTTGGATGGGCAGACATTGTAAGTCGCGGGCTTGCTGAATCCGAGGGTGGCGGCAACGGTGAGTAGACAGTGCTGCAATGCATCCGTGGGTAAGGTCAACTTGTGCCATTGAAATATTTTCTCGACACCATCTACTAGTATGCCTCGGTCAATACATTCTGCTAGCAACTACACTTCCGCACTCAGCCTGCGTGTGTCTCGGTAAAGGTGCGCCAACCGGGGCAACCGGGCCGTGTCCGGGTCCGGGTCCGGGTCCGGGTCCGGTCGTTGTCGGCGGCTTGCCAAAGTGCCATGCCTCTGGCTACCATGAATACGCCAGCCTGGACAAAGGTAAAGGGACAAGCCCGCATCAGAGTATGAAATCAGGCACATAGTATTACATCATTCCAAGATACACCGAGGAACCCCTTTACAGACAGCAGCATGTCGAGTTTCAACGCATTGCCAGTTGCCGAGTCTTTACTCAATCTCCGAGACCCCCAGTGCAAGGAGAATCGGGAATCATGGCAGCCCATCATGCAGAAATTTGAAGCGGCTTCGAGGCACGTCACCACAGAAGCCACGCCGAGTTCGCTGATCAAGCACCAGTCGAGGGGCCAGTTACTCGGTGAGCATCTCGCACCGCAGCAAAGACGTCGACTGCTCGCTAACGCCCCATGCAGCCCGAGACAGAATTTCCCTGCTGCTAGATGAGGACTCGCCCTTCCTCGAGCTCTGCGCGTACGCCGGTTTCCAACAAGACGACGCGCCTCCGTGTGCCAACCTGATTGCGGGCATCGGGAGCATATGGTACGTCTACCCAACTTGACGTGTTTCTGCGCTGGGCTGACCAAGATCCTTTGGCGCAGCGCTCGACCATGCCTCGTCTTGTCACATATTCCCACCCAGAGCGGTGGCGCCTGGAATGAATTCACTGTTCCCAAGCAGAATCGCGTCACGGAAATCGCCACCGACAATCACTTGCCTATTGTTGCCCTGGTACAGTCGGTATGCCACTGTCCCCATTGACGTTTCTTGATTCCATGTCGAAAACAGGACCTGATTGCATATAGGCCGGCGTATTCTTGCCCCAGCAGTTCAAGGTTTTTCACGCGGGGGGCCAAATTTTCCGCGATCTCGCCAGGCGGAGCCAACTCGGCCAGCAGTCATGCGCCATTGTGTTTGGATCTTCGACCGCCGGGGGGGCCTACCACCCTGCCCTGTCGGACTACAGCATCTTTGTCAAGGACCAAGCGCAGGTGTTCCTCGGCGGGCCGCCTCTGGTCAAGATGGCGACGGGAGAGGTGGTGGATGCCGAAACGCTCGGCGGCGCGGCGACCCATGCCAGGATCACGGGCCTGGCGGACCAAATTGCCAATGATGAGTATGTGGCTCGGACTCTGGCCTTTGGCAAATGGAAGAAGAAGGCTTTCTAACCGCGGAAAATAGGTTCGATGCCATTCGCAAAGGTCGAGAATGGGTGGCCTCGCTGGGACAATGGCCATTACCGCCCGTCGCGGCCGCGAATGCTCCCCTTCCGCCTCGATACTCGATCGAGGATATCCTCTCGATTGTTGATCCTGATATTCGTAAACCGTTCAATATGAGGGAAATTATTCTGCGTCTCGTGGACGACTCTCGCCTCTCCGAGTTTAAGCCCAGCTATGGTCCGAATTTGCTCACTTGCTTTGCAAACATTATGGGTGCGTGTCTTTGCCTCGATTTGGCTGTTTGCCTACTGACACACTTGTAGGTCACAGTGTTGGCATCGTTGCCAACCAAGTTCCCGTTATAAACACGGATGAAGCTTCCAAAGGCGCTCAGTTTATTCGTCTTTGCAACCAGTCGTACGTGCGCAGTTCCAGCCATATGTATTCTGACACGGCCCAAGTTCTAACACGGATATGAACAGCAATCTACCCATTGTGTTTTTACACAACGTCACGGGCTTCATGGTCGGGACCAAGGCCGAGCACGCGGCCATTATTAAAAAGGGCGCGCAGCTGGTGTCTGCCGTCAGTTGCTCGACGGTGCCTCACATTTCCGTCATACTCGGCGCGTCATATGGCGCGGGCAATTACGCCATGTGCGGGAGGCCGTACAAGCCTCGATTCCTATTCACCTGGCCCATTGGGCGGTGCAGTGTCATGGGGCCCGACCAGCTGGCCGGCGTGATGCAAACAATCGAGGCGAATAGCGCCAAATCCAAGGGGAAACAAGTCGACGGTGCGGCCGTGGAGAAGAGGACGCAGTCGCTCAAAGACAGTGTGCAGCGAGACAGCGAGAGTTACCGGACCAGCGCGGCCCTCCTCGACGATGGAGTCATTGACCCGCGTGATACGAGAGACGTTGTTGGGATGTGCTTGGAGGTGGTCAAGATGCCGGGTGTACAAGGCGCGAGTGCTCATCGTGTCCTGGCGAGAATGTAACTTAATAAGGGGTTGAATGCAGACGTTTACGAGTTTGTACTTGACGTTGATGCATCTCGGATAATATGCAAACATCTGAGGTTACTCATCTTGTCTGAGGTTACTCATCTTGTCTGAGGTTACTCATCTTGTCTGAGAAAAACTGTGCCGACTGTTCCATGTTCTGGTATTACTACTTAAATGACTTGACTATATCTACTCAATCACACAGAGAGCTCTCCCCTCGTCCACAGCATCTCCCTCGCTCACCATGGGTCTAAACACGCCCTCGACGGACGCAAAAATATTGATTTCCATCTTCATGCTCTCCACCACCATGACCTTGTCGCCCGATTCCACCGTTTGCGCAGCATCTCTCAAAACGGAGAGCACCTTGCACGGCATGGGGGCATTGATGTGTCTGCGCTTTTCGCTCGACGCTCCCACGGTCTCCTCCCGAATGTGTTCAAAATACGAGAGAATGCTGAAACAAGTCATGTCCGTCCATGTCCCCAGTTGCGGGACGTGGCACATGACCCTTACTCCCTTTGCTGCCTGGCTAATACCGCCTTGGCCAACGTCACTGCTCTCGGTGGCTATTTGCATCAAGAGACGATTGCCATTGAGCGACGCGTGCACTGTGGCTTCGTGCCATGGCGAGAGCGACGGATCCAGGGACCTCACGGTATGGAGGGTGCACGATTTGATGGCAATCCCGTAGCTTTGCTGCCCTGGCAAGGCACCTAGCCGTAGAGCATTGCTCAACTCGTTGTATCGTGCGGTTACATTTGCAGCGTTGGCCTCGGGGAATGCGGCCATGTTGCCATTGTCAAGTCCCGTCTGCTTGCCGCAGCGAGGTTTGGACCAGGAACAAATGAAAGGCTGTTTTGAGGCCTCATTGTCGACGACGACGATACGGCGGCCAGAGTGGCTCACCGAGTCGAATGATTGATTGCGAAAGCCTGATGGAATATTGGAAAAGGGCGACACGCTGCCCGATAGCTCTCTTTTCAGTGTGGTGCCCATGAAATACGATGCTAATAGAGGCAACGCAGATGCAATTTGGGAGGCACCCTGGGCATACGGAGACGACAAGAGACACGACAAGTTGTCAGGAATGAAGGAGGTGGTGTAGGCTGGATTCGAAAACTTTTCGTGCAGTAGGCAGCTTTGTAGGAATAACTGATTCGTCCCAGTGCCAACGCAGGCCGTGTCCGCAAGAACCTGTATCATCTTGGCGCGGGCTAGGGCGCGCGTCGGTTCCCAGACGACGATTTTGGCAATCATGGAGTCGAAGTGGATCGAGATGCGAGAACCTGTCTTGATTCCCGTCTCAAACCTGACTGAGCTCGTGGTAGAAATCTCGTCATGGTCTGTGGCAGGCCTCCAGAGGCGGACGATGCCGTGCCCAGGGTAAAAATCGCGCTGCGGACTCTCGGCGCATAGTCGACACTCGATCGCATGGCCTACGGGCTTTACTTGTCGAAGGGGCTCAAGCCTTGTCAAGTCGCCTCCGCCTGCAACAAAGAGCTGCAAGGAGACAATATCAAGCCTCGTAACCTCTTCTGTGATGGGGTGCTCAACCTGCAGTCGCGTGTTGACCTCCAAGAAGTAGAAATTGCCCGTGGCTACGTCAAAGACAAACTCAACAGTGCCTGCGTTCTCGTAATTAAGAAGCTTGCCAATTTGCACTGCGACATTGCTCATCTCTTCGCGCTTCGCGTCGTCCAACCACGGCGATGGCGCCTCCTCAATGACCTTTTGGTGTCGCCTTTGTACGGAGCAGTCGCGTTCCCCAAGCGACATGACATTTCCATAGCCGTCTCCCATGATCTGAATCTCAATGTGTTTGCCTTGCTCAATGTACTTCTCCAGTATGCAGTCGCTCGAGCCGAAATACCGAGCAGCTTCGGATCGTGCCGTTTCCAGCTCTGCGCGCAGCTGGGAGCGTTCTTGTACGATGCGCATGCCCTTGCCGCCACCGCCGGCAGAGGCCTTGAGCATGACGGGATAGCCAATCTCGTCCGCTAGCCTTTCCAGCTCAGCAGGCTCCTGACTTGTCCCTGCAAACCCCGGGATGAGAGGAACCGATGGCTCGTGGGCCCGGAGATGTGCCTTTGCCGATCTTTTGTCGCCCAGTGTCTCCATGGCACTTGGACTTGGCCCTACAAAGGTGATGCCTGCATCGCGGACTGCCGTGGCAAAGGCAGCATTCTCACTTAGGTACCCATACCCAGGGTGAATGGCATCGACTCTGTTCTCTACTGCAACACGGACAATGAGGTCAATGTTCAGGTAAGGGTTGCCACCGGGCTGGTCTATCGAGCCGAGGCCGACAGACTCATTCGCCGATATGACATGTTGTGATGTATCGTCTCTTGAGTTCGGCGTTCTGTTAGCTACCTGGTCCAAGTTCGTAGCGCTACTCCGTATCGTGCTGTGAGAATACGTACTCGTCAACGTAAATGGCAACTGAAGTCACATTGAGCTTCCTGCAAGTCTTGATTATGCGACACGCAATTTCGCCTCTGTTGGCAATGAGAAGGCGGCTTATGCTTGGGCGTCCCTCCGAGTTCACTGGTAAAGGTGCGACGAATTTGGCCGGAGGATCCATGGTGGCGTTGGCGTCTTCAGCAAGCTCTCGAGGGCATTGGGGTTCTTTGTAAATGCCAATGAATCGAGCAATGTCTCTATTTACTACACGTTTTCTACGTTGGCAAATCTCATTTCAAGGCCGCTACATATGAAGGAGGGGTGCGGCGGCGTATTCTTCGTCGCAGCCGGAGACGGAGCCGGGCCGCGCGGGGCCGATTCGTCCACGGACAAGTCACACTCCGTCCGCCCGGCCATCACACTGCCGCAATTATTGCCATGAAGGAGTCTCTATTTCAAAGTAAAATATATGCTGTTCGCAGATTCCGTGGTCTATATTGGCCAGGGAGTACTCCCAAACTCCTTCATTTACGCCTGCCCGTGCATCTCTTCTTGTCACCTACTTGCTACACCACCCATACTGCCGTCACCATGGCCTCAAACACGTATCTACCATTTACAGAGCCGCTTTGGCTTTCCCGCCAAGTTTCTCCTTATTACACCAAGAGCCACCGGCAGCTACAAAAAATAGCACGAGAATATGTCGACACTCATATCCTGCCCTTCAGCGACGAATGGGAGAGACAAGGTTTTGTGCCACCCGAGGTAAAGAATTGCTCATTTCCATGTCTTTCCTTTGCTACTATCAGTTTAGCAAAGTAAGAGTCACATAAGATAAGCCGAGTCTCATCTTGTGTATTATAGGTCATTGCCGAACATTCTCGACAGGGCTACATGGCAACATCAGTATTTCCCCTGGCAAAAGAATACCTAAACGGGCAGCAGCTTCCCGGGGGCATCCGCCCTGAAGACTGGGACGGCTTTCACGACCTGATTGTCATTGACGAAGTCGCTCGGTGTGGCTACTTGGGCGTGATTTGGGCCTTGACTTGTGGCAACTCGATTGGCGCGCCGCCGCTCGTCCACTTTGGCAACGCGGAGCAGAAGCAACGATTTTTGCCAGCCATCCTCAACGGTAGCATTCGATTTTGCCTTGCCGTGACCGAACCCGACGGTACGTCTTGAGCCCGCCTTACGTCCAAAAGCAAGGGAGGAGATGCCACGGATCTAATTCGCTTGTGTAGCCGGATCAGACGTTGCTGGGATTACCACGACGGCAGAGCGCAGGGGCGACAAGTATATTGTCAATGGGGCCAAAAAATGGATCACCAACGGCATTTTTGCGGATTACTGTACTGCTGCGGTGCGAACAGGAGGGCCAGGAAAGGGCGGCGTTTCCGCGCTCATCATCCCGCTCAAGGTTCCAGGCGTGACATGCCGGAAGCTCGAGAATTCGGGCGTTACGGCGAGTGGTAAGTCGGCCAAAGGCTGCCTGACTGGAATTTTTATGTTGGACTACGGACTGCGTCGCTGACGGTTGCTGCGCTGCGCACATTTCAGGGTCTACTTACATCGAGTTTGACCAGGTCGAGGTGCCGGCTTCCTACCTTCTTGGACGCGAAAACCAGGGCTTCGAGATTATCATGTCCAGTAGGTGGATTGGAGGCTCTTCGTATTGCATCCTTGTGTATTGACGACCGTCGGTGGTAGACTTTAACCATGAGCGCTTGTGGCTGGCTTGCACGAGCCTTCGGCTTGCACGCTGCTGCATCGAGGACGCGTACAAACATGGGCAGGTTCGAGAGACTTTTGGCAAGCCTCTGCTCGCCAATCAAGTGATCCGCGCCAAATTCAGCGCCAGCGGACGCAAAGTAGACTCGGCGACAGCATGGATGGAACAGCTGGTGTACATGGAACAAGTCGCCAGCAGGGGTCAAGATGGCGGTAGAGATCTGTACACGGGCGGACTGTTTGCCAACCTCAAGGTGTTATGCGCGCAGACGTTGGAGTTTGTCAACCGAGAAATGCAGCAGGTCATGGGGGGCCTGGGATACTCGCGCGGTGGTCGCGGTGGTCGCGTAGAACAAATCAGCCGTGATGTGAGGGTCATGGTTGTTGGAGGCGGCAGCGAAGAGATCCTTGCCGATCTTTCCGTCGCTCAGGAGCAGCGAGCCATGGCCAAGTTGTAGGCAGTCAACGGGTTTTGTCGAGCGCGTCTAGGTGATAGTAGATGGAGTAATGGCTGTTTGCTGAGACAAATGGCTACATGTACAAATGCAATGAGCGTAGATTCCCCATCAACCAAGTCTTGTACTACAGCTGTATTCATACTTGCGCCTTGCAACATGCCGCACCAGCATACCGGTCGACCCGTTGGCAACCAAGTAGATTAGCCACTTACACATGAGTTGCAACAAACGCCATACAGTGGGCAACGCGGCTCGTTCACGGCAACCCACACTTGACATCTACTTCCCCGCATGTCAACCGGTTAGCTCTCGATATTTTCCGCTTTCTTCGGACAAGAGGAGAGTTCCCCACTGCCACAACCGTTGCCGTTGAACTTGTCCCCTCACAACCACCACACTGGCCATTCGATGCCCTCTTCGAGCAAGGTCGTTGGACCGTTGGGGACCACTAGGGAATGACAACATTGCTCCCATGTCTTACTCTGCTGAGCGCGAGATGAGGCGACCTCGTCTGGCATGTCTGAATTGCAGGTGAGTTCCAACATGCGTTGCCCACCTGGGGAATTTCCAACTGAGCAACCTTGATTCACGTTGCAGGCGGAAAAAGACTCGCTGCCACGGGGAGCGACCAGCTTGCGCACTCTGTGTCCGGCTTGGCCAAACTTGTGAATATCCAACCCATTCCACAGCGGCAGCTCCGGCACCACGGCGTTTGCCCTCTGCCGTTGTCAATGTACGTTTATTTTGCGCGCGAGTTACAAACCTACACGGTGCCTCTCAACCCCAGCTTCTGATACCAGCTTCCATACGAGTATAGGACGAGCTCCTCGTGCGAGTTGCGAGACTCGAAGCTGACCTCCGCGCCGCACAACAAGCCCAAGTCGTCACCACCAACAACAATACCACCATCAAATATGACGACGCACAAAGAATTGCCGCCGACGCCGAGAAACATTCGTCCACAACGTCGCCGTCTCCGCCCATGCAACCGGCGCCTCCCTGGGCTGACGTGCCGAGCACCGCCGTGGGAGGCGCCGTCGAAAGCGACAAGAAAAAGTTCTCGCAGCTTCCTCCGGTGCCCGTACTCAAGTCACTAGCCGATGTCTACTTTTCCAATTGCCAGAACCAACCATACTGCTTCTTTCACGAAAATCATTTTCGTCGGCGCCTCATTGCCGGCGACTTACCAAACTATCTCCTCCTCGCATTCGCCGCCACGGCCGCGCGCTACAGCTCCCACGACTACTTTCGCGGCTCGGAACTGGAAGCCGTCGAGGGCCTGGCTCGGGCGGCCTGGATCATCATTCTCGACCAAGTGTTTGCCACGGAGCCCAGCCCCGACAATGTCGCAGCCGCCCAAGCGACCAGTCTACTCGCCATCATTGACTTTACTGGTAGGCAACCAATTCCGCTCACCAGACGAGACGACGCACCTTGAATAACTAAATGGCTGCTTTGTAGCTGGCCGACACCGCTTGGGCTGGGTCAAAATCGGCCTTGCCGTCCGCCTAGTCCAAAGCCTCAAGCTGAATGCAGAGCCCGATCCGTCGCTGCCGCCGTGGCAGCAAGAAGAACGCAGACGCGTCTTCTGGTCCGTCTACCTGCTCGACAAGTTTGTCTCCTGCGGAAGGTCTCACCCACCGGCGATTCTGGACATGGACTGCACACTAGCCCTGCCCTGCAGCGAAGAAGCCTTTCGCATGGAGACGCCCACAAAGCTACCGACGATTGCACTTGTCAAGGATCTACCTAGTAACATGGCCGAGTTGGTGCGACTAGATGACTTTGCTATCCTGGTGTTGATGTGCTCTGCTTTGAGTCTCACTGTTCGGGAAACCTTTCAACAGAGCGCGTCGAAAATACCGCCGTGGGACTGCCGGAGCAACTTTGCCCAGATTAGTAGCATCCTGATGACGTTTGAAAACATTCACACTACGGGGTCGGATCATCTAGGGCCATACATTTCAGCTAGATTCGGCACATACGAGGGCTTTGATCGCCAACGAGTCGGCCACTTTATCTGGGCACGAGCCGTATACCACCTCTGTGGCAGTCTGCTCTGTCACCCTGTCAGCCTGCGTCGATACAGAAATTCCCAGGGCGCCTGCTTCCCGACGACGTTTGCTCGAGAGCTACTGGATCGATGCAGAGCGCACGCGACTCAGCTGAGCAATATGCTGGAAACACTACGATCTGCTGGCTGCTGCGCCCGCGGGAGCTTTCTGGGATACGTAGCGACGTGCGCGGCGTCTGTCCACCAGATATTTGCCCCGTCTCCGACACCACACATTGCGGCCCGGGCAAACGCATGCTTGGAGATGTGTCTGAGCTTCCTGGAACACCTCCCCGCTCGATGGCCAAACTACGGCATGATGGCGTCCTCATTGCGAGCACTGAGTATAGATGGTCGGTCGGCGCGCCTGCTCATTGATCCCTCGCCTGCCGCTGTCGAAGAAGACATTGACCCGGTGGAAATTGAGCAGCTCTGGAATAGTATAGACTATGGGTGGATGACGGACCGGGCTCGGCAGAGTGAAACGGCTTCATCGCCATCGCCTCCGGGACTGGATGTACAAATTGGGGATTGGACTACTTTTTTGGATGGCCAAATGGATAATGACATGTCTAGCTTTTATGTGACGCAGGCAGAACTGATGAGGGGGGCGGATACATAGCAAGGACGTCAACTGACTCTTATCCATCGGGGCATTAAGCTAGCCAATGTTGACGAATGGAGTTAAACTAGGCGTTCGTGCGATGTCTTTTTTGTCCCGATTTAGTTTATATGATGACAAGGAATTTCTGGTGCCAAATGGTCGAGTTTAACAATTCATGTCCGCGCCCGTGTCCGTGTCCGTGTCCGTGTCCGCCTCCGCTCCGCACCTTATGACGTCTAGCCAGTCGATACCAAGGACGCCACAGTTTTGATGGTAAAGGTTGGTTCACCAGTCAACTGGACCGATTCCCGCGTTCTGCATGCCTAGAAGACCTTGGTATTTTGAATCTAGTGGTAGTACTAGTTACGAGCATGGACGATCCGCATACCATTTTGTACCAAGCTGTTTCAATAAACAGCTTCTATTTGATTCCAATGTACAAGATGGAGTGCCATTCGCCCAATGTGACTTTTTTTGCTGCTAGGTACTGGATATATCCCCCGTTTAAGGAGGGCTTTGTTCTTTATTCGCCGTTAAGAGCGCCACAACGCTGGAATATTGGCACGAACAGCAAGACAAGCCAGCAGGCGCCACGCCCGGCAACACAACGTATCGTCCACTGTTACTAAAAGCCCTTCGGTTCGATAATATATAATATTCTCATTACTGTAATATAATTATCTGGTAGTAAAGGAAAAATTAGCTTATCCCTATAGCGGAGAAGCCAACTCAAGTATTTGGCTGCAAGCGTTCTGGCTTGGTCAACCGCAGTAATATATAATTGAATAGAACGAAGAATATTGAACGGACTTTATTTTATATTATTATTATTTTTATAATTGTAAGCACAACTCAAGGTAGCTGTAATTGTAATTCGGCATGACACTGCGCGGCGTCGGTGTATGTACGCGGCACTCAGTCACCTGCACTGTGTTACAACATTTGAACCCACGGAGTTGAACAGCCCATAATTATTAAAAAGCGGGAGTTATGTGAAGCGGAGAGGAGAGGAAGAGGACGAACCAGTGTGCATACTCTTCGTGGGCACCGGCCACCAAACCTGCAGCAGATCTCCAAGTCCAGGACAGACATCTCAGTAATGAATGAATACATAATTTTGACATATTCTTATGTATTCATTGTTCCACCGTTATATTCATATGTATTGTTAGGCTTATGAATTATTATGAATATAGTCCTGAAGGGTCGGCTACGTCGTCGCTGCCAGTAACATCAATGATTTCGTCGTCCACGGCGACGTAGAGTTTGCGGATCAAGTCATTCTTTACCCAATCACCTAGGCATTGCAGCCCCTCAACAGTGCCGGGCGAGAGCCGTGCCCTGTCCCAAGAGATGGTCCGCCTTGTGCAAGAGAATACCCGTTCTGGGTCATCTGACATCGCCGGCACACTGAGCACGTCTAGTGCCATTTGGTGCAAGCGTGGGTACTCCATCCTTTGTTCTTCTCGGCACCACCATTCAAGCGGCGTTTTTGTCATCATGTGTCTCGGCGGAGAATTGACGAATTTTTCGAATTCATCCTCATCGCCAAGTGTATCCAAGACGCTCATCGATTGCTTGATTCGCTCGTACGGAGTAGCTTCCCGTCGTTCGTTACCCGAACAAGCCAACTCCGACGAGAGCGGCCGGTCTTTGTATTTCGCCCAAAGGCGCCGTGCGCCATCAATGGCCGTCTGCTGCCATTCCTCGGCCCAATGGCGATCAAGGTACCTCCGGCGCTTTTCTGGGTGGAGCAATAATGCCGTGGCATATATGGGATTTTTGTCGCTCTCCTCGTAATACTTCGAGAGAACCCACCAGCCCATATGCACGGAATTAACCATGTGCGCGTTGTCCACGTATTTGACCTGCTTCACTATCAGCGAAACTCCCAGTAATCGATCACACTGTTGGTCCTTACCTTGGCATCCTCAAACTGCTTGAAAAGAATATCCATATTCTCCAGCACCTGATCGATTGATGCCCATTCCATTTGCTGTTCCAGGGTGGCCTGGTAAAACGGCTGTAAGAACTCATGGGTCATTTTGAGTATTAGCCAGTCATCATGGGTAAGGATGTCACCATCCAGCTCATTGTGGTACTGATTCAGGAATATTGACAATGGACCTTCCTGGCTTACGGCCGCATCAAGCAATTTGAACCATGAGTTCCAGCGAGTAACATTGTCAATCCCGAGTGCCTTTCCTGCAACATCATCCCATGCGTCATTACGAACCGTGGAGTTACGAATAAAGACTGCAATGTTATGGAGTTTACCCAGAGGGCCGATACTCCGCCAGCCTGCAGCGTCATTGCGTTTCCTACGTTTGCGGTGCGTTGTTTGGCTAGTAGTAGTTGAGTGCAGCTGGTCGTGCAACGCCTCCGCAACGGTTACGTCAGTCGTCTCATCTTGCGCCTGTTCCATTGCCGCCTGCAGCGCGTTCTTGCTAGTTGCAAAGAGAAAGGCTTGGAGGGACAAGTTAATGATGTGACCTACGCATCGCGTTCGAGACGATACTGCATCAAATGCAACGCCGTACTCCTCTGATAGCTCAAGAGCAAGCTGGCGGAGACAAGTGTCGTTCTTTGCGTCATTGTCCCCAGTGAAGTAGCCTACTCGGTGCGCCAGGTTGTAATTTCCGATAATCTTCATCAGGTGCGGTGTCATAGCCGCGCCAGCGTGAGAGTGGCGGAGGTTTGGGAGTCCTAACAATGCTTTGCGAAGGTTGTATCCCTCGTCAACCCATTGTGCGTGTACAGCGATATACGCCTTGCGCTGAGGAGAAGACCATACATCCATGGCAATGTGTACGAGGCTCCGGGACCTATCCAGCCATTTCTTTACAGATTCCTGATGCGCAGTGTAGGCCCGATCCAAGTCCGCTGCCACGGTGTTTCCAGAGTCGACCAGGAGCTCTTGAACGGCGGGATTTACCGCAGATAAAAGTGCCTGGTATTCTGGCCACGTTGCAAAGTTCAGCGGCAGGTGCCTACGGGCAGAGAGGAGCATTTGTGCCTCTCGAAAGGCATCGGCATTGATGACACCGCGTAAGGTGTTCACTTCATTCGCCCTGGCCTGCTGCATCTGGTTGGCGCTCGTCCTTGCGAATGCATTTTCTATGGCAAGTTGGCGCTTGGTTTGGGATTTCGAGTCCTCTCGAACATGTATGTGATGCGCCTTCTCGAGGTGATAGCGGGCGTTGCCAGATATGTGTGTTGACCACGAGGGACTACAACAACGCGTGCAGTAGTGGAGCAGTCTCCCGCTCATCGTACGTGGTTCGTCGCCTTGAGCCCCTCGAAAATGATCCCACGTGGATGTCGCTCTTAGTTTTCTTCTCTTGACGGCATGCTGAGAGGAAGATACCTCCGATTCGGACAGAGTGCTGGCAACTTGCGAGACACTGTCTGACGGCAGTACGGAGGAAAAGCTTGATGCGGCGTTGGATTGGGGCAGTGAGTGTATGTTGGCCATTTCTGGCTGCGTGGCGCGTGTAGTGACGCCGCGGTGTCGGTTGCTGGAGGTTCAAAATTGCCCAACGCGAGGCTTCATTCAGAATCGCGGAACAAGCAGCGTAACCTTACGCGTCAGACAGCGGAACCTGAAACTCGCCAAATAGATACCTTAGTGGGTCCATATTCTTAAGACTTCGTAATATGTATTCATAGGCGGCGTCTATATTTTTATCCTTATGCATAAGCTTAACAATAATTATGCCATAAGCAAAGAATATATATTCATTACTGAGATGTCTGGTCCAGGATTAGCTTTTGGGCTTCGTTGAGACGGTGGTGATTTTGCGTCTTGGTGCTTTTGGATGGATTGAGCCTTGTGCTTACTGCCCATTGTACATGCCAGTAGCAAAGTTGAGCCTTCACCGTCGTCGAATTCCAGGGAGCGTTTCTGGCGGTGATGCCGACAAGTTTTATTCTGCGTCTCTTGCTTATTAAGCGACATAAGCTTTTCCATAAATCGACGTCAACTGTGGCTGCTTGTCGAGGTTCCACGATGCTGGCTGAGGAGGGGCTAGGCCATAGAGGAGATTGTCATCAAATGATGCCCTATATTGATAATCTTGTAAAGTCCAAGTAAAAGGCTCGAGGAAGAAGAATGTGCAGATGGCCTTTCATCTGCACGCGAGGCTGCTTGCTCGCACGTGATCACGTGGGACCCTCAACACTGACATGTTGCATTATGCGCAAAATCCTCGGGATATTCGAAGCTGCTTCGGGACCACCACCACCTTTGGTGTATTGCAATATCTTACTTGGCTGCAACAGGCTGAGCCCTCAGTGGCTCGGTTTACACTCTCGCCTCCGGTCCCGAAGTATTTTTCTTGCAATGTTGGATCACGTGTAAGCGTGCAGAGGGGTCGAAGTTTTCTTTACACCAGACTCCAAATGTTGACTCAAGACCACATGCAACTACAACCAACGTACCTCCTGATACAGGCACCATGGCTGCAGACCAACATGCCTATCAGGCACCGTGGGGCACAGGAATCCCCGAATCACAATCTTGGCTCGCCTTGACGCAAAGGCAAAAGCGTTGGGCACCCAAGGTCAGGACTGGGTGTTTGACTTGCCGGTGGGTTGTCCCTGAATCGATAAATCGCACATTGATTACATGATTTAACATCAAGCGAGCATATATTATAGGCGACGACGCATCAAATGCGACGAGACCAAACCTGTTTGCAATCGATGCACTATATCTGCAAATCATTGTGAACGCTACGATGTTACTCATAATATCATCGCAGCCGCCCGGGCATCTCTTTCTAGCCCGAAATCGCCATTGCGCAATGCCAACGACAGAACTTCTAGCAGGCTACTGTATTTTCTGGACGTGACTGATCCGGGGTATGGCTTAAACAGTTGGCGACCGAATCTGTTAAGGCAACTCCCTCAGCGCATGGGCTACTCAAAAGTGCTTGACACCACTGTCGCAACATTTACTAGTCTTCTAGAAACTCTACATGGGCCATCACCATTTCAGCAACCATCTCATAGGTCACGACAATTGTACATTTCCAGTCTAAAAGGACTACAGAGGGCTCTTGCCACCCCAGACCAAAGATACCGCCTCAGCACTATATTCTCGGCAAGTCTTCTGGCACAATGCCATGTTTGGATGCATCAGAATAGTACCATTGCCTGTGGACATGGCCAAGGCCTCACACACCTACTAAAAGTTTTATTGGTCCAAAAGCCAAAAGACCCATTTGTTCTAGGGTTATGCTATGCCATGTTGGCCGAAGTGGTAAGTCCCATGTAATAACATCTTTATACAACTCTTTTCCACAACATGCATGTGATTGACCATGAATGCCAGGTTGAACAGGCTGTTTTTAACCCCAATATTCAACTGTTTCCGTGGATCCAGACCTTGTACAGTCTGCCTGGACCGCCGCTCTGGAAACCTTCTACTTACACCGCGACTAAACCCAAGCTCACGGCCGTCAATCTTGCACCCATATCAATGATTCCGGGCCTTGTGAGAAACCCCAGAGAGAACAAACAACAAGTTCAATCTACGTATGACTATCTAATAGAGGTGTGTCTGCTGGTTAATAAATGCGTCGTGGCTAATAAGGAATGCCCATATTTTGACACGTGGGATTTCATGCGTCTTAATGAAATACACGGCATGTGTGCCGGTAGCGCGGTTGTTCTCAACGCATTCTTGCGCACTTTTCATCCAAGCAATACAGCACTACTTGGACAAAAGGTTGTACTTTGCGCCGAAGTAATTGCTCTTGCAGAGAGAGCTATGCACGAACGGCCATTGTGTGCACACCATGTGCCTCAGGCCCTATTGGCTTCGTGGTGTGTTACGGATGGCCATGTAAAGGCAAGACTGCGTCAGTTACTTCAAGACTATCGCGATACATATGCCATGGCTAGACTTGTCTATTTCGTGGCTTCTTGGCCGGAAGCTCCAGCTCAGATACAAGATATTCCTTGGTTTACCATGTATGATGGACGAGGGGATTCTCACAAGGGCAGTGGGAAGGATGGACCGGTGGGGGAAACCAATCAGAGGCTAACTGAATACTGTTGCATTTTATGAGTCATGGGTACTATCGGGCTGAGATATTGATACAACTTTTGGCTGTGGGATATCTGAAAAGGTTGAAAATTGCCGTGGGGTTCCGTCGGGGTTTCGCAAACCATGTTTAGAAAGGAATTGATACAGACCCATGAGTTTTTGCAGATTCTGATTCGTCCGATTCCATCTTCACTATAAGTACTTTGTCGGACTACTTGTGAAATGACATGAGATCGAGTATGACGACAGCTTTGGTGAAATAGCTGCATACGGCTAGAGAGCCACAAGCCTACCTTTAAATTATTCGCATGTTAGAATAACTGCAACATGTTGCACGCTGAGCATTGGGGTGGATAGGCTTCTCGATTTTTCCAAGTATAACTCTCTGGCCACGTACTTTCACTTGATCATCTTACCTTTTCACCAAGATGATGGAGCAGTCGGACGTTGCGTCATAGCAGCCCACCCCGCCTGTTTTATAGAGCCTTTGCATTTCACTGTCTGAGAAACATGTTGTCAAAAGTCAAGTCTGGATGAAAGCCGCAGCCATCTTTTTGTCATCTGCCAGGCAGCCTCGAGTCAGAAGAGAGGATCCTATTAAATATTTGCCGCAAGAGCCAATATATGTCAGATTACCACACTTCAGGCTTGTGCGTTGCGCACAGGGTGCAAATGTTGGCAAATCCTGGATGCTCCAAGTAGTTGTTAAAACGCGTGTCTCTGAATTCGAGAAATGACTTTGGATAGTTGTCTAGTTATGCATGTCAAACTGTCGGTGTTGGGTGAGTCTAGATATTTATGCGCTGCATCATACTCCGCACAAGCAAGACTCAGAGCCTCCGTGATGACTTCTTTACACTCAAACTCATAGCCTTAGGCAAGATGAATGGAGGGTTGACCAAATACAGTAGGGGTTAGCTCAAGATCAGTCACTATAGGATAAATTCTTACCGACGGCCGCCAGAGAGCCCGTTGAGCAGCATGTCAGGCCAGCAATAACGGTGCTTATTCAAAAAATTTTCCTAATCTCCACCATGCTTTTCTACTTCAGAGCCGAAGTAGTCAACGTATGCCGCCGTGTACCTGATTGGCGAGTGTAAGCAATGTGAGGCGTTATGTATCGTGTTGGACGTACTATTTTTGGCCCAAGTACTTTCTCCAAGTTTGAAAAAAAATTTCATTTTTAGGCATCCTGGAATCGACGGGGCAAAGGTTGGGGACCCCGGCTTCACATATCTCTCGTAGCTGGGTTCTGCTTGAGCCCAAGAGATGAGATGGCCACAGTGGCTGTCTAATTTACCATTCAAGTTACTGATGCCTCATCTCTCAAACGGTTGCTCAAAGTATAATGGAACTCGAATGAGGTACGTGGTTGTGGAAGAGAAGGCTGGACAACCGCATGAGCCGCGTGATTTTGCACAAGAAGTGAATGAAGCGTCTTTGCTCGGTCATTCTATCATCATGCAAGCGATGCACTAGTATTCTAGGGAGTCAGAGCAGATTTTATAGTCGTTGCAGTGTTCATTATGGCGTATCGAGGTGTGTCAAAAGGGGACGTAGAATGTTGAGACTGGAAATAACACGTGGAGGGAAACATATAAGACGGCTGCTATTCTTGGAAGTATGACCATGGGAAAGCGGCATGCAATGTGACAAAAGTTATCCCATGTTAGCCTTCCATGTTGACTGCGGCAGTCTGCCCGAGCCGTCCAAAGCAATCTTGTACGATTTCAGCATCGCACAGAGGGGCTCCATGCCGGAACATTCGAACTCGTCGGCATGCCCGAGCCGTTTCCATGCGTTCCTGGGACAAAACCTGCATATAGCCCCTGCCTAATGAGCTCGCTTGGCCTGATTTATGGTGGCGCAATTGAGTCACGCCGGCTTATTGCCGCCAAACGGCTCAGCATACCGCATGGTGCACCTAGAAGTTGGCTTTGATGAATGCCGACGACCGACCACAGACGACAAGCGTTGGCCATAGAAGGTTCAATAGAATAAAAGCGAATCCCGTCGATAAGCCACCCGGAAACTTATATAACTCTGTAGAATAGGCAAGGATGCGAACCGCTACACCGGGTTGTATGCCCTGACAGCCATCTGAACCAGAATGGCAAAGTCGGGCTTCGTAGCAGTTTCCAGAGAACTTTGAAGCTTTACTTTGTCGATTGAATTGCCCAAACCCACTGTTTGCCGTACAGAAATGTGAAGCCAAACGCCCTCATTCACTAGCTTTCTGACAGAGATTGCTGTGTTTCCATGTAAAACGTAGTGGAATTCATCCTTAACCAACCCGTACATGCTAGCGAGCAAGGATTAGCGCCTTTCGTGTCGAGCTGGCCAATCGCAGACCTGGGAGTCCTCGGACCCTTCGGCTTGGCCCCCGTGGTCCGGTGCCGAAAGTCGGCTTTCATCGCCGGACCCATAGACGCACGATGGGCCGATAATTGAGAAACAGTGGCCTAGTGCCCTTGATTGACAGCCGCGCCGCACAATAAAACTCTAAACGAGGATCCATAGGTCCGCGATTGGCCCGGCGTGAATAATGCATAGTATCTCATGAGCCGCATGAAGCCACACGTTGGCAATCCACCTGGATGAACCCTGTATCATATGACGAGTTCAGTCAACGCGTTCAGACCTCGTACGGATGTTCCCTCCAGGAGGAGGAACATGTATTGTATTTCGTTCGCTTCCCTACATGACGACTGCCAGACCAATCGCGGCCGACGATGAGATTGGGTCCTCAGAACCGCACCAGATGGCTATAATTCGCATGTGTACCATCATACAGCCACGCGAGATGCGGCGTAACCGCGCCAAATACCCCAGATGAAATGAATCAGGATGATCTAACGAGAGCAAAGGCCCGTTTTAAAATGAATATGTACCCGTTTAGCGAGTAACAGGACAGCCGCAACCGTTTCATCCCACATAAAAGTCAAGGGGTGGCGACATCACGTCACCTTGGCCGCCGGCATTGCGCTGTTGCAGGAATACCCGAGATTCAGAACAAGTTTTCTACCGTAGTCTTATAATACAGGTGTAGCGAGGACAAGAAGAGCATTCACTGATCAATCATGTCCGCGCTGTTCTTCTCAGTAGCTTACATGGCCATTCCCCCATCCCTCGCCAAAATTCCCCCATGCTTCATCACACTGGACAAGGCCACGACTCCTCCAACAAGTGGCAAAAGACTTCTTGCCAGGTTCAAATAGCCCCATTTCCGGATGAGACCAGAGACTTCGCCCGCGCTCAAAGAAGCTGTTCCCTTCACCGCGCCAAGTAATGACGCATTCGTCGACGACATGAATACAAGGGTAAAGGGAATGATGGCAACAACGAGTCCCGCAGAAAGCAAACAGGCCTTGGCGCCTTCCTGCCCACGTAGTCCGTAAGCAGCGTAGGAATAAGACAGAGCCGTGGCGACGGCACATTTGGGCATCAAGGCCATGCCATTGCTGAATAGGCCATGCCACACGAGCACTGAAGATTTGGCCACCTGTTGCGCGGTAGGAACACCGATGACACTGAGGGATGCGATTGCGCCTGCGGTTGAGTTCAGTACATGAGCACATGTTGAAGCGACTTGGCTCGAGTATGCTCACCTGACATCCATGAGGAGCCAACAATGCCCGCGGCAACAGCAACGAGGGGGGGGAGTTGATATGTTGCCATTTTTGCTTTTGGAATCTTTTTCAATGGACAGATTTCGTTACACTCCGTCACTTGGTCGGGAGAGGGTGCTTTATAGGCATCAGGTCATGAGTGCGGTGGAGGCGGCACTGTGGACCAGTACCTGAGTGAGCCACACGTGCACCATCCTTTTGGTTGGTCCAGGTGAATGAAACTGTTGACATGCTGGCATGGCTTCAGCCATGACTTGGCACGACTTCCGTACACGGGGTTGCATTTGGCCGACGCATTGGGCGGCTTCTAGCGCGGCTGAGGCTATATAGCATAGAGTAACCGAGCAAGAGTGGACGTGGGCTGGTTACGTCAACTCGGCCAACACCGGGCACCCTGTCCATTGCACGGGCCGATTGCCTTGGCGTTTGCGGATGCCGTTTATAGCAAGTGTCGGCATTGCACGGAGTAGCGAGCACCGAATCGGCCATATATATGTCCCGGCTTTTCGGCTAGTCCCCGGTTTCTCGAAATCCTGGCCAGGCAAAAAATACAGCACTCCTTTCCGCGTGGAATATTAAGCCCCTTGTCTCTGGAATCTATATAATCAGCTGCAAGAAACTGATGAAAGAGTATGACAAGATGCCTCATCTTGGATCCAGTGTCCTGGCACTCGGAACCGCATCGTCGATATTCGTATCTGGTGAGTTGAGAATCCTCCACCAACATGTCATAATGTGTTGACGCGTTGGATTCTTGGTGCCAGGGTCCATCTTTGCCTTCTCCCTCGGCGGAGTGAGTACAGCGCGTTTGGCAGCAGAAGCAACCTCTTCCCCGGAGCTTGCTAGCCGCCGCTGGCTCAACGTCTACCAAAAGTGCCATTACGTCGGCACCCCGATGGTCTTGTTTTCCACTGCATGTTTTGCGTGGCTGCGCTACCAAACGCACCGCAATGTGTTTCTTGCTGCGGCTGCTTCGTGTGCGAGTCTAATCCCCTACACCATTGTCATCTTGAGCGGCCCAGAGGAGATTCTTTTTGCAGCCCTAAATAAGAGAAAAGAAGAAGGAAGCCCTGACATGGTCGAGGTTCGCAAGGCAATTGTCCAGTGGGGAAACGTCAACATATTCAGGGCCGTGTTTCCCCTTGTTGGCGGTCTTGTGGCGCTGGCAGCTGAAATGCTGTGATGCAAACGATGGCTTGATACAAGTTGAGCACCCAAATGCAATTCGAAAGGCATCGGGGCCTATATGTAGATATGTAGTTAAAATGTCTTGGAAGCGTCATTATTTCAGGGGCAGGGTTAGGGTTATTTTGAAGAACAGCAATTTAGCACAACACAGCGGATGACCAACCGATGTCTCTACACATGACGATGCAGCAAACATGCAATTGAGTGCGGACAGACAGAAGCAGTAGGCGATGGACTGGAGCATTAATATTAGCCCGAGTGTGGCATGGGAAGAGGATGGTGTTCAGGCTGCACCATCTTGGTACCTGACCAAGACAACTTGACATGAATTGCTCGGCGGGCTCACTCTTTTTGCTAGGTGCGCTCACGCACCACCAGGTACTTAAATATTAGGCTATATATTATAATAGATTATTATACATTATCTCTTAGAAATATATTAAAAGAGTTTAAATATAATAAATACTCACCTATTAAGGTGGGTGAGCGTACCTAGCAAAAAGAGTGAGCCCGCCGAGCAATTCACAAGACAACTGCCAAACATGATTCCAAACTCGGTGCCCATATGTTTGAGGCGACCTTTTACCCAGGTACGCTGAGCAGCAGCGAGATAATCTTGCCATAAAAGACGGGTTAGTGGCCAAAGGAGAAAGTAGCCCACGACACCGTTTCGTGTGGTACGTTCTCCAGGCCTCGCATTGCACAATGGTGCAAAATAGCATCAGGCGCGCACATGGCACATGGCATCGAGTTCCACAACCGCGCGATAGACAAGTCGTTGTACGTGTCTATACGCCCAGGGAATAAATGTACATCGGAGCAACCCTCTATGGGAGACGTGGTTCCCAGGCCACCATTCGCCAACAATATTCAGGCGGCAGCATGACAACCTTTTTAACCAAAGGAGTCAGCAACTTGCGTTGATTTGTGTTGAAAGCAGCTCGGGAATAATGTATACACAATTAGTAATTGTCTTTTGATAGTGGTCCGCAGATTTTGGCCGTTCTCCGTGCTTAATTGCTCTTCGCCGATTGGTCGGAGGACTTGTATAGCACCGTCGACGTGGCATGTCCATTGCGTTGAGCCAGCTCTCTTGGCTGTCATGTTCTCGAAAATGCCTAGCAAAACGACGGATGCCAGTGTTGCGACATGCCCAATGGCCGCAGTCTGTTGTAGGGCGGCATGTGCTGCGGCGAGCGCCTTGATGCCAATAGAGTGCGAGGGCCCTCTTGTCATGGCCGTCTTGCGTTGTTCCGGATCCGTTGGCTAATGATGCCGTGCCGCATGCCTTGAAAGCATACACGAGCGCCGAGCCTTGTCTTCCAGTGCGGCTTGCCTTGATCCTCCGAATCTGCATTGATGGCGCGCGCCAGAACGTCTACCGTATTCTAATGCAATTATCATGCAGGTATGCATCACGCTCCCAGAATAAGCGTATCGCGTCGCCAGCTCTCGCTGTGGTACACGGATATGGCCCAACAAAGGGGCCTCACCAACAAAGGACCAAGAGGGTACACAGACTACATATGTAAACACACGACCGGGCAAGAGCCCTAGGCACAGACGTTCCCTTCATGTATATATAGTGGGCACTCGTCTCTCTCCTCCTCTTGGAAACCGAGGACCTTTGACACTCTTTGAGATTATTATTGAATTGAGTCTTTTACTCCAAGCCTTCTATTGAACCCTTGTCACACGCTGGCTCCTTGGGATCCCTGTTAGGTCAGGCTCGAAGAATTCCAGCAACGAACCGGACCGAATCTGTGTTCCTGTTGAGATGGCAGAGCCAAATGCCAATCAAGTATCTTCAGATGACGATTGCGAATCCCCAGATTCCGTCAACTCCGTGGTCACCTCACAGGGCGACGTCCCGGTCGATGACTCGGATGCAATACTGGCGAACGAGCACTACTGGCAGACAGTCTCCGACTTGACGCCCGATCTAACAAGAGCTGCGAAAACTATATTGTCAAATAGGAGGCCACATTTCAAAAAGGTGGTTGCCGTCATTGCCTACTGGGAGACAGCTTCCGGGCTGGACCATCTCCGAGCTCAGGCCGATAAGCTCGGCAGACTGTTCGAAGACGATTTCAAGTTCGAGGTACTGGTCTATAAGATTCCGGACAATGTCGAGGATTGGGAATTTATCTCAATCATTGGTGGTGAGTTGCGCAAAGTCTCAAAGGATCGAGACGGTTTGTTCATCCTGTACTATGGAGGGCATGCAACCTTATCTGACACCACGACAAGACGACTGTGGAAGAAAGAAAACCGCCCTAGATCACCACAGATTAATTGGTCGATGAATATGCAGGCAATATTCAACGCTAGTCCGATTTGCTCCAAACTCTTCATCTTCGACTGCTGTCATGCTGGAGGGATGATCGACCCAACACTGGCATGGGAAACCTCGTGCGAGCTGCTCGGAGCCTGCGCAGCGGACGTGCAAGCTTCCGCCTTGCACGTTTCGTCATTCACGGCCGCCTTGCTCCAGGGGATGTCAAACAACACCTTCAATGTCTGGGAGCTGCACTCTGTCTTGTGCGGCTTCGACAAGCAAAGCGAGTATAATCTCGCCCAGTTTCCCCATTATCAAGACTTTGTGGGTCCATGTCGCCGCGGCGAATCTTCCTCGACGCTGATCAAGAAGGTGACATCTCCTGTTGAGTCCGAGAATCGTCCACGGACTGCTCCCGACATGCTACATCGCCTGACAACAATGACCGATGCCACGGTTTTCGTTGCCATTACCTTCAAGTGCACCGCGGAAGCCTTCATGGTAGAATTCCAAGCCATCCAAAAGAACTGGCAACAGTGGTTCAGATTTGACCCTACCGAGTTTGATGATGTCATTGTCCAAGCATGTCGTGAGCCTGCTTTGATCGGCGCCTTTAACAGGAACCCAAACTCCTGCATGACAGTTTGGTTTTTCCCGGTCTGGCTTTGGGACGCCATGGCCCCGCTCGGCGGCTATCAGTTTATTGGAATCATGCGTCCAAATAATGTGGCGCTCATTGCCAGTGGTGCATAAGCCGGTCTTGCAGAGGCAGATGTCTCGTCAAATACGATGTCGGGAGTAATCGATATCTCACCGGGGCTATCAAAAGGGGAAGGTCTATCGGGAGCGGTATTTGAGTCTGCCAAGGGGAGCTATATATAAATATTGACCAAGGTCGGCTAAAAATCTAATATTATACTAGTTGACCTTTTAATATCTACTACTAGTACTATAATTATTCCTATACTTTTAATTAGATTTTTTTGTTCTTCTTTTTTATATTTAAGCTTTATATTTTAATTAAATCTATTATTATATAGTACTCATTGTACATATTACAAGCTCTTGTACCTTTATTATAAATCCCTCACGTGATTCCTTACAAAGCTCCCGTTCCTTTAACTATTTACAAGATCCTATCATCCTATTATGTATCCGCCAGCTAATTCTAGCGTGCTATTACCCCTTACGTGAGTCGTATAAGCCAAGTCGATCCGCCACACGATGCCAGATATTCATCGTGGGCCAAACCATGCTAAAGGATAGAACTGTCAGTGGTATAGTGATTGCAAACCAGATCCACAGATCCGACAAGATTGCAATCGACCCATCTGCTGGGGAGACAAAGTGTGTGCTGAAAAATGTCTGGAATCTTGTTAGAGAAGGGACCTCAAAGGCTCAAGACAAAAATCTCACCGAGGTGAATATGGCAGGTGCAATTAATGCGAAGATGATAGCCACACGCTGTGTGTGGCTCCGGATGGAGAAATCCACCCTCAGATTGCGCCAGGCCAACATCTCCAACTTGCATCCATGGCCGTGAATCATCAGTCGAGTTGCCTGGAGGGGGTTAGACAGCCCAAGTTTCATGGAACGGACTGGCTCACCTGTTCCATCGCGTTGTTCACTTGGTGGGTGATAAACTCTGCCCGCGCTGCCACATGTTTTATTTCTTCCAGGGCGGCGGAGAGCAAATCTTGGTCGGGAGGTGTTCCGCTTGCAGGCACTTGGGAAAAACGGCGCAACACTCGAGTGTTGGTTTGGATCTGCCAATTTACATCGCGGAGTTGGTTTTGGACGCGGGACAAGCCGTCGATCAGGTCGGCATGGCCAAAGTCGCTGATCAAGTCATACAAATCGGTCTTGCCATTGTGACTAGTCGGACGTCCTGCACGATTCGCCACCTGGATGACGGGTGAGAATCGTATTGAGAGTTCAGATGTGGTTTACATACCGCGGCAAAGTCGTTGAATATCGAGCTGAGCTTCATGTGCCACCCGTTTGTGGCAATGAATGCAATAAAAGGGGTGCTCGAACTGAAGAAGTCGAGAGACGAAGCTTTTCGCAGGTTCCACAGAACAGGGTGTCCGATGACGATCCAGCGCGGCACCTCTGGGCGTGCCTGAATATATAATATTGCTCTCGTCACTGAGATGGAAGGCACCTCGCCCCGGTTCGCTTGTTGCATGTGGCAGTAGTAAAGTGACAGGCACATCTCCTCTCCATCTTCCATCGAAGAAGAAAAGCCGCCGGTTATAGAATCTCGATATGTCTGATTGAGTACTTTCCACGGAAGGAGATCAGAGAACTGGGGCATAACGTTGAATCTTGAGATGAGCTGATGAAACATTAAGTGGCTTATCGACAGCTTTCCTGAAGCCTGGGCGTCTGAATCGATGAATCTGACAAAATTTTAGCGGGTACCACGGCTACACTGAAATACCAGAACTTACACGAACAACCCTCGATCCTTTTTCTTGCCTGAAGGTGCTTGACCTAGCTGTTCATGACGATCGACTACCGTCTCTTGGACCTTGGAACCTTGGAGATGACTCGTGACGTGGACTCGAACATGCTCATCTCCACAACATATAAGCTGCATCTCGGGGTCCTGGAATGAGTGAGACCAGAATGTTTTACGATCGCCGCGCACGCGCAACAGCAAGTTTCTGAACCGGTCCACGTCGGGGAGGGTATCCCCATGCGTTTGGGCACCCAATCCGCCCATGATGGTCTGATCGGTTGCAGTTGGCGGTCGTGCCATGGCCGCGGAAGCCACTTCTTGCAGAGATGACAGCGAATTAGTAGGAGGAATGTAGAGGTAAGAGTAGAAGGACGGTAGAGGGGGAGACGCGTCGGTGCACAGTGAAAAGTGTCACACGGTCAAGACCTGAACAAAGGCATTGGGCCTACAAAGGGTCAACGTACATGACAACAAAGAAAGGCATCACGGGAGCCCGGAGTCGGACCATAAGCGAGCGCTGCCTCAGGCACTAGCCCTCATTGACTTGTCATATATATCAAGACCTCTGGTCTCCCAATACCCCTTACAAAATAAAGATCTTTCATACCTCAAAGTCGTTTCTTAAATTGATATATGAACTAAACGTTCCACGCCCTGTCACCCTGCTCTTGTCACACAAGGCTCCGCCCGTCTCCAAGATGTGCTCTTTTTGCAGAATCGTCAAGACAAACGACGGTGTCCATGGACTTCTCCCATCTCCTTCAAGGGCTTCGCATAGGTAGCAGGGCCCATCCGTGACATTGAGCACATTTTTCTGCTCCAGCCGCTGTTGAACTGTCCTAGCCCGAGAGCGTCGCGAGTGACCGGCAAGACATCTGGTAGTCTAGCATTGCTACAGAACTACATATGTAGTAGGCATGCAATATTTATACTGTTGCTATAGCATCACTTGTTTGTCCGCCGACAGGGTGTAGAAGGTACGATATCCCGCCCACTACACACAGAAATTCTTCTCAGCACGCCATTCACACGTTCCAATCCGCCCTGAGAATAGCCAAGTTTGAGCCTGGTGGCTGTGTTGTGCCCCTAAAGACATATCGCTCATCAGCTTGGCGAAACAGTTGCTTCCACTCATCCAAGTCTCGTTCCTTGGAGTTGCCAATTTCTAGCATGGTCACATCCATGGCTCTATAGTATTGACATCAGCCTGACCTGTGGCACAATGAGCTGTGCTACGGAACTCTCACCTCAACTTTCGGTCCATCAGGTTCGGCAGCCCAGGGGGCGGCATGATAAAGTCCATGATGAGCACTGTCGCGTCGTCCTTTAGAGCCGGTGCGAGCGCCCGCAGCATCCTGATACAGTACGAGTCGGGCCAATTGTGGAATATCCAGCGATACAGATAAACATGTGCATCTCGAATAGGCTGCTCCTCAAAGAAGTCATGGCTCATGAACCGCACGTTCAAACCCTGCTCCTCCCTGCAACTCGCCACGACTTGGGGCAGGTCTTGGACGACCAGCTGGAGATGCGGAAACTTGCGCGCCAACGCAAACGCCGCATCGCCATGAGAACCACCAACGTCGACGACAGTAGCGGCACCAAGCGCTGACCACGCATACCCGTTGATGACGTGGTGGAGGGCATATCCTTCTCCCCTAGTGAAAAAGCTCATGGCGCCCCCGAAGCGTCGTGCGCGTTTGGGATTCTTCTCCAACTCGATATAGAAGGAATCAGACGTGCCGTTGGCCAGAGAGAAGCCCTGGTGTTTGTTAGCCATACCGTACGCAGCTATACCCGGCGGTGCCTCGACAGTCTTTTCCGCCGACGGCCACATGTCGTCGACGTTGGCACCGAGCCAGTCAGCCACGCGGGAGTCATCTGAAATTAATTTGGATACTGCAGAGTGCGTGATCACGCCGGGACGGGGCTCATTAAACACTCTGTGGGCGATGCCCAGGCGGAGGATTCTGGTGAGGGCGGCGCAATCGACACCAATCTTGGCCGCCAAGTCCGCAAACGTTATTTCGCCGTGGGCAGGAACCTCGTTGGCAAGGTCAAATTGCGAGATGAGCTTGAGATGGACCAGCTGGTTATGCTGTGACCTTGAATAGCCTCGCTGAAACATGCCGTGCCAGGCCAACGCGGATAGACACAAACACGATGGTTGAATAGTAGGTCCCTGGGACCCTGTAGAAGATCATTCAGCTCTTGGCTTGCCTCTAGCACAGCAAGACGCGATTGCTCCAGCTCCGGCGGCAGACCAAGGTCCACGGGACTGTCGGCCGCGAAGGATGGGTGCGGCAATGCCTTTTCACAAAGATGGCTGTCAATACGCTGTGTGTGGACGGCTACGGCGTTTGCCAGTTCGGCCAGGCGACTTTGCGACGATGCCATCTTGTCTATTCGCGTTGGCTGGTTACGAGTCTACGACAGTCATTATTATACAAGTGTCAGGAGGGTTTTTATAATAGCAGAGTGCTTAAGGAGATAATACTTCTAGTTTTATAATAAGTTAATAATTAATTAAATATAAAATAATAATTTTATTTATTTTTAAACTTTTAAGTTTTTATAAGTTTAAAAATTCTTTTTTATAATTAATAATAATTTTATAATTAAAATTTAATTAAAACTTAAAATTAATTTTTATAAAATCTCTTAATAATTTACTTTTAATTTATACTTTTAAAATTTATTTTTAATTTTTAATAAAATTCTTTTTTTTTAATTATAATTATACTTAAATATAATATTATAATAATATATTTATTATAAGTATAATTTTTAGTAATAATAATAATTATAAATAGTTTTAATAACCTAGTAATTTTATAAATAATTATTTAACTTTTAAAACTTATAATATAAAAAAATAATTATTTTTTTTTAATTTTTTTTCTTTTTTTTTTTTT